>OZ038511.1:63624503-63662003 GCA_964036315.1 Acanthosepion esculentum
AAACGTTAATAAAGGAACTTTAAGTCCTTCCCTTAGAATACTTTCGATATATATATATATATATATATATATATATATATATATACACAAAAAAAGATCTATAACCATAAATACCTACACCTGCATATGTATTTATATTACTATATTTTACATATATTCACACTTATTACATATACGAACTCACAAATACTTACAATATTTATTCATAAATATTTTTATGTATTTTTATATAACAAATGGCATGATTCTCAAAACAGAAAATATATTAGTGTGTACACATATAGCTGAAAAGACTAAGAAGAAACATTTGTAGGGTTAGTGGTACTGTGTGTGTGTGTAGGAGATACACCTTATGTTTGGGTCCCCCTAGAAGGGAAAAATGTACAAGTTTTCTACCTACTGCATTCAAGAACAAAATATGAGAGAGAGGTTTTTGTTTTATAGTCTGGAAACACCACTGCTTAGTATGTAACTTGGTAGACCAGGTGGGGCTAATCCCCACTATACTAAACCCCCAACCCCGCCCAAGTTTTGAAAAAATTGTTTTACCAATATGTCAGAAATGTCCAAATTTGTTCTGTTCTTTGTACTCAGACAGGTAAGATTTGAATAGTGTATCTGAGATGTGAGTGATTAACATGATGAAAAGGTACTTGCTTTAAGTATTGTGTTATCAGTGTGCTATTGAAATTTCTTGGGTATCAGAATGTAGCATGTTTTGAAGAATATGTCAGTTATGTGTTTTGTGTTGGGAAAAGACCAGCAGTACATTGTAGCAGTTTGAAAAGCTTTTTTTTGGTTTTATTTTTTTTCTAATGCTCCATTTTGCATTTATTTTGAAAGGGACCATTAGTTGGGGTGGTGGATTTTATTTTATTTTCTTTCTGTCTGTTTTTAAAAATGATTTTCTTTATTCTAATTTGTAATGAAAAATGCAAAATTGGCCTAGCTTAAGAGAAAATGAAATTGGTGAAAATGAGTTCAAATTCTTGCTGAAGTAGTGTGTATTTGTATTAAATCTCTTGGGATCATTTATCAGATCAAGAATTCCTTTTTCCTAATTCTATGAGGTCACCTAATAAAGTGTGTCGCATGTTATTTGGAGAAGAAATAGGCAAAGGGACATTATTGCTCTGAGAAATTCTAATTTAGGGGATAATTGGATTTGAATTGTTAATAAGTAAATGAAGAAAACGTTTGGTTTTGTTACAAAATAAACCAGTTGGTAGCATTATAGTTATTAGCGTATAAAGTGGAATTGATGATCCGAGTTCAAGTTCCAGCCTAGTTTATTGCATTCACTTTGCACTAACACTCTCAGGAAAGGCATATATTTATCTCTTCTCCTCACAGCTATAGGTTAAATAGCAGAGTTGACTGTATTCTCTTGCTTTGGGTGGCAGCCAGTCTAAGAAAAGGAATGCTCTGAATTAATAACTATGAAGAAGACAACAGGAAAATCTTTCGATATTTTTCCCAAGAAGTTGTGGCAATTCCTAGATAATTAAGAGAAGGAAGGTATGGAGAACCATGATCCTGAAGGGATATGGCACTTAAAAACAACAAAGTTTTATGTGATTATGCTGCACATAACTGACATATCCAGAATGTACATGCCTGGAGTAAACAAATATTTTTAGGAACAATTAAAATATTATAATTCTTGTGGCGAGAAACAGAAACCATTTGGGCAGTTCATCATTTTTACAGTAATTAAAAAATGTTTGAATGAATGAATTCTCATGTTGAAGTAAATTCCACAAAATTGCAATAAGAATTAAAAGCATGAGATTGCTTTTCCACTTTTCATTAAAAGTACGAGATTGACTTTGTTCTGCATATAAAAATTATTCATTATTCATTGAAACATCAGAAATTCCTCAATATACAAATGAAAATAAGAATTTGTAGTAATGGAATGTCCCACTCTCCTTATTGTGAACTGACTATATCAGTAGATATATATATATATATATATATATATATATATATATATATATAGTGAGCATAGGATATACCTGGCAACTTACTTCAGGAATTAGTTGGAGATTTGTCTCCAGCCATGCTGGTCAAACTCTCTGCCTTCGGGCGGAGAGGAACCCAGACAAGGCTATGCCGAAAGGCAGTGTCTCATCTGGGGTGGTAGACAGCTACCCAAGGAATTTTTGCCTGAGCCTACGGGCTCGGTTTTACCCTGCATTAAAAAAAGGCCTTGTGCCACATCCTGCCTTGCAGGGAGGTAAGGTAAATAACCTTGCTTCGAGAATTATTATCCTGCTAACCGATTCCTTGTCTTTCAGTAGTGTATTCTCTTTTACAATAAACCTCTCTTTCTTTCATCTATGCCTGTGTTGCTGTTCCTTTCACTTGTAAATGCATAGCAGTTCAGATTGAGGAATCAGAGAGCTGAGTTTGAATTCCAGTTGAATTCATTACATTCACTTATGTACTAATACCCTTGGGAAAGGTATGATTCCTCCTCTTCTCCCCCCCAGCTATGGGTAAATAGCAGGACAGACCGGGTTCTATAGCCCTGGATGGCAACTGGTCTACTGCAGAAAGAAATGGCAACCTACTGCAGGAAAAAATCTGCCTCGTCAGTTATGTAGCAAAAGATACATGATCACCTAAACATGTATCACGCATGGCATATAACTGACTGACCACCTTTGTCTGTTTGTAACCTCTTTAAGGATACAACAGAATTAAAAACATAATCTAATATATAAAGTGCAAAGTTTGTGTCTACTCAGAACCTTGAAAGTGAATTAAATAAAGTTGGTTGTCTTTGTAAATATTATGTAAGTTTCTGACATCAAATCATTTTTGTGTCTTATGTCTTATCCGTCCTTATATAATAGGGATAACTAATTTATATATTTTGTTTCAAAACTCTCTTGTGTTTTCATTTCCAATGTGGGCTTTTATGATGCTTATATATTAGCAGTTGTTTTGTTGATAGAGTTTAAAATTAAATTGTCTAGTTATTCAAATAATACCACTTTTTACTCCGAAAGTGGTAGCGAGCTTTACATTTAGACCACAGTTTTTAACTAAACAGAAAGTAAACAATGTTGACTTTTTTTACTTTGAAGATCAAAGAAAAATGTTAAATGCTAATCAAATAAAGGACTATCAAAACATCTAAATCTATCAAATGGCTTTAATTACGGCAATTTGACCAATATGATTTTACTGCATATACAAATCTCTCAAACAAAGAATGGGATTTCATAGTTCAGTAGAGCAAAAGAAATGGAGTTGGCCTGTGCAATGCTGGGTATCATTGCTAGTCATAATAAACTTCACTGATAAACTTAATGTAATATATTTGGTGGTGTGGCTTGACCTCAGAAAATTATAGTAGTGTGTTCAGAAAGACATTTCAATGATACATTTTGTTGGATGAGAGTAAGGAACATAATTTGGTCATAACACCAACTATAATGTATCGAAAAGTTTGTGTAAGTGCCAGCTATTTTGTTATCCTTCCGTTTATGTACTATATCCCTTCACAATGTGTGTGGTCATGGCTCTCCTCAACCTCCTATCAAAGTAATGTTTGGCTCTTTACTATTCCTCTCAGTCCATGCTCTGCCATCCATTTACACAAGCTTGTTAAGAAGGTTGATCATGGTTCTCCACAACTTCCTATCCTTTGTAGCTCTAAGCAATATTTGTCTCCTTACTATCCCTCCCAGTCCATGTTCTGCCATCTATTTACACAAGCTTAAGAAGTTTGATCATGACTCTCCACAATTCCCTATCCTTTGTAGCTCTAAGCAATGTCCCTCCCTGTCCATGTTCTGCCATCCATTTAAACAAACTCATTTGATAGGTTACTCACTGTTTCCCTCTGCCCATCTTACATTCACTATGACCTGTAAGAGTCAAATTCTCAAAGCCTTCTTTCCTCATTATATGTCCCCTGAATTTCAACTGTCTCTTTCTAATTCTAGCTACAAGTTTCCATTTTGTTCCCATTTTTTAAACTTCCCCATTGCTCACATGCTCAATCTATGGTATTCTCAGCATCCTTCTGTATAACCACATTCCTTTTGCCTTAAGTATCCACTTCAACAGTCCAGCATTCATTACCATACAGGTGGACAGATGTTTACAAAACAGTTAATCAATGTTTCAGTTGAAAATGACATGATGTTCTGTCACTGTAGTTGTGAGTTCTCACTTTATTCAGAATGTTGTTTAGAAGAAAAATATATGTTGAACTCTGGAGGAAGTTTGTTTTTTTTCCAGTTAGATAAGGAAACAGTTTTGCTTGACCGCCTCAGAGTGCACCAAATTGCAGGAATACTTTTCCACTTCTCTGACTAACTACCATGGTCACTTTTTTTGTTTTTACATTCTCTTAGTTAAGCCATATAATCCTGATAATGGACTTCAGTTACATGATCAGTTACCATCATTTGACCATATATACCAATTTATTCTCTTAAATACATGACACAGATCCTCTGGGGGCAAGTCAGATTACTGGATATGTTACATTAATAATAATAATTTTTAAATGATTTCAGTTTTCCATTTTATTGCTGCAAATAATTGGCAATCCAAATCAAATATTTTCATCTAAAATGAAACATCATTCTTATAAATACATCCAAATTTGCCTTTTTTGACTATCAAACTTGTTTCCATATCTGATTACTTTTTAGAACTAAATTACCCACCATACACACACACACACACACACAATAATAATAACAACCATCAATAAAACCCTAGACTATGCCAGGTAATCCTGCTGGTCTAATTATGTTTAATTATCATAATAAATGATTCTTGATAAAGATGTAAAAGCCAATATTTCAAATGCTGATTTTTACAGCAAGCTGGGAGACCCTCCCCATTTAGAAGATTAACCCAACACAATCTTCCTATTTTATACCCTGTTTAACTTCATGTTGGATTAAGCTTAGCTTGGTGTAGGTGTTTCAAAACTTTTTGAATCCTGTCACTTTTAATGAGGATTTTTTTCACACCGCTGTAATTCAGAAAATACTTGAGAATTTGGACATTTCAAAGACCGAATAAATGTCATCAGATTTTTCTAGTTTGTCTTGTATCATCATCATCATCATCATCATCACTGTTTATTGTATCATCATCATCATCATCACAATGTTTATTCTAAAATCACAATGTTTATGGTACCATCATCACAATGTTTATTAATTTTTAATAACTTTTCCATTTGTATGAAGATAAAGGCTACAAACTAAAGAAATATTTAATTTAAATAAACTTTTAATTTATATTATTAACTTACTCATAGTAAATAAGTTTATTATTTTTATTTAAACACTAACTTTATATGCTGATCCCACCAAGTATATTCAGTCTTCAGAAAGAAAATCTCCAGTTAAGAATGTCGAACAAAGTCCGGGACACTGAGCGTCATCTTGGGTAGAAATGGTACAATGTATAGATGCATTTCCCTGGGAACTACAGCACACATTTTGGGAATCTCTGCTTTAGTAAATATGTTGGGTATTTATGGAACCATGGTAAAAATCAAGAACCATTCCTGTATGGCCATCTTTGCCAGAGTTTGTCCAAGTAGCCAGAATTTTTAATTTTCTTCAGTTTCTAATTTTTTTTTGTTTTTATTGTTATCATTTTTATTTTTTAATAAATAGTTCTCTTTGTATCTATCTCTCCACCCAAATATTGTTTCATTTGCTTGTAATGGCGTTTAGGTCCTGTTTTATTTTATTTTTTTATGTTGTTTGCTTTCCTTATATTTACTTATATTTACTTATATAGCCTGATTTTATTTATTTCAGCCCCCTCTAGCTTCATCTTACTGAAAAAATTATTTTATCCCATTTCCCTACAACACCCCAACCCTATCTTCTCAATCAACTTTATTTTTTAATTCTTTTCTACTGGAAACATATATTTGAGTGTGTGTATGTGTGTGTCTGTGTGTGTTTATGCAAGGTACTATCTAAAAGTTCAGGTAATATGAAGTTGAAAAACTTACACCTAGTTTCCACTGTCTTTTTTACCTTGACTCATAAAGGATAGCAGCAAAAGTCCATGCTACATCGTTTGCCCATGCTGTTCAAATTCCCTGAACTTTTAGGTAGCACTTATGTTTGCTTACACTAGACAAATAATATATAAGAATCATTCATGTGTGTGTGTGTGTGTGTGTGTGAGTGTGTGTGTATGTAGATATTTGTGAGAGAGAGCGAGAGCATGAGGTTTAAGTATATCTGTAAATATATAAATTTTTCTAAAATCTAATTAACAAAAACAACAAGCATTAAGAGATTTTAATTTTCTACAAAAACACAAAAATCTTCACAGCATCATCATCATTATCATCATTAGTGCTTCTCCGTGCCTACAATTTTTCCCTACCACTCTGCCCTGTCCTTGCTGGTCAAAATTAGGATGACCATGGCGCCATCAGCTGCTGCCCCGCACCAGAACATTCATCTGGAACTGCTCTCTGTTATAATGCATGCAGAAAGTCTGCGAATTTCTCCCAAGATTTCCCAGGAAAAGGTCAGTGATCGACTGGTGCTTATGGGCAGTTGTCTGCCCAAAGTAAGAATGCATGCCTGCATGGAACCTAAAAGAAACTAGAACTGTGTGTAAATCACCAAGCCTATTCTCACCCACACTGGCTAGCGTTCAGATTACTACAGATTTTCTGCATGTTATGGTTGTCATTTCTAACAAAGAGATTAAAAAAAAAAAATTTAATGAAAAAATAAAAAGCACGGTATGCACAGTTTAGGTGCAATGAATTAGTTTAACCTTTTGCACACAGCCACTGTCCTTTGTGACTTCAGTATATCCATATACACTGCATCTATACAGATGTATATTGAAAATATTACTTATTAAAAAGGCTACCCACTCTAGTGCAGTGGTTAACAAGCACTTCTTGCATACCATTTCTCTTGTGTAGAAATTATGATCCTCACTGGGTGTCTCACAATTATTCCCATATGCCAAACTAAACTTATCTTAGTAGATATCCATTGAGTATCAACTGTAGTAGAATGAACGAAATCATCTTGCATATATTTCACTAATATAAAGACTTTGATCCTCACTGTGTGTACTAATACTTAGAATATATATATATATATATATATATATATATAAAGTGTATCAAAAATACTTTTACAAAATTTGGGGGCTGGTTCAAAAATCCATATAAACCTATTTTCTGCAAATCCTTCATTTTTTAGTTAAGTTTAAAGAAATTTTACAGTAGATGGCACTGTGTTGCTATGTGCTATGTAGACTAGGTTACATTTGTCATTCATATACATTTGTGGCTAGTCTGTCTTCAGCGTTTAATAGTAGTGAGTTAACTAAGAAGCGGTCCGTTTAACAATGGCAGGACAGTCATATCATGAGTAGGCAGATATGATTTTTACAGTTGTGTATTGTTGTGTTGCTGAGACAGAATGCATGGCATCACACACTATGAAGCAGGGAAGACTGAAATCCGTTCGTATGCCTGACCATGAAGAACACATTCTACAGGCTGTCAGAGATGATCCAGGTATCAGTATACGTCAAGTGGCCCTAGCATGTCATACATCCCGCATGGAGTACCATGCATTACCACTGCTTCAAGAGCAGTTCCTGTGTCTGCATCATTTGCAACTTTCACCCTCTGATCACTCACCATGTTTATTGCCCAAACTGCCAATCCATTGTTTGTCTCTTCAGTCTTGTTAACTGATAAAGCACCATTTGGAAGAGATGAAATAACAAATTTACATAACCAAAATTTGTGGGTGGATCGGAATCCTCATGGTGCAATACAGGCTAGACACCAACATTAGTTTATGATTAAACTGGACTGAAGGTGACTGCCTGGTAGGTCCATATGTTCTCCCAGCACTTACAGCAGCTGTCTACAAGGATTTTATTTCAAACTCAATTCCAGACCTGCTAGAAGATGTACCCCTGCTAATATGAAGATGCATGTGGTTCATGCATGATGGGGCTTCAGCACATTTTCATCACATTGTTATTGAAACACTGGCTGATATCCACCATGAAAGATGTCTAGGTAAGGGATGATTGGTTTCATGGCCTGCACATTCCCCCCAACATCAATCATTTGGATTTTTATCTGTGGTACCAAATAAAACAATTGGTTTATACAGCATACATTAATAATACAGCAATGCTTCGTCAATGTGTCATGGGGACATGCAAAACCATTTGACTTCATGTGGCAGTATTTGAAAGAGTCCACCAGTCAATGATCCGATGGGTGTATAAAAGCAAATGGAGGGCATTTTGAACAATTGTTATAAGGACATTTTACCTTATTTTGGTGGCAGGAACTCACCCCCAAGGTTTGTAAAACTATTTTTGATACACCCTGTGTGTATATATATATATATATATATATATATATGTATATGTGTGTGTGTGTGTGTGTGTGTTTGTGTTCAAGAAAATGTACATATATGAGCATCTCTTATAGTGTGTTGATGGTTTATCTGGTTTTCTTGAAAACCTATTCACTAGTGTAAAATTTTGATTTTTCACTAAATGCTCCAGTACTATGATCTTGTGCTAGCCTAGGATTAAGTCTAGTAGACTTGTCAAGGATTAAATAGGATTTGAATAAGAATAAAATACTTTTATCTGAAAAATGATTGATTTCAGACAGTTTTTGTTTCCGCATTGGTATGACATTCATATATGACACCTTAGCTTATGATATTCACAAGATGTTTTTGAATTCTGAACCCATTATACAAAATCCTTTAGCATCACACACCTCATATTTTAACAAAGAAAAATAGAACAAAGATAATAGAAAAAAAACTCAGTAAAAACATTAAACAATTAAAAATAAATCTTTTATTGGTTGTTTGACGTAAGGATGTAGAATGAAGGTGTTGAATTCAGTTAAAGCAGGTAGTTTTATTTCCTAGAACTGGATTGTTTCTTTTGACTCCAAAAGTTCAATAAATATGAAATGATCACACTTCTGAATTTTGATCTTTAGAGGTTTCTCATCAATCTTGAGGGGTCAGTTTCACCCCAATTTGTTGACCCCTTCATGAAATCCTTGATCTTTCATTGATCCAACCACCACTTCATTCTTTTAAGAAAACATAAAAATATTAGAACAAAAAATATCCCCCCAAAATATCATTTGATTTAAATTTTGTTCTTCTAAGAGAAATCATTTATAAAAGAACATGAGGTTTCTTTTAAAGTCACATATGAGGAATATAAGATTGTTATATCCAAAGATGTAAAAAAACAAAAATAAATCTGTTGTTATAGCATGCTATACGGGAAGTTTGAAAAGCTCATATAACTCTCTTTCAGATGAGGTTGAAATAATAAATGTGGAATATCACTGAAGATGGCAGCCTTAAATTAACCTGGCAGACATGTTTATAAGTAGGAACCATATGGATTTCAACATGGTTTTGATTTCTTTGTTCAGAAAAGAATCATACATACATACATATATATATATATATATTATGTGTGTGTGTGTGTGTGTGTTGATACTGTGCAACATTTTATCTGGTTCATTCTACAACCGTCTTCAGATTGAATTTTAGCATACTGTAGATGCCTGTGTACCACAAAGGAATTGGAGAGTATCTTCACAAATAATTAATATACAATCACCAGTGTTGCACAGTTTAATGAGGATGGAATTGTCAGAACGTTTGGTATATTTGCTACTGTTTCTATTTTTGTTTGCAATCTGTTTCTGTAGAAAAGAGACTTCCTCTCTTTCCTTATGGGTTAGACATCTGCTGAAGAAGGCTGTAGAAAGGATCAGCCGAATCATTACATAAAGTAACATAAAGAATGAATTCAGCAGTGCAAACAATTCTTGGGCTGATAACTCTTTTCAGACTTACAAAAGAAAATCTAAACTTTTTATTAACCATTTGAAACCACTTCTTGAAAGTATCTAATCAATCAAATAGGATTAACAATTGTATCGTATACACTGTGATATGACCACTATTTGAGAGAGGAGAGCTTACAACCACATCATGTTGAAATGCCAGTTCCCATACAATCATCTAAGTTAAGCAATGTCAAGCCGGGTCAGTACCTAAATGGTTGACTGCTTGGAAATACCAGGTGCCGGAAGCTTGGATGTATGGGTGGTGTAATGGATAATGGCTTGGAATTGTTAAATGGAGTGCCGAGTTCCAATTTCAGTTAGGTTTGTTATATTCATTTATATGTAAATACCCTTGGGAAAGATATGAATCCACCTCTTCTCCCTCCAGCTATGGGTCAAATAGTAAATCTTTTATCACTAAAACCATTATTATCTCAAAAATAAATAAAATTGCGTATAAAATATATAGATTTTGGCATTAAACAACCCGTAGAGGTTGATATGAATCCACTTCTTCTCCCTCCAGCTATGGGTCAAATAGTAAAGCTTTTGGCATTAAACAACCCCTAGAGGTTGATATGGCACTAAACAAAAACAATTAAACCAATCTTTGAGAGGAGTGCTCGTATCTGATTGCTGTATTTTTGTCCAAATTTATCACACCTTGAAAGATTCACTTGCTTCATCTGTCCTTTTGGGTTGATATTTTTCAGGTATAAACCGTTTTCAACTATCTCATTTTCAGGTCAGACTTTTGTGGACATTTAGAAATAGAATTAAATCTGTTGATTTTATTTCTTCAATTATGTAAATTTTGCTTTTGTCCTCCAAATATCAATCAATCTGTGAACAAATCCATAATGATTTTCAACCTTCAAAATTTCATATCAACTCATATTAACTAATTCTGTAAAGACTGGAATAAATTGTCATTGTAAAATGCAACATCTGAAGAATATTGCAGATGGAGGAGAACTTCTCAGCCAAGCTGTAAGAATATTGGTCTAGCCACCAAAGAAACATGTGGTTAGGTGTTAATCTGATGGAATATTATGTCCTTTCTCCAAATTAATTATGGAAGCTTTTCAATAATTACTGCCTTCAATTGGTCTAATTAAGAACAGTACTTGTTCAAATTATCTGTTTGATTTTTAAGAAAGAGCTCTTAGTATAGAAAGACTGACCTCAAATGCAATTAGTAAGGGACTTCCTTTTGTTTATGCCATGATTTCTTATGTTTCACATTGCTGTAAACTATTTACTTTTCCCTGTGTTGTTCACAATCTAAAATATTTCCATTATATTTAATAGCAAATTGCTTGTAAATAGGTTTGGTTAGGCTGTTTTTGTTTACATGGAAGCCACACTCAAAATGAGAAACCTACCAAAATAATTTTCAAACTTTTCTTAGGATAATTTAAGTATGATAGTTATTTCCTGCATAGTAAAGCATTGAATATTCTCAAGTAATGTATCCATTTTGTTTGTGTCACAACTCAACTGATAAACAATCAAAGAACAAGAAATTACCAGCCTATCATCTTGTAAACTAATTTTGGCACATTTCATCATTCCCAATACATTCTCTATAAAATGTCAAAATCTTTTTGTGTTTGAGTTACATTTTTATCTTTCTTTAAATAAAAATATACCAGAAATGTTTATTTTCTTCCATTACATAGTCAATAAATAAGAATACACTTTAACATTAAAAAAAAAGAAAATTCTTATTCCAACCAAAGTTTTATTTTATTTTAAATGATTTTAAACCTAAATGCTTCTCATGCAAACTAATGACAAAAATCAAAATTAACATTTTGGCCAGCCTTTTAATATTAGGATATTAAAAAGAAATGTATAATTGGCTGACGTTAACAACTCAATTTTGTAAGAAATTCTTCACTCAACTTCAATAGTAAAAATTTTGCAGTGAGGGTAAGAACTGAAAAAAAACCTGACTTACATAGTATGCAGAAAGTTAATATTTGAAAAGCCATATTTGCAACAAGTAGCTGCAAAAGTAAATGCATTTGTGTGACTATTAAAAAGGGATTATTGCACAGTGACTAACTGACTATTAACTACTTCAACCAATACCCACTTTTCATTTTTTTTTGCTTTTATTTTTTGTTTTTCTCTTCATGCTTTTCATTTTTATTTGAAATATTTTCCTTTCCTTTTTTCTGTTTTTCTCAAGAACATTAATTTTGTGATTTATTTTCTACTCACTGAAATGCTGCTCTTGGTGGTATTTAAGTTTGGTATTTAGTTTGGTCAGTTTTTATTGAATTTATATTATAAAACAGTAAGAGCTTGATCAGGCTTGTTTTTCCAATTTATACTTACTTAAAAATTACTCAGAAAGTAGTGGTCTGACTGGACTTACATTATTATTTGAAATAAAATATTTTTTAGGTATTGTGTTAACAAAATTTTTCCATTTCAAATGAAAATGTTGTCCAAGGAACTCAGTAACTTTATTGGTTCATGAGATTCTGCTGAATGTGCTTTTTATTCTGGATTATCTCCCCTTGGCCTTGTGTGTGCAATTGTGTATAAATGTGTGTGCTAAGATGTTAAGTATTTGAATACAGGTTTCTAAAAGGCATCAATTTCACAGTTTGCTTACTAATAGGATTTTTTCATAATACCTAATATGCCATTTATTTTTATTTTTTTGTTTTTTTTAGTTTTCATGTTTTTATTCTTTATCAAGTCTAGTGAATTTGCTTCAAAAAATATAAAAATCTACTTTATTTTCATTCCAAAGTGAAATAATAATAATAAAAAAAAATTATATAGATCTTTTAGTTATATTACATTGTGTGATATAATCCCACAATGAAATATGACCAATTGATGTAAATAGATAGTGTATGTTTGTGCATATATATATATATATATATATAATTAATAATTTCATCTTTATTTCATTTTATATTTTATTAAGTAAAAAATCAGTACATTTATATTATGATAAATATAAGTATTTGGTTGGTACTGAGTTTATTTTACTAATGTGTTTTTCTACATAAATATGTTTAGAAAATTGTAATTGACTATTAATATAGTAACAATTTTAGTATAAAAATGTTTAATATTTACTGGAAGTTAATGATATAAAATAATTAAATAAAATAAATTGAATATATATTTAACTAAATGATTTAAAATAAACAATATTATGATATTTAGATGTCTCTGATTTCTGAATTATATGATTACTGATGAATTTGCTGAATTCTACAGGGTGATTGAAAAGTAACTCCCTATTTTATGTATGATGGACTCTCCCACCTAAGTATAATTTTTAGAAGACCAGAGAGTCCATCATACATAAAATAGGGAGTTACTTTTCAATCACCCTGTATATGTTGATGTAACTCATATATCTATAGAGAGTGAGTGTGGTGTATGCAATAGATATATCATGTTTTGTTGATAACTCTGAGAAGAATAATTTACATATCTGACATGATTCATAAACTAAAATCGCTTTGTATTTTTGCTGTTGTCATCACAATGTTTCTGTGGATCTATTCTTCAGTTTGGTGGGCAAATTAATGAACAATGTCTGTCACTTGTTGTTAAATGTTTTCTTTGTTCTCAGAGATCACACCTGATCAGCACTGAAGAATAAATAAACAGAAACAAGTTAACAATATATATATATATATATATATATATATATATATATATATATATATATTAAAATTTAATTGTGTATTTAGGCAGCAAATTCTCTTTTAGACATGTCTGATTGAATAAATTACAGACACATTATGTCTGCTAATTTTTAATAAAATCCATTCATACTGATGAATAACCTTCCATATTTTGATGTTAAAGTATGAGAGAAATGTGCTAATTAAATTTCTTTTATTTTCATTTCTCAAGTACTTTCGATCTTCTCCCAAGATTATCTTCAGGGGTGCAAGTCATACAGAACTATATGTTGTTCATTAGTATAAGTATTTATATAAGGATGTGCGTTGTTATCCATTACCGTAATTTTTTTTTCTTCTTGAGAGAAGATTGGAAGTACTTGGGGGGGGGAATAAATTTCAACAGCTATAGCACATTTCTCTCATCCTTTAACATCAATACATAGAAAGTTATTCGTGAGTATGAACGGATTTTATTAAAAATTAGCAGACATAATGTCTGTAATTTATTCAAACAGACATATATATAACCATGCACTGTCACAGTTTGTGGCACTTTATGTACTGTATCTATAAATGTGTATCTTTCAATTAAATACTTTTCTCTTTTTTGCAAATTTTGTTTGTTTCTAGTGTGTTGAGAATTATATTTTACATGTATTTTTCAGCCATGTTTCTTTTCATAACATATTTCCATAAAAACTCAATCATTTGAGAAAACGAGTTGCGATCAAGGTGATCCGTAACCCTTTAAGGGTCATCTTGGTTTCAATCCAAATGTCGTCTCAAAGCATGAATGAAATTACAACACATGAAAATACATTGATCTTTTCAGATTGAAAAAATCAATAATTTGAAAAATGATGAAAAAAAACCTACACATGAAATCAATTTCTGATTGAAAGATGTTTTTCTTTTTGCATGTTTTTTTTTATGCTACTCTTGTACGCCATTTGCCAGGACATCGATACAATATTGTATGAATTGCTAAGTCATCTACATTGTCATGTGTGCTGCATTCTTAAGATTTATGAGCAAAACAAAGAAAAGATATTGAGATATTTTAATTCAATAATGTTTACTAATCTAGTAACAAGAAATAATGAATATAAACTGAACATTTTATAAAAACAATTTTTCAACATTAGCCATTAATATTAGCTTTAATTTTCATATTTAAAACACATTTTTTCACAAAGCAATACCTCTGTATTGGGTGATGTAAAAAAGTTTGGTCAACTTGACTAAATATAAAATATATATATTTTTTATTTTGAACATTAACTTTACTGAATAACATATTTACTATTTTGTTCCATTGTCTTCTACCATTTTTCAGACAATTTCATAATGCTATTATCTAAGAACATTTATATGATTCTCAGAGAACTTGCCTTTTGTTATCTTCCAGGGAATTGATTTTTTTTCATTAACAGAATTCTGTAAAACCAGAATAAATGGCAATCCAAAAGTGCAATATCTAGTGAATCTGGCAGAAAAAAACGAAAAATTCTCCACCAAGCTGTTAGAGTTTTTTCCCAAAATATAATTTCATTTCATCCTCATGAAATATAGATTTTCTTTTAACAAATTCCGGATACTTTGGTGATTACAGCCTTCAATTGGCCTTAATAACATGGAGTATTTGTTTGAATCAATGACTTGGTTCTCTGGAAAGAGCTCATAGTTGAGAACTCCTTTTTAATTTCAGTGTATACATACATACATACACATATATATATATATATATATAAGGACAATATGAATAAAGTTTTCCTTTTGTCTTTATATATATATAATGTATGTATGTAATCTGAGTGCCTACTTCTGAGTATACCTGTCTGGTAGGATGGCTAGCTAATCTCTGTTACAGATGCTGGCTCAGGTAGATTTCTATATCTTCAAAACCCACAGAACCAACCTGTTTATACTGTCACTGTGCTGAACAAACCATAGATGCAAGTCTTTGGGAGAGAATGCATACTCTGGCATGACCAACAGTTTTTTAAACAAGGCTAGTACATTCAAACCCTCATTGTGTGTGTGTGTGTGTATATATATATATATATATATATATTCTGCTTATATGTTATTTTTATTTATACAATTATTTAAGTAAATGCTCTGTTTATAATGAACAGTATTAACAACATTTTCTGGCCTGAATGTCCGAGAAATTTCGTAGAAAACATGTGTCCTCCAACAGGAATCGAATCTGTATCCTGCACGGAACTGTTATTCACATATATATATAGTATTGAATGCTTGGGATTTGGGATGAAGACCATCTTTGAGTTAGTGAGGATTCATTTAGACTTACATTCATAGTCTTCAAAGTTTGCATTAAGAGTAACACTCACCAAATGTCAGCCTCTTCTGGTGGAGGAATTGTTTTCTGCTCTCTGCCAATGTCTCTGAAATTAATATTTTAATATTTTGATTTATTTTCTTGCAAATGGTAGATAAGTAATAAATGAAACTTTTTAATTATATTCAATGTATCTGCCCACACAGTTAAAAAAAAAATATTTGATAGAAATATTGGCATCTGCTTACATTTTATATATGCTTTTTCTATTTTTTCTGTCACCATATATGTCACAATAAGTATGAATATAAACTTTGATGTATTTGTTTTATAATGCCTACACATTATACCATAATTATTAATTAGAGATGATACGCTTTATATGAATCAACTTTTTAATATACTTCCAACCAAGAATATTTTATAAAAGTATGTGTTTTGTTTCAGTCTATTGTTAACACAATACAGTATTGCTGGATGTAGAAGAGAACAGCTTGCATCTTTTATTGCATTGTTTATCATGTCAAATCTTATGTGGACTCTCTTGTCATTTTAAAAAAAAGAAGAAAACAAAAGGCAAAAGGCAAAGAAAAGAACATCAGTCATATTCCCTGTGGCCGGCTTCAATTGACAGCACAGCTCTCATTTCTGGCCTGCTACAGCTTTCATTTCTGCCTTCTGCTATTATCAATGTTGACTTGGCCTCTTTTCTGCAGGATCACAATGAACAAGACAGAGATGCAGAGGGTGAAAACAAACCGGTAAAACAGCAGAACATTTTCGTTTTTTAATTTTTATTTTTATTTCCTCCTCCTGACTCCCATTCATCTTGTCTTTTCGGTACTCGTCTTTATTCTGTGGATTAATTTTCTGCTCTCCCTGTTGCTTCATATGTATGATTTATTGTCTCGGTACCATGAGGTAAAATGGTTGGCAGTAGGTATTAGTCTCCAGCTGCTTTACCAATCAACACTAAGTCTCCACCAAGTTGATAATTCTGCTTTGTCCTTTATGCATGTCCAAGTGGTCATTGCTTATTTATATATATATATAGTTGTGTGTGTATTTTTGAGTTCACACATACATATACACACATACACACGCATGCACACACACACACACACACATATATGTATATATTTGATAATATTAGTCGTCAATATATATATATATATATATATATATATATATATATATATATATATATATTTACAAGAGGATAGAATCCAGGTAGAGCTGAATGTCCAGGACAGAGTAAGAATAAAATATAAAAGGCTCAAACACTAATATTCCCTGGTTATAATTTATTACACTGGAATCGTAATCACAATCCAATTCATACAAAGGTCTGATGAATTGGATTGTGATTACGATTCCAATGTAATAAATTATAACCATAGAATATTAGTGTTTGAGCTTTTATATATATATATATATATATATATATATATATATAATGGTGATGATAAAAATATAGTTTTAACGTATGCCATATCTATAGCTTAAGGTACTTGATATCAGGGATAGAGTGTATGTAAATATGAAAGTGGACACTGCGGCCAACACCCAGTGGCAACAGTCTGTTTCATGCCTAAAAATAATCTTCAAGTCCTGAAGATTGTTTTTAAGCATGAAACAGTCACTGCTAGATGTTTGTATATTCAGAGCGTGGGCTGAAAAGTATCTTGTCTTGAAACATTTCCAAAAATTAGTATCTTGGTGTTTACTTGTTAAGATACTTTTAGGAAGTAAGTTGAAAAAGAACTTTCCAACAGCCCTCTTAAATTATATATGTGTATGATATACATATATAAACAAAACCATTGTATTTGGTCAACTCCAACTATAATAAAGTTGGCAATTAAAACATGATAAATGAAGGATAAAAAATAAAATGGAGACAATTCAAGTTTCAAAAATAAAGGATCATCTGGCTCCACTCACTCTTAATACTAAGCATAAACATTGAACTTGGCCTGGTTAATTTTTATTTTTCATTTATCTTACATGTTTTATATATACATACATACACACTATTTACATTGTTTGGAGTGTTTATTTATCTTTATTGCCATATTGACACTGCTTTCATCACTGCATGCTCCAGATTTCTTCAGGTGATAATTGTTGGAATTTTGAACTGAACCCTTTATTTAGTCCACATACAGCAGCTGAAAGATGAATATGGCAATAAAAATGAGGACAACACTCAGTATAATGTAAATAGTTATGATACCTCATCTCAGATATAGAAATATAGATAAATGTATATATAAAATATGAGAGGAGCGGTGAAAAGTTCTTAATCCAACCAAGAACCCCTTTCTATTTATTATAATATATATATATATATATATATATGAAGAAATATAGTCTTAAAGTGTGCTATATTTATAGGATAAAGTGCTCAATATCAGAGATGGAGCGTGTGTAAATATAAAAGTGAACATAGAAGTCAACACATAGAGGCGACAGTCTGTTTCATGCTAGATGCAATTGTCAGGCAACTGACGATTGCATCTAGCATGAAACAGACTGTCGCCTCTAAGTGTTGACTTCTATGTTCACTTTTTTATTTTTATATATATATATATATATATATATATATATATATATATATATATATATATATATATAATCACATTGAGTGCCGGTGGTAATAAAATAGTGCTGAATGTATAATAACAGAGTTATAATTTATATTAATAATAAATATAGATTTTTTTTCCTTACCAGTAACACAACTTAAGCTATACTATTGTCAGGGGTTGATTGAAACTGATAGTTACATTATAAATGAAACTCAGTTGAAAACTGACTGATTTTTTTATGTGATTTATTGAAAACAAATAAAATGTGAACATGTTTGAGACTAATCTAAGAATATGTTTTGCCCTTGTTAGGGCCAGAATTAAAGACACAAAGAGAGGAATTGAGTTAAAAAAAAGTATATTAACAGAAACAGTGATACAAATTAGAGTGTTACAGCAAGAATGTTCGGTCCGACTGTCAGAGGTGACTGCTTGAAACTTCTCTCTCCAAAAGGCTGTACCTGCTCCTATTTATAGCTGGGAGAGTCCATGTTTGCGTGGGTAAATTACCATGATAGATAGATAGACAGATAGATAGTGTTGTGGCCTTGTTAGAGCCAGAAATAAAGATACAAAGAGAGGAATTGAGTTAAACAAATATATTAATAGAAACAGTAATACAAACATATACAAATGAGAGTGTTACAGAAAGAATGTTTGGTCCAACTGTCAGAGTTGACTGCTGGAAACTTCATCCTCCAAAAGGCAGTACCTGCTCCTATTTATAGCTGGAAGAGTCCATGCATGCGTGGGTAAATTACCATAACAGAATATATTCAGAAACATTCTATGACCAAATATTAATTAAACAACCTTTTTTAATGAAAATTCTTTCATTTTTTTTTTTCATTTTTTTCAGACTTTCCTAATAAAAACTTCTGCATGATTTATAATTTTTTTTTTACTAATTTCATTCTTGCCAATTTTGTGCTGTCAAGTTTCTTAACAAAGAGCGAAATCCTTCACCTTCATCCTGTTTATCTGTGAAGCATTGTGAATATTGATATCGTCAAGTACTGAAGAAATTGTGCTTCTCCTTGAGAAATTATTAAAAAAATCTAAGCATATTACAAAATTACACCATATCAAATTTTATGATGCAAGGCAATAATTTCACAATAAGATGCAACTGATGATGATGAAATTTTCACAATATATATTTACAAATATACAAAGAACATATTATGTGACTTTCAACTTATAATATCTATCATTACTAAAAATATGGATAATAATTTGACAGGTTGTATTATGCAAAGTGTAACATAAATCATCAACATAGTTATGTTAATGAGAGCCTAGCAGCTGATTTCACCTTTAACTTTACTCAATCACCTCAGTTTTCGCCAGTCGTGAAGAACTGCTCTACTCTCAATGAGGCTCCCTGCCTGGAACATTCATTGATGTTAAATATCTCAAGTTGAACTTGGATATACGATTCACACCTATGGTAACTTCTACTGCTCCAGATTCACACCTATGGTAACTTCTACCATTCCAGATTCACACCTATGGTAACTTCTATCGCTCCAGATTCACACACCTATGGTAACTTCTACCACTCTGTGGCTGCTTATGCTTATTTATTATACATATAACTCTACAAGAACAGTTCAGACCAGAAATTGAGTATTGCTGACATACAGTTCTGTTCGATAAAAGTGACTCACCTGATTTTTTTACTAAAAATATTTTTTGCCTATTGTTTTTGGGGTTAAAATAATTTTGAATCTTACTAATATAAAGACCCCTTCCCGACCACTTAGGAAAAAAGTTTACTCACCCTAAGGTATTCTATTGATAATTATAAATTTGGATATAAATGAGATTCAGGAAAAAACTCTGTGCAAAAAAAGTGATTCAGATATCACATTCTAATGATTAAACTGGTAAATTTAAAGAGCTTTTGACAAAATATTGAAAACTATTTTACAATACACTCGGAACAATATTCTAGAGAATTCTAGAACAGCTTAAATTAAATCTAGAGTATTCCAGAATACTCCAGAAAGCCTCATGCAGCATAAAAACAGCTTGAAATAGCCACTCAAGTCACTAACCAGATGAATGGGTACAAACACGCATCAGAACCACTTAAGGCATCTATTATTGCCCTCTCAAAAGCAGGCAAGTCTACAAGAGAAATTGCAGAAATTGCTATAACCTTGCAATCAACTGTCTCTCAAGTGCTTAGGGCACATAATGATGCCACTCCTGCTCCAAGGAAGGAAACAAGGGGACGAAAGAAAAAGATTGATAGAACTGGCAGGGTAATCAAGAGAGAAGTTGTGAAGAATAGGACTATAACTAGCCAAGAAATTGCAACCAGTCTAAGCGAAGAGCAAGGTGTTAGTCTTGCCTCTTCAACTCTCCGTCGGTGGCTGTTAGAACAAGACTACAAATCTTGTACATGAAGGTTTAAGCCGCTAATAAGCAAAGCCAACAAAGCCAAGAGACTTGAATGGGCTCACTATTACAAAGATTTCACCGTAGAAGACTGGAAGAATGTTCTCTTCTCCGATGACACGAAAGTTGAGCTAAATCCAAAGAATAAGGTGAGTCACTTTTATCGAACAGCACTGTAGATGGATTGACATAAAGCAAAAGCATCTATGTGGACTTGTGGGTGATGAACTAGAGTCCTGAGTTTCAGCAGCTCTAACATTTGCAGCTAAAACCCATCATGACATACACATTGTAACGAATCATTCTTATTCCCTTCATATTCTGGTCACAAATTGCTGCTCTAGGATGCCAATCCCAATATGACGCTTCTATAGTTATTATAATCTTAACCTGTTCTGTTATCTTTGACACATTCTCCATAAACAAGAACCATTCTCCTGTTCAAGAACCAAACATTACTCAAGTAAAAGGTACTTTTACTTGAGTAATGTTTGGTTCTTGAACAGGATGGACATTATTGCAAAAAGAAAGTGTTTATGCATTGTAGATAAACAAATATTTATAAATATTTAAATATTATAAATTTACTAATTTAGAAATATGGTTTCATTGCTACACAAGAATTACCATGTTTCAAAAACAGAAACTGAAAACTTTAAATTCAATTATAAAATTAAATTAAAATCCCTAGTACTGTTTCATTTTCAAGCAATTTTGAAAAAAAAACAGATGACATGCGAAAAACAGATATCATCATTTGTTGAACAGGCACCCCTGCCCTACCTTAACTTAACCTCATTTCAAAAGTAACTCATATTTTGATACAATAGTTGTCAGTTAAAATGAATAACCTACCACCCCTTGTCAAAATGATTGAATTTCCCGTATTCTTAGAAACTACTATTAAGAATGTATGTGCTTATAAAACTCAGTAAATTTCAAAATAAGCTATTCCAAAATTCACTTGGAAATGAAACAGTACAAGGGATTTTAATTTAATTCTATAATTAAATTTGAAGTTTTTAGTTTCTGTTTTTGAAACATGATAACTCCTGTGTAGCGATGGAACCATATTTTTAAATTAGTAAATTTATAATATTTATGCTCTGCAGAATTGCATTGAGCACTGTTTTTTAAAAATAAAAATAATTAATAAGAAATGGCTGGAGCTGGAATGGTGCAATAGAATATAAATACGGAATATTAACTCTACTTTATTCACCATGGGAAATTTTAATATAGAGGTTTTAAGCATCATAAAATTTCTGAAAAGTGTCATTCAAGAAGTAAAATCAGATCAAAGCTAATGCAAAAAGTAGCAGAGGCAGTTTACCGCTGTAAACATTGCATTAGATCAGAATTAGAATTTGAAACATTAAATCCTAGACAATGACCAAACCCACAGTCTTATGAAAATAACATAAATCATCATCATCATCATTCCCTGTAGCTGGGTGTGGAGGAAGCATCTCGCTAACCAACTCTCTCCATGTGTCCCAGTTGTGTGCCAATGTCAGAGTCTTTGTGAATGATCTTCCAGTCAGTGATTTGTTTTTTTCCCTCGGTCTGCCTGCCTCTCGTTTGCCTACGGTAGCTACCTGGAGGATGGCAGTGAAAGGATTGTTAGCTTTTATGACATGTCCATACCATTTCAGCATTCTCTTCTTGATGGTGGATAGGAGGGTCTGTTTTTTGTCTGATGATGCCTTACACTGCATCCAATCATCATCTGCAATTATCTACAATGGATCTGTAGCTTCTCATTTTTAAAGCTTGGGTTCATCAATGTAAATATTAATTTGTAAATGAATCCAAATATAGATGGTAATGCTAATATTAGCCTTTTCCTTATAAGGAAATATTCAGCATTCATTGATCAAGCAGCCAGTGCTACTCTTGATTAAAATTCATCAAATCTTTTTATTAAAACAATTTTTCAGGAAAATCTGTTTCTCAAGTCCAATAATTCTTATCGTTCTTTCCAGTATTGATGGAGGTTTCCTTCCTAACTTTTTATCTGAAGTCATGTGGAAGGGCAACATTTTGATTATGTCATTATTTTCTCTTCAAGTCACATGTGCTATACATTTTAGTTGTTGCTGCTGTTGGTAGTCTTCTGGTGATGTGCTTTCTGTGATTTGGTACAGTTTGTTATTCTGTAGAACCAATCCATGAAGTTCAAGGAAAGACAGTTCTCACTAAGACCTACAGGCTTTATTCATTCAAAGCCATGTTTAATCACTGATCTGCAAAAGTGGTTGTATACAGCTGAAATTTTACTTATTTCTAAAAGATACAGAGATGATTTTGAACTCTATTGACACTTTTCAGTCTTGATAAAGTTCAGAAGCATCTTCGAGTCCTTGTCAGTGACAAATTATTTTCCACCCTTCAACCTTTTTTCTCACAGGTGTGACCAGCCTCTCACAGCTATATCACTGCTTCTATAGAAAGTGCTCAGACGAACTACATTCCTTGGTTTTGCCAGTTCTTACATTCACGGCTTGGACCTGCCATGCCATTTACATTGTAGCAAAGTGCACACATTTCTGGTTCAAAATTCCAACGTATATCACCTGAAGAAGGCTGGAGCATACAACGGATGAAACATCATGGATTTGATAATAGAGATGAGGGCAACAGTCTAAACAATGCAAATAGTGTAAATAGTTACAATACCTTGTCTAAGAAATATAGATAATTCTTGAGCTGCATAACATTTCATAACACCAAATAAGATATTTTAAATATTTCTAATAAAAAGCAGATTTTATAAGCAGAAATTCACATTGTGTATTTATCATAAAAATATTAGTATGTCCTGAAAGCTTTACCAATAGCAATTTGTTAATACCAATTTTATTGTGAAAATATTGACTTGCATATATAATCTGATATAGTGTAAATAATTCCAATAATTTTTGGTACTATTTGATTCATTCTTTGTATTTTTTTTGTTTTGACATTATTTCAGCTAATCTATTCTACAGCCTTTTTTTAAGTATGCAATCTGTATGAAAAGAGCGATCTTCTCCACAGATTATTATGAACAACTCTTGGAATGATAATATCTGTCATAAAATTAAAGACAGTATAAGACAAATACCATATTTGATGGTATATAAGACCTGCCTTTTTATGTTACCCTCTCTTCTCAAACATGACTCCAAAAGTATCCTTTGTGTCTTTAAGTGTGAAATTGCAGTCTATAGTAGACTACCAATACTTGTGCTTAGCCTAATTATATAATACTATAATATAAAATGTCAATGGTTGGCAGTTCTTATATGCCATTAAGTCAAAATAATTGATGTGTCATCTTAGAATGACCAAGGTTTCCAAGTTTTTGCATTTGTAAAAAAAAGTTTTACAAATGAATTACTTATCACTATAATTAATTTTTCTTCAGGTTATTTGAATTTCTATTCTTATCCTTGCTGATTTTATTAATATTAATTTAGCTAATTTGTTCTTTAATTTTCCTCAGGTAAATAATTCATCTATCTCGTGTTTTTTTTTCTCTTGCTTAAAAATGATTCAAGATCACGGAATCAAAGATTCTTACATGAAGCTGTAATTTAGGAACAATAAAGAACGAGAAAAAAAAGGCCTGGGGAAGGCTAAAGAATGTATCTGTCAATATAGTGATGTAAACAACAAGAATGAGGATGGATATTAGTCTCAATACGTTGTGGAATGACAATGATTCATTTTAGACAATATTTAATTATGACCTTTTGTTGTCAAAGCATGTCTGCTCTGAGTGCTTTTTGTAAAGAGTATCCCTGCCTTTTCTTGTAAGCAATTGCATGAAAAGAACATTTCTTTTCTTTCAACTACTCATCATATATTAACTTTATAAACTCACAATTAATATTTTATTTCTTCTATTGTCTCATTTGCTTGAAATCACTACACTACTGGTTTTCAACCTTGTTCTAATTCTTCATCTGAACTTGATATGCTTCAGGGTTCAATCCCCTTCTTTGTACAAATATGTGAGGCAAATGCACTACGAAAAAAGAATAATACACAATATGATGAATTTTTATCTTTTATGTGTATTTGTAATATCTTTATTTTAAAAAAAGTATTTGCAATATTTACAAAAAATTTAAATGTATTTATGCCATTCGCATTTATAATTCATAAAGCAAAACAGCATCATTTAAAGCTTATGAAAAGACTAATAGGAAAGTAATTGCAATATTCACAAATACACAAAATGTATGCGGAAAGTCATTTGAATTTTAAAATCTTCATTTAATGCCTGAATTTGACAATCTTGACATTTTTGGTTTTCAAATTTCAAATCCATGTAATATCTCCAACTCTGAAACACACCAATAGATTACATTTCTAATTATTGTCTGTGACACTCTAATATCTCTGTTACTATTTGTGACACATCTTGGGTACATTCACAGCATGCTCCTCTATTTGTGACACACCTGCAGTCACAGTACCCGGGATGAAAAACAGTATTCTCTACCAGTTCTTCATGTTCATTGGAACTTGATTTTATTTATCATTGACAAAGTTTAATGTTGTCGTGATGATCAGAAGCAGCATTTGCGTCCCATTTTAATCTGTGTTGATGAACGTTTAATAATTATGAGGCCACTTGATATCCGTATAAACATTTAGACAGAGGAGAGATTTGAAATAAAAGTAACCTTAACCACTGACAAGTTGAATTTAAAAATTAATTCTCAACTTTATGATTTTAGACTAATTAATTTCATAATGAAACTGATAATAATAATCATAAAATACAAAGCAATTCTAATTTGAGTTTCAGTTTGTATTATATCAGAAAATTCTGATATAATACAGGCATAGAATGATGCATAGGTTCCAACTGACAAGTGGGGATAACTTAAGAAGAAAATCTACACATTTATCTTGATAAAGTTCTCTATATTATTGTATACACCCAGCTGAAATTTGAACTTTGTTTTGAAGTTCTATTTTCCATACAAGTTACTATTATGCTACTCAGCAGCTCCTTGGGAAGAACACAAATTCATTCGTCTCTGTCTTGACCATATATTTTGTTGATATTCAAGTAGGTGAGTTAGCATTTAAACAAAAAGTATCTTAATCTCCAAACACCAGTGATATAGACACACACACACACATACATACATACACATGATATATATATATATATATATATATATATATATATATATATATATATATATATATATACATACACACACCAAGTATAGGATTGGTGTATACGAAATAAATTCCAATAACCAAAAATACTATTCTTAAAAGAGTGATCAATACAAAGTAGAGCAAATATAATTTATTCAAAAAATTATAACATAAATATGCTATAAAATCAGTACAAAAATAGCCATTTTGTTTCAACACTTCTGGTGTCTTATCAAGTGATGGTGTTGAAATAATTCAACATCATCCACCATGGAATATATGATTGAGCGACACTATATCGAGTCTAATTCGTTACCTCTTTGTCACCGTGGCCCGTTGGTATAGTTGGTATGACATTTGTCTCATATCGTAATGGTCCAGGTTTCAATTCTTGGTAGTGGATACGCACTGCTGATGAGTCCCAAATATAGGATGAAATGGCTGTCCAGTGTTTTCTGCATTCTTTTGAGGTTTCTTCTAGACTCAATGATGAATTACTTAATTATGATTATCTCAAATCCTCCTAATATATATATATCTATATATATATATATATATATATTTCATTAAAAACGACTGACAAGGTGCTTTCATTTAGTTTTTTATATAATTTCTCGTGCGATCTAATAATAAATAATAACTTTGAACATGGACATAATATCTTGACCGTGTTTTGAAACAAAAAAATGAATCACTTTATAAAACATACACATAACAAACTATTTCTAATTCTAACAGTTGAAATATAATCCTTGATAATGGCTAAATGTATAGCCGAAAGCGCTCGGATAAAAAGAACATTCGGACAATTTTTATATAATTTATCCTCTGAAAAGAAAAACTTTATTAGATTGCACGAGAAATTATATAAAAAACTAAATAAAAGCACCTTGTCAGTCGTTTTTAATGAAATGTGCTTGAAAGAAGGATTGCTGCCTAAATACACAAATATATATATATATATATATATATATATATATATTGTGATACTTAGTATGAGTTTTAATGCAGAATTTGTGACAAAGTGTGTAGGTCAGCCAGTTGATTCACTTGGTGTCATAAAGTAAACAACCAGATAATCAAATTGTTGTCAAAAGACCCACCTGTACTCAACATGGAATGGCTTGCATGTCACATGCAGATTTAATGAATCATTTAAGAGAACGTGGAAATCATCCTTGAAATGTTCATTTGGGAGTTAAGCGTCTTGAGGTGAGTCACAAGTCAACTACCATCATAACACCATACCACCATGCGTGTGTGTATGATACAGCATGTAAATTCCTGGGTAATGCACTTGCCATTCTACATCTTGATAACTTCTAATAAAGGCCTCAGGGATATTCCCTCATTTCGTGCAACTGATACAGGAGGGCCTATATCAATGATGGAAAAGACTCAAAATGTTTGTTTACAAAATCAGGCCATGATGATTACGCATAAATTCTGGTGTGCTCCCGCATTCATATTTCTAGGACTGATTCCAGATTTCTTAGCCTTTATGTTTCTTGATCTACAAAGCAGTTTTAGCATATTTTCTCACCTATTTATTAAAAAGAACTTGTGACTGACTTTCTGGAAGATAGACACCTATATTATTCCTGTAGATATAAGATAAAAAAATTAGAGACAAATATTCATAATCTGTCTATATTTCTGAGATGAGGTATTATGTATATTATTTACATTATTCAGACTATTGTCCTCATCTTTGTCGCCATGTTTATTACAATGTTTCGGCAGTTGTATGCTCCAGCCTTCTTCAGGTGGTTGGAATGTCAAACTGAACACTTTATTTCGCTCACTAGGGTAGACTGTTCTAATTCCACGTGCCATGTTTAATGGATGTCAGTTATCAGTTATCTCCTGTTAATTTCCCTCTGAAAGTTCTCCAATGCCTTAACCTTAACCGGGTATAGAACTCACACTCTTTGGGTCCTGTCACTGGATCTAACCAACACCTTTATCCACTGTGCCATGTCTCCTTGAGGACATCTGTGTATGAATTTCTGGGTATTATAAACCTAATGTCTTCAGCAACCATTTTTACCAGTGCTCATATTGCAATTTTTGGCTGTTATCATTGCATGTTTTTACCAGAGCTCATATTGCAACTTTTGTTGTTATTATCGCTTTTCTCTGGCACGTGGAACTAGAACAGTCTACTCCAGTGAGCGTAATAAAGGGTTCAGTTCGACATTCCAACCACCTGAAGAAGGCCGAAGCATACAATGGCCAAAATGTTGTAATAAACATGGCGACAAAGATGAGGACAATAGTCCAAATAATGTAAATAATGTAAATATTCATAATGTTTAAAATTAATTTTACAAACTTAAAATTCTCATTATTTTATTTTTAATTTTGTTAACTTTATTTATTCAGATTTTAGAACAGGATCTTATAATTATTTCTCAATTTGTAATTTATAAAATCCTCTGCATCATGATTTAAAAAAAAAAAACTATGAACATATGAATTTTTAAATTAAACCTAAAATCAGTTGATACTGCTTGTGGTTGGAAAACCAAAATTCAGAATAAAGCTTTTATAAAACAGAGACTTTATTTTGTGTATTCACTAATGAAATTTTAAAAATATTTTTTAATGTTGCATTTGCAGAATAGTATCCTATCCTACTTTGAAAGACATACAATTAGTCACATTCCACAGTCAAAAAGTGTGGCTGAATGTTAAAGAGAAAAATAAATATCAGTGTGAAACACATCAAGAAAATGGTTAACTCCAATTTCACTGACTTCATATAAAGCTAAAACATTTGGTCAGTCACCGTTATTAGAAAGAATACCAGTAATGTACCAATTTAAAATGAGCAGGAATTATATATAGTAACAGTGCTATTCTGTTGAAGTAACTTTTCATTTTACTTTCATCTAATTGAACATAGAACAAATCCATGTTTGTAAAATTTTATTGCTAACATTTTGCAGTGATTAACTCCTGTTATTACTAAGGTTTATTTTTTACCCTTTGTTCTTATCTATTTTTCCCCCAGAAAACGTAACTCTATTTTTGGTATTTTATAATTGTGTATATTTGAAATGAAAAAACTAATTTTCAAATTCATTGATAAATTTTCTTTTAATTTCTACACTTATTTTAATCCTTGTTTTTTTTGTTTTTTTATCATACATTTTTAAAAACACTTAGTAAACAGTTTTACAAAATTAAACCCGTTTCTTCACATTTGCTATCTTTGTTTTCTGAAAGACATAACTGCTTTCTGGCCTGTTTAAGCTTAATTTGCAATGATGATGATAACTGTATTTCAAGACTATCAATAATTTGCATTTTGATATTTGAAAAAAAATACCTTCTTTTCAGCTCAGAGAAATCATATGAACTGCAGAATAATAATTTTATTACCATCTCAGAGATTTATTTTACCAACAGCCACTGAACATTTACAACAATTCAACAATAGCTGAAAATGAAACATTGTGCATATTTCTCTCTCTCTCTCTCTATCTATCCATCTATATATATATATATATATATATATATATATATATATATATATATATAAAGAAATATAGTCTTAAGATGTACTATATTTATGGGATAAAGTGCTCAATATCAGAGATAGAGCATGTGTAAATATAAAAGTGAACATAGAAGTCAAGACTTAGAGGCAACAGGCTGTTTCATGCTAGATGCAATCATCAGGCCATGAGTGCTGTTATTTTTCTTGGCTATTTATATATACGGGTCAGTGGTGCATTGTGGGTAGTCTATTTTGGCGGTTATTTTACCGGAAGTCGTTTATTTGTTTATTTATTTATTTGGGTTAAATTATTTTGCTTGTTTTTATTTATTTTTTATTTTTATTTTTTATTTTATTTCTTATCTTATATATTTATTTATTTTTATTTTGATCGGTGTTTTTATTAACGTAGTAAAAATTTGTTTATATAGCTTAATTAATAGTTTTGTTTTTGTTTGGGAAGATAATTAAAGCTATTTGTTCAATTTTGGGGTTGATTGCTGTAGTTTATTCTAACTATTATTTTGGCGGGAACAGTTTTTAATTTGTTTATTACTTCATGTATTTATTTGGATTGATTATCTTTATTTGTTTTTCTAACAATAATTTAACCCAAATAAATAAACAAATAAACAACTTCCTGTAAAATAACCGCCAAAATAGACTACACACAATGCACCATGGACCTGTATATATAAATAGCCGAGAAAAATAACAGTACTCATGGCCTGACAATTGCATCTAGCATGAAATAGCCTGTCGCCTCTAAGTCTTGACTTCTATATTCACTTTTATATTTATATATAATGATTATATTTAGGCAGCAAGAATTCAAGTTTTGTTGAATTCATCCAATATGGTCTAGCTATTTCATTTTTATTGTATTTTTTCAATTTACAAATAATTTTTTGATTAATATTCTAAATCTGAATCAAATGTGGATCACTGTGAAACTGTTCTACACATCACATGACTTGTACAATATGCATATATCTGGATTTAATCTGAATTGCAGTATTCCAAATAAAATGCAAGGATGTAGCCAACAAAATCTTGTCTACCATACTGACAACATCCAGTTTCAGTCAATATGACTGAACAAAAACAACCAAACATGAATTTTGCACAGTTTATCTTTTATCTGATAATTTACTTGGACGAGTATCCCTCTCTTTTTTGTTTTTATTGCAAAGTTTTGGTTTATTTTCACACTTGCTCAAGTGTGTACTTTATATAGTTTGGATTTTTTCTTTTAGACTGACTTAGACGAGATAACAAGACCTCTTGCAGACAGAAGCAATTTAGTAGTTCTATGTAAAAAAGAAAAAAAATTACAAGATTCTATATAGAATCTTACTTATGTTGACAAAAGAATTTTCTCTTTTCTATATGGACCCACATGTGAGCAAATATTCTTTCAGACAGAAGTAATCTATCTAATAGTTTTAAAATAACGTTCTAAATTCTGAATTGAAAAAGATAATTGATAATTCTTTAAATACATCAGTAAAATGCAGACATGATTCCTTTTAACTCTAGATTGTCAATTTGAAACTGACAACTGGATAAGCCTATATCTGCAAGAATCATTGACATTAACATCTTGAACTACCAATAGATAAACAAGAAAAATCTAACCTGGTAAATTATATATATATATATATATGAAGAAAACCAAAGAACACATTCAGAATATTGGAATAAAAACAACAAAGATGAGGATACTAGTTTAAATAACTCTTGGAATTACTACCAAAGGTTTAGGTTTATTTCATGCCTTTGATGAGTTTAGAATGGAAAAAATCAGGTTCTTTTTGTTGAAGAATTGCTGAGACACCAATTAAAAGTATATGTTTTAATACTTTACTTCCATTGGCATTAATATTTCTTGTTAACCACTTTTGTTGTCTATCAAGATTCACTCAGATTGAGTTTTTATTCTGCTGTTTTGAAATTTAACTTGGATTTCCTCAATTTGGGAAAATTAATGGGCTTTGGAAGTCTTTTGAAATGGTTACAATAATGTTCATTCTCACCAACCAATGTTAAATTCTTCATCTAGTCAGTTTTTTCACTTCCAGAAAATAAGGACTACCAGAAATCTGAAAATTGATCAACATAAAATCCTTGTTAAAAGAGATTGCTAACATCTGCTAAAAGAAATCTTTAATATCTGCTTGTTCCTCACAATAAATTATTGTTCACTGCTTGTCTGAGGGTCAAGCTAGCACCCTAATTATTGGTTAATGCATAAGAATCTAATGCCATTTTCTATGCTTTATAAAAACATTTTCATGATTTTGGTATAATATTAACTATTTTTTTTTTTTTTGCTTTCATTTTTTTATAAATTCTTTCAATCAATTTTTCTTTCAAAATATTCCCCTGGCAATTTATAAACACCATAAATTAGTTTAAAACAAAAATCACTGTTTTATTTGATACTAATATTGGTAATGATGGCAAATGTATCCACTTGAATTATACAAGCTTTTGTTCATTATTTAAATTTTAGACTTTTATTTAATTTCTCATTTATCCACAATGTATTTGCCTGTGTATTTTAGAAATATACTAACAGTAACCAATCCAAAAAGTATATATTTTTAAAATTAGTTTATAGAGAATGATGTTAGATTTATATCCCCTTACAAAATGTAATCCAATAGTTTGACTAAACATTTCGATATTAACAACCACAACATTTTGAGTTTCTCTTTTGCTTTACCTCTTAACATAAAATTTACAGTCATAAATTTTGTTTTTAAATATTATTATTGTGATTTTTTAATTGTAATTAATTTTATGTTGACATTTAGATTAATTAATATTGTATGACAAAGTGGATAAAGTTTAATTGTGCCCCTTTTTTTCCTTCAGGAGTTCATCGGACTAAATAGTTTAACATAAGAAATTAGTCCGATGAAAATCTGAAGAATGAAACGTGGCACACGTAAACTTTTTCCACTTTGTCATACAATTTTCCCATATTGTTCTTGATATATAAAAATACATATCGTTATCTCATTAATTAATATTTATTTTTTAAAATGTTAAAAGTATTGAAAATTTTGCTATTTCCTTTCTCTTCCTTTTTGAAAGTAATTTTTTGTCCTCATAAATTTAAACAAAGAAAATGGTTAAAACTAATATGATTTTTTTTTCTTTTCAGCCCTGGATAGATGATGACCAAAATATTTATCCTATTTATAATAGGAAGAAAAAACGACCTGCCTCATCGATTTCTGAAGTTATGGAAGAAATGCAAAGAATTCAAAAAGCTAAAGGTATTTTTCTTGACAACATTTGCTTCTTTGAAGGAACTGAACATGTATTAATTTCATTAGTGAATCTCTTAAGATTGAGGTTTACAGCCTTATCCCATTGAAACACTGCTTTTTGCAAGATCACCAAAGTTAAGCAACATCGAGCCTGGTCACTACCTATATGGATAACCATTTGGGAAGACCTGATGCTGTAAGCTTGGATGTGCTGGTAGTATAATAGATAATGGCTCAGAATTGAAAATCGGAGAGCTGAGTTCCAATTCCAGTTGGGTTCGTTATATTCACTTATGGACAAATACCCTTGGGAAAGGTATGAATCCACCTATTCTCCCCCCAACTATGGGTTAATTAGTAGGACTTGTATCAGTAAATCATTATTATCTCCAAAAATGATTACAATCTTTTCTGGCTTTAAATAACCTGTAAAAGGTTGATAACCTGTAAAACACAAGATTGAACATAATTACAATTCTCTGTAAAATAAACATTTTCATTTGTGATTTAATCATTGAACTCTTTCTTATCACCAAAAACTTTGTATTCTATTTTGTAGCATATACAAGAGTGATGTAAAGTCCTCAGCCTAACCAAGAAACCTTTCTCCATAAAAAATTTTGATGATTGGTCAGATTTTTGGAAATGGGTTGAACTGAGAACTTTTCAGCATTATCCCATATAAAATGCACTGTTTTTTGTTGTTGTTTTTAACTTGATCCTTTGTGTTACACTGTGATGGTCAGTCTTGTGATGTTATATAGTCATTCTTCACTATATGCAGGGGATTGGTTCCAGGAGCTCTCATGAATACCAAAATCCACAGATATTCAATTCCCATATATAAAATAGCATAGTATTTTATATTACTTGTCCTATATACTTTAATTATTTTCTAGTTTACTTATAATACCTAATACAGTGTTTCTCAACCATTTTAAGCAACGGCACACCTCGGAGCAAATGAAAATATCATGGCACACTTAGAAAAACTTTTAAAGGGTATACATTTAAATGTTATGAAATAAAACCAAAATTATTTATGTTCAGTCTATATCACTTGAAATATTTATGAAAAGTGATAGTGTAAAGTGATGTTTTTCTAATGAAAATTATGATTTTTTTATGTAAATAAAAAATCATAATTTTCATTAGAAAAGTTTTAGGTGAAACATGTTTTGATTATAAAATTTACCAAAGCTAAACTAATTATCAGATTTCAGTAAAATTTTCAGTACTTAATAAAAGACATAACACTTTTTAAAAAAGTTTCCATTTCAAATTTTGTAAAAAAAAAAAACACCAAAGTAGTGGATGGATGAGACTAAGTAGTAAAAATGCAAACACTTCCTGGATCTGTGAAATGATGGCCACTACAGTTATGAATCTGGGAACATCCCTTTGTCTTTGTTGAGCATTTCATTCAGTACATGGAAAATTCAAATTTTTCTTTTTGAATCTTTTTTGGCATTTTTGTTTCTTAAGTTTTCTAAACCTCTTAAATATGAAGGACCAACTGTATATAATTTGAAACACTGACTATAGCAAAAATTACACAACCCAAGTAAATAGCTAAAATATATGCATTCATTTACAGCAGATGAAATGTCAGATTTTGACAGAAAAACAAAATACTCTATTTTTTAAAATCATTTCACTTTAAGCAAGACAATAAAGCCACTAAGATGCAAAGAGTTTATTGAGAATATGAGAAAGAAAAAAATATTAAGGAGCAAGAACAATAAAAGAAGAGGAATTAAGAAGACAGAAGATAGCAATTGACATTGCATTGAAATTTTTGAAAATCAAAGTTGACTGGAAAGTAAGAAGAGTGAAAGAGTATTAAAAGACTTTTGTGAGGGAAAGGGCAATTGTTATATTCCATGCTAATAGGAATATATACTTGAACAACACGGTAGATAAAATAAGTAAAGGTTTATTGTAAAAACCAGTACAATAGGAAATAAGGTAACAGTTATGCACAAGGTTGTTGCAAGTCAATCCAGTAGTGAGTGCTACTATTGGAAGGTTGGTAGTTCTTGTATAAGTCTGAGTCATACTCAAGAGAGCCCAGCTAGACTCTGTAGTCCATTGCCTCACAGATGCTTATAGGTAGTTACTACCTATAGTGTAGTCACTCATGGGGGTGACAGGTTATTCCACTACATCAACAATAAAAGAAGAGAAATTAAGGAGACAGAAGATAACAATTAACATTGCATTGCAATTTTTGAAGGTCAATGTTGACTGAAAATCAAGAACTGGAAGAGAATTTCAAAAGCAAGAAGTGTGAAAGAAGAAACTTAGCATAGAATTTATGGTGACATCTAGCTGCCATTTCAACCATAAAATGATGAGACCTTGCTGCCAATCTAGTACTGCAATTAAATTCATAAAGTCTAGCTACCATAGAGGAAAGTGATATTTATTTTAAAATATACAAAAATGTGGTACAAGGCCAAAAAGGAGAATAGGAGAAGGCTGGTCTTCAATATATCTTAAACTTAGCTAGCCACAATTATTGACCCAAACATACCACAGTATTCCTTACACTAAAACAACACATTCTTACTTACCATTCTTACTACATCATTATAATACTTCAAAGTCTCTATAAAGTCCTAACTAATTACCATATGTACAATTTGTAGGGAGTAGGGAATAAAAATAACAACTAGATGAAAGTTCATCAGAACAATTACCATGAAAATATTTATAGAAAAGGCACACGGAAGTTACATTATGTCAATGGGAAAGTGACTGTAGGTGAGATGCCAGACCAGGACTAATAACATTGCAGATTCTTCTTTTTACTTTATCAAGAATCTCTGAATACAGAGCAGAAGTATCAGACCAGATGTGGCAGTAATATTCAACACATGCATGAATTTTAAATAAAAAGGAAAAAGAATTGACACATACATTCTATTTTGAACTAAAACAAATAACCTCTATTTAAACAAATTTCAATGCAATGTTAATCGCTATCTACTGTCCTCTTGATTACTCTTTTCTCTTTCTGCTAATCAGTGCTTCTGTTCTGAATTCTTCCACACCCTGTAACGCCATATGTTTTAGTGACATTAATGCCTTGCTTGGGATGATTCTGATTAAAAACAAATAAAAAAGAAGCATAAATTATTATATCTAGGAAAGCATACTTAAAGTTATAATTCACATTCACATCAGTTAATTCCCTGAAAGGAATCATTGGGTAAATATGAATGAGAATAATTTTGCTTATATGTAAATTTATATATCTTAGTATACCCCATGAAATATTTGATTCTGATCTTTCCAAATTTTATTCAATTAAGTCAAGTAATCAATAAGCAATGAGTTAATAGTTAACAAACAATACTATACAGTAGCTACAAATAACTGCATTCTGACTCACAATTATTTCTACTCAATAGCCTTTAGAATAACTTGAAATATAACTATTGCTGCCTACTGTTAGCATAATACAATAATCTCGAAATACTTGACCTTGCTACCCATAATGCACTATTGGCCAGCATATATAAATAGTCAAACCACCACACATCACACATGGTTTGAAAATAGACTGTCACCACTTGGTGTTGACCTCAGTGTCCACTATATATATATATATATATATATATATATATATATATATATATATATATATAAATAATAATAATAATAATAAAGAGAAAGAACAGTAAGATATATAATCCGATGTTCTTATTAAAATTTTTTTTTACAAAACAGTGCTCAATGCAAATCTACAGAGCATAAATGTGATTGTTAAAATGATTGGATTTCCTCATATCCATAGAAACTAATATTATGAATGTATGTGCTTATAAAACTCAGTAAATTTCAAAATAAGTTATTCCAAAATTTGCTTGAAAATGAAATGGAACTAGGGACTTTAATTTAATTTAATTCTATAATTGAATTTGAAGTTTTTAGCTTCTGTTTTTGAAACATGGTAATTCCTGTGTAGCGATGGAACCATATTTTTAAATAAGTAAATTTATAATATATATATATGTTTCTAAAGAATTTATGAATTTTATTTTTTAATCCAACATATTTTTATTACTTCAAATGTTATTTTTAATGGATACCCATATTTGAATAGATGCTCCATTTATTTAATTGGTGTTTATTTTTCTCTACTGGGTCTGCAAAAACTTGGTGTGCCGGTTTAAATCCTACCAGAGAGCACATTTTCCTTATTAAGTTTTCTCAAGTGTGCAGAGTGGTAGACGAAATAAACACAGTTTATATAAATAATGTCAACTCAAATACGGGTATGCACTAAAAATAATGTTCAAAATAAAAAATATATAAATTCCATATGAACCTAAAATATATATTTAATGTTAAAAGGCTTTTGTATACATTTATATTTTTATTAATTTTTCTTTTACTAAAAATTATTTTTTATGAAACCTGTGTCTTACTTTTTTTTCTTGTTTTCTGGTTCTACTCTTTTTTTTCTTTATGAGTTCAGCTTATTTTAAGTTTGCTTTATTGGGGGTCAATTAGTAATCTAATGTAATTTAAACTCTAAAATCTTTATTCTTTCCTTATATGTAACACATTTTAGATATTGACTCAATGTGGATTAATCAAATCCAAGGTCAAGTATTAGGATGGTATAGTTGAAATCTTGTGTTTTAAAATGAGAAGGAACTGCTTACCATTCTA
>OZ038511.1:63669503-63719503 GCA_964036315.1 Acanthosepion esculentum
AAACCATTTATTAAACATGTCTTATTTGTAGGAAAGTATTTTTTAGTTTTAATTTTTTGTTCATGAAATATTTGTCAAGTCAAAGCAGAAGATATTCTGGAAAACAATGCGCATAAATACATTCAACTTTTAATTAAATTTTAGGTTTGATTAAAAGAAGTTGTCCTTGTCAATTATTCAGTTGGGTCATAAAAAATTTCCATTTTATTTATCAACTTTATTTTTCAAACTATAAAGTAAAATTACATTTTATTCAATTATAAATTCACAATTATTTGCAATGACTTCTTGCCACAGCTCATTGCATGTGAAAAATGCTTTTTACAAAACCCTTGAATCTGGTTTTTATTATAGAAAGTTTTCCTCCTCAAAGCATTTTGCAGCAATCAGAAAAGGTAACAATTGGCTAGTTCGAGGTCAGGTGAATATGATGGGTCAGGTAGAACAGACCAAATATATTCCAAATTTTTTCACCTGTTATTCTTGCTGTATGCAGCCTTGTGTTGTCATGGAGCAGAACAAAATTTTTCCTATTGGCAAGCACAAAGTGCTTTTCAACATATTGCAGCTGCTGTACATATAAATGTGCATTTAGTGTTTTATTGCATTTTAAGATCTCTAAATGAATAATACTCCAACAATCCCGGCACACAAAGACCATTACCTTTCTAACATGGAGCTTTTGGAGTTGTAACAGAAGAGCTATGGAATTTGTATTTCCCGTTATGGGCATTATTATATCCGTGATATAATAACCCACTGCACAGAGCGGATGGAGTGGAATCGCTGCAAGGAAAAGGAATGACAAATATGCTTTGTTCTCAGAGAGATTTTTATACTATTAAGCTATACACAAAACCATATTTACATATATCCACATGTCCCAGGTAGAGAATAATATGTCACATAGCTACACAGCAAAACAGAGTGTAAGGAGAAATAAAAAGGAAGGGTCTTACATATAATATGAAGATACTCCTCCATCTGGAGAAGCCATTTTTATGACTCCAGATTCAAATGGGCTAGATTCATCTATGTCCCAAGTGAGGACATATTCTACGAATGAGAAATAGCAAGTCTTGGTTTTTCCCAAATTGAGGACTGCAAGCTGGAGTTTCATTCTATATCTGGGAAAGATATATTCCCAAAGGGAAATAGTACCATGGACTTGTAAGCTGGGGAGGCAGATTTAGCTTCTGCCCATACCATAGGGGACCCAGACTAAAGAAAGCAGCTATGTTTTTTGTCTTTTTTTTTGAGACTGTAAACGATCTGAATTTGACTGCTGCTATCACCACTGTATCAAGTGATGTCACTAAGCCGCTGTCACATGATCAATGTGACATATCTCCATCAAATGGAGATAATCACCTTTTATATCCTTACAGGGTCATTTGTTGAGATTTATCCCTTTCAATGAACTATAAAGCAAGAAAATTTGAATAAACATATATTATCTATCTCTATTTTTAAAGCAATAAACAATGCTGTGGGAATCAAAAGTGATACAATATTAGTCAAGAGAATAAGCATCCTTTTGACACCATTTTGTGTGCACAAAGGTTAAACATTGCCAGAAATTTATTATGATGACTCAACCTAATAAAAACAACCAATTATAATATGAAATGAGAAGAAGAAAACATGGGTCAAATGTTGGTCAGATTAAAAGAAGATTTTATTACAGAACCGATACTTGTGAAACAAAGTGATAGAAATGCAAAGCAATGCAAATAAAACATTTTGATCAGATACTGTCAGCAAATTCACATCTTGAAAAAGAAAAATGTTTAGTTGCTTCCATTAAACATGTTACACAGGTTCAAATCCTGTCATCTGATTTGGATTTAATATCTTTGTACATAAAGCAGTGACAATTCATTCCAGTGACTGCATACATTGAGATGCAGCAAATTTACGTAAAATAAAAAACAATGAAAGTCACATCACAATTGTATTTTAGTGAATTTAAACCTGATTTTTGTCAGCAAGAGTTCAGCTTTTCTTATTTCAACCACTCCCCATTACATAATCAGCTTTAGTTTTTTCTTTAATAACAAAATCAGTATTTCTAGCAGTAAGAGAAAAAATATTGGATGTTTTTATTATGTATGCCATGTATAGCAATTCAGAAAGAAAGGGATTGTCTGTGGTCAAGAATTACTGTAAGCATTGCTAAAACAATATGACTACTTTTCTAGAATTATTTTCTTATTCTGTTATTGCATACATACATTATATAACTTGTTTATATAAAGAATGCTGTCCATTTTAGAAATAATATTCATAATTATGCTATTGTACAACATTTACCCACAAGATCCTATATTTAGATGTGTGTGTGTGTATGTGTGTATGTAAAACAATTATGTTTGGTGTGTGCGTTGTGTGTGACTTTTTAATAATTTGTTGTTTACACAGTAGTCAGAGAATGTCAACAGTGTGTGACATGTATTTGTTGTCATTTTTGCCTCTTGCATCCCTCGTTTTTCTTGCATGAGTCTTTATTGTTTCAATTGAGTTTTCACCACCTCTGAACCATTGCTATCACTTCTTTATCTTCAGAAATTGTTCTTACATCATCATGAAATCAAATATTCAAATTAACTTGTAATAACAATTTAAAAATTCCCTCCACTCTTGTGCCTATTCTTAAAAGAAATCAACTTCTTTATACTGGTCAAGAATTAAAGCATCTATTATACAGGGAGCCAAATGGGAGTAGAAAGACGATATTGAAAATCAACATGGCTCAAATATCAAACATTATACCAAAATGAAAATTTGCACCTACCTCAACACTTATATAGGCCTAAAACAATAACTATATATGCTTGTATGGGAAACAATAATATATGCTTGTATGGGAAGCAATAACTATATATGCTTGTATGGAAACAATATGTATACTTGTATGGGAAACAATAACTATATATGCTTGTATGGGAAACAATAATTATATATGCTTGTATGGGAAACAATATATATGCTTGTATGGGAAACAATAACTATATATGCTAGTATGGGAAGCAATAACTATATTTGCTTGTATGGGAAACAATATATATGCTTGTATGGGAAACAATATATATGCTTGTATGGGAAACAATAACTATATATGTTAGTATGGGAAGCAATAACTATATATGCTTGTATGGGAAAATAATATACATATTTTTATATATCAGAAAAATTTTAGGAAAATCTATGATCATAAATCTGACCATAATTTTGATTTAAAAAATGCCACTTTAATTACAAGAGAAAGCAATTTACTAAGATGAAAGTATATAGAAAGTGCTTTAATTGCTAGAACATTCAGAGTAAATTTACATCCAGGTTTTTACAACATTTCACAGATTTTCTATTATCACAATGTGGAATATTTAATAACAAAAGTGATAAAAGCATAAGAATAAAAAAAGAAACTAAAATTATTTAGTCTATATACTTGGTACCTCCACTAATTCATCACAGGATGAAAAAAGGCCCCAAATAAAGTTTTATCATCTAAATGTTTGTTATTATTAAGAGGAAAAAACCAAAGCATTTTTTATTATTATTAAATTTTTGAATCCTTTCTACCGTGTTTGAAATTTTGGTTAAAAATCTTTTTTTTTTTGTGTTAGCGGTCAATGTAATATTAATGTTTAGTGCTTTAGTGCCTTTTTTCCCAATGAAAAAACACATTGATTTGGAAACTCTTGCAAAAATCAAATAATTGTCAGGTTTTCATGAAACTTTCAGGACTTATTCACAAATGAATGAAATTATTTTTGAAATATTTTTTTAGAAAATCGTGGTAATTTTTTTTTTTTTTTTTACATATGTTACCCCTTTCCTCCACTTACTTAATTTCATGAAATTTCAAGTTTTATTAGTTAAAAACAGCACTGTTTGAAGAAGGTAAATCACCAAAGTTTTTTTTTTTCAAACTGCTACTGATTGCCTGAAAATCTGCCCCAAATCATAAGATAAAAAATGGAATAAAACTGATTATTATTTAATTAGAAAAGTTTTTAATTGCTTTTATAAATAAGATTTATTAAGAACACTTGTTTTAAGGAAAATAATTTTTTCAATGAATAATGAATTTTACAATAATTGTTTTCATTTCTTTTAAAATTCTACATTAGTTCAATCTAATTAGGTGATATTGTTATTAAGTGAAAACTATATTTACTAATCAAAAATTGAAAAGCCTAATAAAAATCATTTTGCACCAAGATTTTTAAAATAATTTTAAATTTTTTTATGTATATAAAATATTATGTAATGTTCCCATTTTTAAAAGTATGTTCAACCATTATCAGTAAATAAGAGGAATGATTATAGTAAATTTAAAGTCAACATTCCTAAAATTATATTACGGAAAATATTTTCCAACATTTTGAAGTTTACTTAGTACTTAAAATTTATATAAAAAAGGAGTTCACCAGTCATTTTCTTAAATTATGTTTTACAAAGTCTCCATAGAACAACAATCAATCTGTCATCACCTCATAAATCATTTAAAACATGCCGATGTCAATTAAAAATACAGCTACTGTTTGTTTTAAAAATATATTTCTGTGTTATTTTTAAACATAGTGTAAATAATATTTGTTTCATATCAGATTAATTCTACTTAAATCAGCTAATATTCCACTAAGTAAAGTTTCAGTAAAGTATATTTTATTTTTGGAAGATTTTTTTTAATGCAGAGAATTACATTGTCATGAAAGACAACTAAAAAGGGCACTTATCAACTAATTAAAAAAAAATTTAATTCCAATCAATTCAGAGTATTTTGCTTGCTGGAAAAAGTAAATTTAATCCTTTAGCTTTCAATTAAAGCTAAATGAAAGCTTCAAGAAAGCCTTTTCATTTTTAAAATTAATTTGAATCCTGTCATATTGTGAATTAGTGGAGGTACCTACTATTTACTCAAATGCATATTTAAAAAATAAAAAATTTAAATTTAAATTTAAAATTTCAGCATCCCTCTTCTTCATGCACATGTGTAATCACATCATGATAAACATCACTTTAGTCTGATGAAGTCCTAAAGAAAGAAATGCATCATACAAAAAATATATATATATAAGTTGAAGATCAAATGTAGATAGGAATCCAACATGATGATAAAATAAAGAACACACACACACACACATATATATTTCTCAGAATTAACCTATAGAAAAAGACAATATGTATTATGTATAAAGGAAAAAAACAATAGGAAAATTGTGTAGTTCTAGCCAACATGTTTTGTCCAATGTGGGCGTTTTCAAAGCAAAAAGCAAAATGAATTCATTGAAACAAAGTACCTGTGAACAACAAACAAAATGTCATTATTGTTTGTATTGTTGTGTTGACGTGTTCAACCATTTTCTTTTGATTTCTTGATATATTTGTTGTGTATGTTGGCTTGGGTGAGAAGTGATTCTGTTATGTAAGAATGTTATGATATGTAAGATGATATTGGAAAAAAACCTTGGCATAGATTAATATTTGGATAATATTCAATGGCGGCACTCTCGAGGATTTTCTTTCTGAATGAATTATTTTCTTTTTCTTTGTGTATAGCATTTATAAAATCAAAATTGTGGTTGAATTTATTTCTATATATGAATTTTAGAAGCTATTATTACACAAAATGGACAACACACATTGAATAAAATATCTCTCAGCTCAGGAGATGTATCTTGAAATGTGTATAAGATATTTAATATGACAGATTTTCCTAAAATATACTTGTATACTTTGATTTTGAATTAACAACTCCTTAATTTATCTGTCTATATTTCTGAGATGAGGTATTATGTACACTATTTACATTATTCGGACTATTGTCTTCATCTTTGTCGCCATATTTATTACGTTTCGGCTGTTATGCACTCCAGCCTTCTTCAGGTGGTTGGAATGTCGAACTGAACACTTTATTTCGCTCACTGGGGTAGACTGTTCTAGTTTCACGTGCCATGTTTAATGGATGTCAGTCATCAATTATCTCCTGTTAATTCACCTCTCCAAGTTCTCCACTGCCTTAACCAGGTATTGAAATCACACTCTTTGGGTCCTGTCACGCCTTTATCCATTAAACATGGCACGTGGAACTAGAACAGTCTACTCCAGTGAGCGAAATAAAGGGTTCAGTTTGACATTCCACCCACCTGAAGAAGGCTGGAGCATACAACAGGTGAATCGTTGTAATAAATATGGTGACAAAGATGAGGACAATAGTCTGAATAATGTAAATAGTGTCCTTAATACGTCATCTCTAGCTTGATCTGAATTTTTGTGGATAATGGAACAGTGAATTATAGTAACAAATTATATTTTGTCATTTCTAAAACACATTTCAGGAAACTCTTGCTAAAGTTTATTTGATATTGTTCTGATTTATTAGAGTTATTCATCTTTCATTTGAGTTTAGGATGAGGCGCACAAGTTATGCTCTCTACATTAGTGTCAACCCTCAACAAACTGCTTAATTCTGTCAGCAATAACATCAAGTGGATGGGGAGAGTAATTTCAAATATGAAGATAATTTTAATTTCTTAACATTTGTAGTTATTGTCAAATCATAAATGATAAGCTTATTTGCACTAAGAATTTCTATATAGACTCTTGAAACAAAACTTGTAGAGTAAATTAATGAACTTTGTCTGCTGAAGACTGCACATCTTTTCATTATACTTTGCCAAATATTATATGACTTTATCTTGTAGCAACTGCTTAATAGTTTTCCAGTTCTTGTAATCTCCTTGTAACTTACCTTAGAAACATCCCCAGTGCTTATGAATTAATATTGATATCACCCCACAAAAAAACTCAACAAAGACAATGTCCTTCACCTACAATGTTTGTGCTTGCACTATTTAAATTTTGTCTTACTCATACAAAAATTCTTATAGCATGAATTAGATTTCCTGACCTGTAAATTTGTAATTCTTTGTTGTTCACTTTGCCTATTATTATTGAACATATGTTAATGCAAATAATTTAAGGTGATTCATAACATTTCAATATTATATCCCCCCCACACTTAACTCAGTTTCCATGGTTATATAAACACAGCTGAAACTGTTTGCTTCAGAGAAAGTTTTCCTGCAATGGAAAAAAAATATCTTTTGATAAAGTATTTATTTTAATAAAAACAAACATGTAAGCTAGAAAAAAAAACTTTTTTTAATAGGCAAAATTTTTTCTGCCAGAAGAAGATCTGTACACTAATTTCACACTGTAAAGCTATAAAAAGCCAATAATTTCAGCTGTGTTCATATGAAACCATTCAATACCTGATGATGGTAAAATTTCAAACAGATTTTCTGCAATAATGCAACAAAATCATTTATTCGAATATTAAATTGCCTCACTTTTCTTTTTCTTCTCTTTTTTTTAATGAATATTTTAACCTTGTTTTGTGATATTGACTTTTTCAGATCAAATCAAAATTAACATAAACAAACAAATTAATTCCACACTATCCTTTCTTAAACATGATCAAAGTAATTGACACAAAACCAACATGGAATGTTCATAAAGTGAATAAAATAAAAAATAAAAAATATAAAAATATATAAATAATTCAAAATAAATATAAAAAAATAAAAAAATAACTATATACAGAAACAAAATGTATATGGATTTTACTATGGTGGTATAGAAACCAGTACAAAGAAAAATTACTTTTAGCAATTAAAGGCACTTGTACCAAGGTTGAACAGAAAGCCATTTGGAGTTTTCACAGTAATAGTATGAACACTTTCAATAATAAGGACCCACAAAAATGACAGCTTCCTTGATAAAAATAGGGTACAGTACCCAACCCCATCCAAAAGTAGAATGTTCCTATAAAACTTTTTGGAAGTCAAAATAGCATAAAGCATTTATTTTTGAAAAGGTTTTGAGCATTCTCAGATCTACCCCCTCTTGACATTTGCATTTTTACTATGACTGACACTGCTGCAATTATTACAGAATTAATTTTATTTTAAAAGAGCAGAAAGGTTTAGAATAGTTTAACTGTATGTTTAGGGTGCTACAAAGATCTGTAGGGTAGTAAAATGTGTAAAGCTTGAGGGTCATAAATGCTGCCATATTTCAAGATTTCCACATCAGCAACAGAAGATGGCAAATTATGATCTTCAACATCAAGGCTGGTAGACATAAAAGTTTAATTTTGAAGTGTATGTATACTAAAAAGATATTTTTGATATAAAGTTATGGTAATTGCTTGTTCACTTAATAAAAATTCAAAACATGACATGAAAATTTCTAAACCCTTGAAATACCTCAGTGTATGGATTAGTTATAACAAATTTAGTATTTGTCTATATTTCTGAGATGAGGTATTATGTGCACTATTTACATTATTTGGACTATTGTCCTCATCTTTGTTGCCATATTTATTACAACGTTTTGGCCGTTGTATGCTCCGGCCTTCTTCAGGTGGTTGGAATGTCGAACTGAACCCTTTATTTTGCTCACTGGGGTAGACTGTTCTAGTTCCACGTGCCGTGTTTAATGGATAACTGATAACTGACATTCCCTCCACCTGAAGAAGGCCAGAGCGTATAATGGCCGAAACGCTGTAATAAATATGGCGACAAAGATGAGGACAATAGTCCACATAGTGTACATAATACCTCATCTCAGAAATATAGACAGATACAAGGTCTGAAACTTTGTGATAAATTTGGCAACAAAAATGAGGACAATAGTCCAAATAGTGTGAATAGTGTACATAATACCTCATCTCAGAAATGTAGACAAATACTGAAGGACCGAAACGTTGTAATAAATATGGCAACACAGATGAGGACAATAGTCCGAATAATGTAAATAGTGTAAATTTAGTATTGGAGATAAAGAAATTGAACACAGAATATGTTATGCTAATCGAACATTGCTACAAAAACAAAATATTAACCTGAAAGTTGTGTTCTTAAATAACCTCATCAGATCTAGGCTCTCATGTGAATGTCATGCATGACATTTAAGTCATTCAAATAATATCTAACCTATTATCTATATACTAATGATAATATTAGCAATGGAAATACATTTGTCATTCATTAACTGAGCAGCCAGTGCTAACAATGGTTGGAATTTATAAAATCTTTCTTTTAAAAAGTTTTCCAGGAGAAATGATTGCTCTTTCCAGTATCGATGGAAACTTTGTTCCAAAGCTTTTGTTTGAAATAGTGTGGGACATTAACATTTTACACAAAATATCTTGAAATACTAAATAGTAAATTTATTCAATAAAATCACCAATGTCTTCAACCACCAGACATCTTTGGAATCTCCTGCAACTCTTCTGGACGGTCTCCTTGTTTAAGTTAGTGAATGCTGCCATCATCTTTGCCTTCAGTTCATCTTTGGTATTACAAGAAGTTTTGTTGGTCTCTCGCTCAACTGTGCCCTATACATAATAATGAAGGGGGTTGTAGTCTGAGCTGTTAGGTGGCCAGATATAAGGGGTGATGTGGTTACAATTGTCTGATAGCCATGACTGGGTTCTCCTGCTTGTGTGGCATGGTGCAGAGTCCTGTTACTAGACATATTCTTCCAGCAGCTACCCTCTTGACCCAAAGCAGCACTACCTACCCAAGGCACTTGATTTAGGCTTCTGTGTTGAGTCTGAAGTCCTGTGGGAAGAATAGAAGCATAACATTGCCATCACTAGTGAGTACTCCAAACACCATGATGTCGACTGGATATATCATCCAACCGTTTCCAAATCCTTTGCACTGTCCCCAGATTGACACCCAAACACCCTGAAATGTTTGCAATGGAACTTCCCGTGCAAATACCGAACAATACAGCTTGTTATTTCCAAATTTCTGGCAGAGTGAACTGGATCATGGTGCTCTTTCTCTCACAGATGGTGTCACTGAGTTTACTATACTATACTGTGCAGTCGACAAAATCAATGACAACATGCATGCACAAAATTAAAAATATAAATTGGAAAAAATTTATTCATCGCACCCTGTATGCCAGTATTACCCCATTTACCAGACTGAAAATAAAATTGGGTTGTGACGAGTTGTCTTTCTTAGAACAGTGTGAGTCCAGTCAATACAATGTTCATTTGTACTTTCACTATAATGAATCTACATCTGTCTATATTTCTAAGATGAGGTATTGTCATTATTTACACTATTTACATTGTTTGGACTTTTGTCCTCATCTTTATTGCCATATTCATAACATTTCAGCCACTGTATGCTCCGGCCTTCTTCAAGTGATATACATTGGAACTTCTGTCAGGATTAAAAAAAGGGTGCAGTTCAAAATTCCAATGTATATCACCTGAAGAAGGATGGAGCATACAATGGCCAAAACGTTGTGAATATGGCAATGAAAATGAGGACAACAGTCTAAAAGATGTACATAGAGTAAATAATGAATCTAAATGAGATACCTCTGTATGTGTGAGGCTATGTGTACTACCTTTTTGTTTCTATAATACAATAAACCCCACTTTTTAGGGTGAGCTTCTGATTTGAGACTTCTTTCATGAAACAGAGAAACTTGCTAAATTTGGGATGAAGTTAAGCTCTTTTCAAAAGTTCAGCCTCTATGTCAAATGCAAAATTTTAGAGTAGCCTCTCTGCTCACATGACCTGACCCCATGAGTGGTTTATCTGAAATTCAGGAACGAGGTTTGATATTTGGGCTTTCAAATAATTTTCAAATTTCTAAAAATTAGAAACAATGATAGAATAATCTTATTACAGTAGGATCAAATGGAGCATATTCTAATTAAAAAAGAGAGCATAATAACTGGCTATACCATCAAAATTGAAATCCTCTAATCTGCCCTTGGTAGTTGATCACCTGTTTAATCAGATTATCATGTCGTAGCCCACTCAAGTGATAGAGTTAAATTACTCAGTAACGGCTCAAGATTTCTGACTCATGAGACAACTGTCATGTCCGTTAAATAAAATATACTAATTGAAACATAAACAAATAATAAAGTGTGAATAAAACAGTAATTCTATTATAATAGCAGTAATTTGGGGGGCATGCCATCTGTAAAAAAGTGCAGGCCAATTATGCTTTAGTTTTACATTCGAGATAAATGCTTAAATACTTTTTATTTTGGTACTTGAAAGTTTTCTAGCCTACAAAATTAGAAAGTTTTATAATGTTGAAATATTTTCATTACAAACCTGTTAGGAAATAATCAATTAATCAAAATATAGATTTTCATGAAAAGATTTAATGTGAAATATAATATGTATGAAATAAACATATAATACATATGAAATAAACATATAATACATATGAAATAAACATATAATACATATGAAATAAACATATAATATGTATGAAATAACATATAAATATGTATGAAATAACATATAATTTCTATGAAATAACATATATGTATGAAATAAACATATAATATGTATGAAATAACATATAATTTCTATGAAATAACATATAATATGTATGAAATAAACATATAATATGTATGAAATAACATATAATTTCTATGAAATAACATATGTATGAAATAACATATAATTTCTATGAAATAACATATAATATGTATGAAATAAACATATAAATATATATGAAATAACATATAATATGTATGAAATAACATATAATATGTATGAAATAAACATATAAATATGCTATATGAAAGATAGAATATTAGGTTTAGAAATGAAGACTTTCTGTTTTTTTATTCCCAAATTCTCCATTTCATAACTTCATCATACCTGGTAATGGTGGATATTTTATTAAAAAAATTAACCTCATCAGTTTTCTCTTTAATATGAATTTATGCTTTCTAAGATTTCATATTTTGACAGTTATCTTCATCTTTGTTGTTTTTAATATATTTGTTTAATGTATTCTTTAGCCTCATTCAAGTAAATCTTACAACCAGGCTTTAAAAGTTGCAGAGAACCTTTTTACTCATTTTTTCTTTTTTTTCCATCTCAACTCCAGAGTCTAAGACAATCACAATATTGAATGTTAAAATTTTATATTAATAGCATTAATTTAGAACAGGGAACATTAAAAGAGAGATTTGTTGATTGTTATCAAGAAATGAGTCTTTTGTTAGTTTATTAGAATCATTAATGAATTTATAGTGCTATAACCAATGTTTTGCAAAGGGTTTTTTCTTTTGATGCCTAATGTCTTCAAAGAGTTTGCATTTTTATGTAAATATGCTCTCACTTTTAGATGCTTGGGGATTTTATTTGCGAAACTTCCAGCTAAAATAAATTAAAAGAAACATTTTTATTTAATAAGTAATTTATGGAAATTTTATTACTTTTTCAGAATTAGGTATTGATCCAGAAACAGATTTAACAACTCCGACAGTTAATGAACCGGATCATACTGTTGACAACATAACTGAAGGATCAACTGAAAGTAAACTTGCACGGGGTTCCAATACTGTAAGTAAAACCTTTTTACTAAATTATCTCTGTTATTAATTAAGGTCCACCTCAACTTGTCTTCACAAAATTATAGAAGACTAGTGCTTCAAAATATGGTAGCAAATAATGAAAATTATTCTACATACCTGACTGTATGATATTTATTTTATTCACAGATATTTATTTTTAATTTGTTTAATTAATAAATTTTCTAAAATTCTTGTACAAAGCAGGAAGAATGGGAAGGAACATATGGCATCTCATTATTGGCTGAGTAACTTCCTGAAAGAGTGTTTGTTCATAGATGTGCATTAAGGTCCCTTCAGTTTGATTGCAAAATTGCATCAAGGCCACATTTCCTGGAATATCCAAAATAATTTTCATATACAACAAGGTAGATATACATAAAATATACATAAAAAAAAATGAAAATTGAAATAGATATCAGTATATGGATAGGAGTTCAAACATGACTAAACACCAGTGTGGGTTAATCTGGGTTAAGGTGAAGAATGGTTTAAAAATTTCTTCTTCTTAATATCATTAATCTCTTAAATGAAACACATCTTTGCCAACACTGATCAACATTAGATGAAAGGGGGTTTTGGAAATATTTTATAGGGAAACAAGTTATGTCTCATAAACATCGAAATATGCTATTTTATTTGAAAATAATATACTGTTTAAATTAGTTTTTTTGCTAAAAGAATATTTTTGCATGTATCCAAGGCAATTTTTACAATGGGAAGAATTTAACTTATATGAAAGCCTATAGGATGCATGGACCAAAATAAAGAAAGAGAGTTACATGCCCTTCATTTCGGCAGGGAATATTCTAGAATTGTTGGTCATCTGTTATAGAAAATTTTAAATATTGGCTTAAGGAAAGATCATATTTACACATAAAGTAATTTTATTGAAACAAATAATAAAGATTTGTCTTATCTGCTGTAGTTGAGTAATACAAAAATATAGAATTTTAATAGAAAATTTAAGACAACCTGGTTTAAAATTTAATTTTTATAATTTAAGAAAAAATCCTGCAAAAATTGAACACCAAATGTTATGTAATTTTATGAAATTGAAAGAATTCTTTTTTTCCAATTATATTAATATATTATATTATTAATTATATCATAATAATATAGGAAACCGAGTACAAAAAGATTATCTCTTTGATATTAAAGAAATAATGGTCATTTACAATAATAGTCAGGTGGAGAGGCTTCAGTTATATACCAGTGGTCAGTGTTCAAGCTCAGGTATAAACTAGTATTTGGAATACTGATTTTCAAAGCAAACAGGCTTTTCTCCACCTTGGAGGCTGACTCAACATAATCTTGAATTTCCCAAATTTAGCCTTATATTTGACTAGTATACCAAATACCAGTATTAATTAAATATTGGTCACTTATAATAGAAAATGTTATCTTAAAAGGTTTTATATAGTAAGCAGAGAGGCAGGGGAGTCTGTTGGGGGGGGGAGAATGTCTTTTATGCTGTCAAATGAAGGAAGTATTATAACTTTTTTTTCTCTCAACTGATGAAAAATTCTAAATTTTACCAAATTTGGTAAATTAGTGTCTCAGATAAAATCATCAACTCAGATTTTATCAAGTCATTAGGAAATATCAGTTTTGCATGTTTAGATTCCGGACATTTTAAAAAAACCTAATAGGCAGCTTCATTCACCAAGTAAAATGTTTATCCTAGCACTGTAGGTGCATGAATTTAGTAAATGTCATATCCTTCTATGACAACAGAAACCTTGACTGAAATTGGCAACAGGGCTACTTGTAATTGAGTGGCCTTGAAAAAGAAGACAATGGAAGGAGAATTAACAACATGAGAATAGTACAGAAAGGTAAAGTTTAATCACAACAATCAAAGATTTTCTTATTATTCTCAACCCCAGTCTTTTACATTATTCATTATTGCAGGTAAGTATAGATAAAAATGTCCCAATATCTTTCTTTTCTACTTACTTCACCACAGACATGCTCTTTTTATGCTATTATTTTATTATTTTTATTATTCCATATATCATGAAATTTTCTTTGTTTTTCATTTTTCAAAACTCAGATCAAAATATTAATATTTCTCTTTCATTTTATCTCCTTCTTTTTGGTTTTGCCTTCTTCATATAAATCAGTATCTAAACATTCACTGCCATGTTTTTGCAGGACTTTGATCCCAACTCAGGCAAAGCCTTGAGTACTCTAGATGAGTATGAAGAATATTTGGATAAAGTATTGAATACAGAAAACAATTCTGTATGTAACTCCATGGTTTGTACAATTTGGCCACTCCCTATCATCTTTTGACTCTTGCAACTGAAGCTGTGCAGTGTGAAAAGACCATGACCCTACTTCATTTTCTCATAGTTAACTGAACTCTTTGTGGTGACCAGTGAACAGTGACCATTAGGTTCAGTCTCTTATTAATGAAAAATGAAATATCTTAAGTTGACTTTTCATGATCGGGATTGGATTAAACAAAAAAACAAAACTGGCGTAAATATCTGCATTGTCTGTTTGTCTCTTACTGGGAAAAGCATCTTTATCTAAAATACAAGTGTTCCTTAAAGTTCTGGCAATATGTTAAAATATTTTGAGAATAGATACTTTATTAAGAAATTTAAGAAGAAAAAAATGATCAAAAAAGTTACCTCATAACTCTAATATTCTATGTTGTATTATTTTATATATATATATATATATATATATATATATATATATATATATATATATATATATATATATATATATGAGAGAGAGAGGTAAGGGACAATAAAATTATCTTAGGCAATGCATTTCATCCTCTGATGGACTTTATCAAGGCAAATGTAAGTATTTATACACAGAAGCAAAAATACTGTTAGCTTTTAGAATTTTTAAATTCCAGAATCCTCATAAATATACATCAGGTTAGCTGAAAATAAAAGTTTTCCATGATGCCCTTTTACAGGTATATTTTTAGTTATATCAGAATTTTTATATATACAAGGTCTGATCAAACAGTATCAGGACTGGTGCTATAAAAAAAAAACTACAACACATATCACTTCACCATTTAATCTCCTTCAAAGTAGTCCCCTTCTGAAGCTACACACTTTATCCAGCATCATTTCCATTGATGGAAGCATTCTTTGAATTTCTTTTTTGGGATAGCAACCAGATGCCTCATTGCATGCTCTTGGATTTCCTCAACATTTTGAAATCTTGTTTCTTTTAAGTGGGATTTGAATTTTGGAAAGCGGAAAAAGTTGCAAGGAGTGATACCTGGGGAATATGGAGATGGTGGTTGGACCTGGAGAATAATTTACTTAGCCAAAAACTGTTGAATAGGCAGGTGCATTGTCATGATGGAGTTGCCACTCACCAGATGCATGCAATTCTATACTGCAAATGCCATAACACATCACTGTAGTACTCCTTGTTTTACTGGCTGATCAGGTGGAGTGTACTCATGATGAACAATGACCTTGTAGTCAAAGAAAACTGTCAACAGTGTCTTTGCATTGATTCAGTTCATTTGTGCTTTCTTTGGTCTCAGAGAAGTTAGGGTTTCCGACTGTGAAAACCGAGCCTTGATTTCAGGACCATACCCATGTTGGGATCTCCCACTGTGAAGACTAAGCTTTAGTTTCAGGATAGGCCCACAATTTGTCACCTTTTCTTCCTCAGTACAATCAAGGAGATCTTGCACAGATTTTCTTTTTGGTCTCCTACCCAAATTTTCAGTGAGAATCAACTGAATTGAACTGTAACTAATGTTCACATCCTATAAAAACTAATGCACTCATTCGATTAGATGGTCTTTCTGAACAGCTGCACACATATTTACAATATTTTCATCAGTTCTACTTGTTGCGGGTATCCCAAAACTTGCATCACTGTTGACATTTTGTTGGCCATTCTGGAAGTGTTTAAACCACTTGTATGCCATAGATATAGGGCGAATGGTCGATTTATAGATTTGGAAACTGCTCTCTATTAACGACCATCCCTGCATCCCATTAGAATGTCTGAAGACCAACTTCTCGAGAGCTCCTCTCTGCAGCTGCTCGGTCTCACGCTGGCCGCTGATCTGAGATGGAACAAATACATTGAGTCAATTGCATCATCCACAGCAAGGAAAGTTGGCTCCCTATGCCGAGCCAGGAAATTATTCTCCCCGGAATCGATCCTTTAAATCTATAAATCGACCATTCGCCCTTGCATGGAGTATTGCTGCCATATATGGTCTGGAGCCCCTGCTGTTTGCCTCAGGGTTCTTGATAAGATCCAGAGATGGATATGCAATGTAATTGGCCCTGATCTGTCATCTCGTCTGCAGTTGCTCTCTCACAGACGTGACGTTGCTTCGCTCTGTCTTTTTTACAAATACTTTCATGGTAATTGCTCCAAGGAGCTGCTTCGCTGGTTCCTAGGCCTCATGAATTTAAACGTCCTATGAGGCTGACATCCCGTTCCCACCCCTTCACCGTTGAAACTGTTAGATGTAGACGTCTCTTCTACTCCAATAGCTTCATGTCTCGCACATCTCGCCTGTGGAACTCCCTTCCTTATTCCTGTTTCCCTAACAAATACAATCTCCAACTATTTAAGTGTAACGTCAATCGACATCTCCAGTTGCCTTGATCTATCCACTTCCCTTCTCCACATCCTTTCACCTTTCATTCCTATCTGTTCTCGCTCCAAATCTTCTGTAACCTCCTTGCCTTGATCGATCCACTATCTTTCTTCACATCCTCTCCTTTACCACTCCTATCTGCTCTTCCTCCAAACCTTCTGTAACCCCTTGCGTGCTATTGGCCTCCAGCCTTGCTTGGAGTGATAAGCTTAAAAAGAAAACAAAAAAAAACTTGTATTTCCACTCTTCTCCATACACTTTCTGCAACTTTTCATAGGTCTCTATACAGATTCTCTTCTCAATTTTCTCAGTCATGGCTACTGATAGCAACAGTGCCAATACTTTTTGATCAGACCTTGTGTATATATATATGTGTGTAGGTGTGTGTCTGCAAATGTGTTGAAATTTGTATAATCAATGAAGTAGCTGCAATAATGAATAAATATAAAATAGGATTATACAGAGATTATCAATTATTAATATTAAGAAACTTTACAGGCAGACTAGTAGATATTAACCAGAAGAGAGATGAAAAAAATTTTAAAAACCTTAAAATTCACAACTGATATAAAGCAAAAATAAAAAGTAATTAAATTTCTTACATATAACTTTGACGTAATAGTATTTATAAACCATACAGAAAATAATACACTTATCTATATTAATAAATATTGTAACCACCCCAGCTGTTTTCAAATAAATACCTGTTGTATCAATAAGCAAGAAACTTTCAACAAACTCCATGAATATCAAAATATTTAGTGAAAATAAAAAAGAATATGAATTAGCCTTAAAAAATAACATGGGTATAATAATAAAATGGAAAATAATAGTGAGACAGCGAAATATGATTTGGTTTAACTCATCTTACAATGATGAAACAAAAACAAATATAGAAAAAAATTCAAGTTAATTGATCAAAAATTCTTTAAAAATAGTAGATTATCAAAAATTATTGATAGAAATATTAAATCAAGTTACAGTTGTGTGGAAAATATTGAAAAATATTAAACATAACAGAAATAATTAACAATATAGACAATATTCATTTCAATAATAGCTGTAGTACTAATATATTAATAACTATAGTTATAATAATAGCAATAATAATATATCATGTAATTGCAGAGATAAAGCATAATGCCCTCTGAAAAATAAATGTCTAATCAGTAATATAATATATAAAGCTATAGTAAAACAGAGAACAAAAATATATAGGAGCAACAGAAAAACTCTAAAAGGTATTATAATTATTATGTTTTTTCACAAGAAAAGGAGATGCAATAACAAAACTCTAAGTACATAGGGCTACAAAAAGAAAAATATCTATACAAACATTAAATGGGAAATTATAAAAAGGTACATTCTTGCAATATCCAGAACAGTAATTTTGAATTATATGATAATTGGAGAATTTTCTGAGCCAGTAACATTTATGCCATTACAGAAGCATATTATATGTGACTGTCAAAATTTACAATGAGGATGACAGCACTTTACTAGTACTTTAAACACACACACACACACACACACACACATACACACACACACACCTACAGATTGTATGAATATATCCACAGTTTAATGATGAATAGAGTATTTTGCACAACATTTATTTTAAAAAAACAAACTCATTCCTTATAAATGCATTTAGGGGATCATATAGAATGGAGATTATACAGTGAAAATTTAGGAAATGTCTCGGTCTCAAGTGACACACACACACACACACACACACACACACACACATACATAGATGCTCATACAAGCATAATTTTAAACATTGCTAATAAATAAATTCCAGACTTTTATGAAGATAGATCTATAGCTGGGATGATTATCAAGATTTCCACTTTAAACACACACACACACACACACACACTGTAAAATTTTGTCAGTAACTGAATTCCAGACCAGATTTTAATATGTAAAGGTCACTTACAGACACTCACACCTCCATGAGTTCCAGTTTAGTTTCCTTTTCTAAACCAAAAAACATGATTTTACTTTTTGGAATGGAGTAGTTTGCTGCTGTTTGTCGAGTGGACATTTTGTCTGGTCCCTTTGGATGGATTTTGCTGATTGATTTTTCATTGTTGATTCTCATTCATTTTTCTTATCATTATCCTCTTCTTCACTAATACTGAATGATATCCTCTCAACTTTTTTTTCTTCTTTAATATTGTCACTCATCACCAGAGAGAGAGAGATGAGATGAGCCATTTATGATTACTTGTAATACAAGGACACATTAATGTGTAAAATAACTAACAGCCAAAGTTGCATGCAACTCTTGTGTTTTTTATTCTTGCCATAACTTGGAATATTTTTAGTTCATATCAAATGCACAAAGGCCTGCTTGGTAGCTGAAATAGTTGCATATTAACCATCAGTACCATGATCAAGGTTTAAACCCAGGTAAAATCAAAAGATTTTGAAGACAACCTTTGTTAACTATTTACATTATTCGGACTATCATCCTCATCTTTGTCGCCATGTTTATCACAACGTTTTGGCCGTTGTACACTCTGGCCTTCTTCAGGTGGCTGGAATGTCGAACTGAACCCTTTATTTCGCTCACTGGGGTAGACTGTTCTAGTTCCATGTGCCATGTCTAATGGATGTCAGTTATCTCCTGTTAATTTTCCTCTCAAAGTTCTCCACTGCCTTAGCCAGGTATTGAACTCACACTTTTTGGGTCATGTCACTGGATCTAACTAACATCTTTATATACTGTGCCATGTGTCCTTGTTAATTTGGAAAACTGATGCAGCCCAATTTTTCTTCTTCCCACCTATCAACCCCAATTCTAGGTTATACTAAACAAAACTTAGTAAATATAACATCAGACTCTTAACTCCTTAAATGCACAGGTAAAGATAGATACTTTATATCTCACAGATATGCATAAGTGAAATAGTAGCTTCTAAGTTTCTCTTTCTGATATCATTCTGAGCAATACAAATGCAAAAGGATATATACCTATGTTTTATAGATTATGCAAATGCATTTGACAAGGTGCATCACAAAGAACTGCTTGAACTACCAGGTAAGCTCAATTTATTTTGGAAAGATATTAGAATAATCCAGAACTTGTAGTGGAAGCAAACTGTCTGCATATGGATAGAAAATGGATTCAGTAAATATGAACAAATAGAAAGGAGTGCAAGGATGTGTCTTCTCTTATTCAACCATTACAGTGAAGCAATCCTAAGAGAATTATAAGTCTTACCAGGATTCATTATTGGCAGCTACAATCTTAACATATGATATAAAGATGGCACAGTGTTGATAGTAGATACAGAAAGGAAACTACAGGAACTCCTACGGATAGTAGTAAAGAAAAGCAAGAAGGAAGGACTAAACATCAATTGTAAGAAGATACAAAAGCAACTGCCCAGTATGAATTACAAATTCGAGATGCCAACATTAAGTGCAAGTATTTAGAGATCTGGGAAGTGTTTTAAGAGAGGATGGAAAATGCAACAACAAAATCTGAAGAGACATTGAAATAATGAAAGATGCCTTCTAAGAGTTAAGCAAAGTATTAGGAAATAGGAAAATTTCATTAGAAACAAAGAAAAGAGAACTGAACAGTTATGTAATATCAGTCCTCCTATATGACAGTAAATAATGGACCATCTCACAGATGAAGAAGATACTTGAGGCAACAGAAATGTGATTCTAAAGAAGGGTGCTGAGAATGTCATGGACTAAACATGTGAGTAATGCCAAAGTTTCAGAGAAAATGGAAACAAAAAGGACATTTAATATGTAGTATTAGGAAAGAGACAGTTTAAAATTCTAGGGTACATAAAGAGAAAAGAGGACTTGGAAAATTTTACACTCACAGGGCATATTGAAGGACAGAGGAAAGCAGCACATAACCTACCTAATGACCTTGAGTAAATGTTTGGCAGAACAGGGATTGGAAGATATAGCAAAAAGATTAATTCTAAGGGTTACAAAGGAAATTGTGGAGAGCCATGATCACCCATGTCTTAAAGGGACATAACATAGAAGAAGATGCATATAAGTTATTTTACTTTCTAAAAGTTGTTTCTTGGAATTTTTAAACACTTTTTTTGCTTTTGTAATTACTACAATGTTTTGGCTAATCCATTCTACAGCCTGCTTCAGGAAGGAAAGTTATCTATTTTTTCAGAATTCATAACATACAGAAATGAAAGCTAATGAATAATCAGATCAGCACATACCTACCAATGCTTTTCAGCCATGTGCCACATCTATGCTAAAAATCACCATACCTACAAATGCTTACCACAGAGAAAATTCCATTGTCATCAGCTTATATAACATGGGTGATTCCATCTTTTTATATGTGGGGGTGCTCACCAATTCCTTTCTCACTGAACAATGAAAGTAACACATTGGACTGACTTACATATTCATCCATTATGCTGAAGTATGATTAGTAAATTGTCTCCCATTTTATATTTTTAATTTTGCAGATGTGCATTCTTTGTTTTTGATTTTGTTGACTGCACAGTATGGTAGGGTCCGCTGGGCACCATCTGTGAGAAAAAGAAATGCAATTCACTCTGCCAGAAATTTGGAAATGGCATGCTGTACTGCTTGGCATTTATACTGAAAGCTCCAATACAAACATTTCAGAGAGTTTGGTTGTCAATGGTTTGGTTGACAGTGCAGAAGATTCAGGAAGAGTTGGATGAATCTAATGGTGATTACAATGGTGTTTGGAGTGATCTCTAGTGATAGCGACATTATGCCTCTATTCATATTCCCAAATTGCCTCAGACTCAACATGGAGGCCTGCATCCAGTGCCTTGAGGAGGTAGTGCTGCTCTGAGTCAAGAGGGTGGCTGCTGGGAGATTCTATGTCTGGCAACAGGACTCTGCACCATGCCACACAAGCAGTACCCAGTCATGGCTATCAGACAATTTCTGCAACCACATCACCCCTTACATCTGGCCACCTAACTCCCCAGACTGCAACCCCCTTGATTATTATGTGTGAGGGGCAGTTGAGTGAGAGAGCAACAAAACTCCTTGTAATACCAAAGATGAACTGAAGGAAAGGACGATGGCAGCATTCACCAACTTAAACAAGGAGACCGTCCAGAAGAGTTGCAAGAGATTCCAAAGTCATCTGGAGGCTATGATTGAAGGCAATAATGATTTTGTTGAATAAATTTACTCTTTAGTATTTCGAGATGTTTTTGTGCAATTTTGGTAAATATATCTGTTAAAACGAGATGACAGTGTTATTTTCAGTTTTGCGTAATTTAGATGATAATTTATCCATCGCACCCTGTATATCTCTTCCTTCAAATTTCTTAAGTGTATTGTGATTCCAATTTCTCTTCAGATAATGTCTGTCATACTAGATTTTTCTGCATCCCCTTTGGTTAAAGTTTTCTTTGTCATTTACATTTAATTTTCAGGGCTCAGCTATTTTTCCTGAAAAGGAAAAAAATGAACATAAATTAAAAAAAAAATAATTAATGTTATTTTTTACCGTAATCAAGATTTTTATGAGTTACAGTGAAACGTCTTTATTTTCTGTTAATTAGACTTAAGCATAAAAATTTTAAGTAATCATTTGGATAACTTAAGTACAAAATGATTTGGATAACTTTACAAAATCATTTGGATAACTTGAGTACAAAAATGAATCCACCCAAGTACTGGATAAAATCCTAAGATACTTATAAAAAAAAATGAGTATATTTACATAGAATGCTGTATAAGCAATCTTTCATCATCCACTTGTCTTATTTGGAACTAATTTTACCAATTAAGGTGATTCAACTGTTCTTCTTGCATATAGTATGCATAGTTGATCTCTCTAAGGCTCTACTTCTTGTTTTCAGGGAAATGCTTTTATGCCTTTAATTCTAATTTTAGATTACATCGGATTATTACCGATTTCCTTTGTGCAATACTGTAGGCAGATTACTCTTTCTTAAAACTCAAATATAAATGACTTGTGTTTCTATAAAGAAATGTGATAATCAAAATCTGTTCAGCTTATAAAGTGAAAGCCTTTTTTTGCACATATTTTCTTATTGAAAATGGTAGAGATGGACTAATTGAGTTACCGTGATCTGATTTGACTTGGTAAGACTAAAACATAAGTCTCATCTATGTATCTCAAGTAAATCAGTATCTTTACCTCCCCTCTTTATTGTTTGCCATTATTTCTGAAAAAAGAATTTATATATATGGTGGACTCTCCTGTCATATACGACATATAAGGGTCAAGCAGCTCAGTTCCTAGGAACTGACAGCCAGTCACCAGCACATTTGATTATAGTATTGAAGGCTTTATGCAGAACCAACCCCACTTTTTGAAGGGCCAATAACAGAGACCTGGTGCACTACATGCCACAAGGTCCCCAAATGACCCTCTGCAGGTTTTGAAATCAGAGTTGTCCTTCTCCTAGACCATTTGCCATCCAAGGCTATAGAACCTGGTCTGTCCTGCTATTTACCCATAGCTGGAGGGAGAAGAAGAGTATTAATACCTTTTCCAAGGGTATTAGCATAAAAGTGAATGTAATGGATTGGAATTTGAACTGGGCTCTCCAATTCCTCAATCTGAGCCACTATCCACTACTCCCGTGCCTCGTGTATATATATATATATGTATGTATATATATATATATATATTTTTTTTTTTTTTTGAAGGTACAAAGCTCCTTTTGCTCATAATTTATTTTTTCATTGTACATTTTCTGTGTTTTTTAATTTAAATTAAATCTCCCGTTGGAAGCCTGAAGAGCGGGAATGAAACCGGTTGCTTTGCCCATTTTTAATATGTCTAGTAATATCAAGCTTCACACTTTTATTGCTGTTATATATATATATATATATATATATATATATATATATATATATACAAGGCATGTGATAAAATAAAGAACAAATAGGAAATGTATATCAATCTAAAATGTTTCACTTTTATTGACACTTTGTCAGAGATTGAGAGAAAACAGACAAAAAGACAGAAAACACTGGTATTTTCAATTTTGTTTGGGTCATTTCTCATTAGTCAGACACATGTCCCATGTATTAAAACCATGGATTATTTTATGTTTACATAGGTTTGTGAAGATTCTTGTAAGTCTAAGTGGCCATTGGATGGTAATGTGTATCTGTAATTTGTGTGTCTGTCTGTCTAGTGGAAGTTCTGATGTCTTCACCTTTATTCAGTCAGCCAGCACAGCAGAGTAGCATATGATTCTAATTTAAGGCTGATCCCTTTAAGCATGTATTCTTTGTATTAGATATCAGTTAGATTCTTTAAGAATAGATTCAAAGAAAGATGTTGATGTATTGTAAGGTTTTAGGTGTGTGTTTATAGTTGGTAATAATGTTATTAAATTTTCAATATATTTTCTCCTTAAAGAATTGTTCATTTTTAATTAGGATGGCATTACTGAAATCAAATATATCACTGGCTGACTGTACAAAGGTGAAGATGCCAGAACTCCCACTTGACAGACACACATGCATAATTACGGATACACATTATCATCCGATGTCCACTTAGACAAAAATCTTCCCAAACTTACATACGCATAGAATTATCTACAGCTTTAATGCACATGACATGTGTTTTCCCAATGAGAACTGACCCAAACAAAATTGAAAATATCAGTGTTTCAGTCTTTTTGTCTGTTTTCTCTTAATCTATCTATCTATCTATCTATCTATCTATCTATCTATATATATATATATATACACACACACACACACACACATGTATGCATATGTAAATGGGTGCAGAAAATCTTTTTAGTACAACCAACATCCCAAAATCTGACATCAGTTTTTTTTGTAGAAAAGGCTTCTTAGTCATTCTAAGTACTTTTCAGCAATTCCTCATGTGTGTGTAGTTTAGAATTTACTATACTTGTTGGGGAAGAGTTCTCAATATCACGGATAGAGCATATGTTGATGTAAATAGTCAATACTACATGGTCTGACGATTGCTAAAGGCATGAAACTGCCAGTCATCATATAGTGTTGATTTTTAAGTCAACACTATTTTTAACCCTCCATCTATTTATTTATATGAGACAGAGAGATGTCGACACTGTTTATATCTACAAATACTCTTTCCTCGATATTTTATCCACTTGCATCTTAAATATATAAAATTTGAACATATATATATATATATATATATATATATATATATGCTTCACATAAATTTTCTTGAACTTACAAAAGAAAATTGCCAACAATGATAATCTTGTCTGAAAAATATTTTCGCACTAAAAGCTGTTTATATTGTTTTAACATGTTTTTTTTTAAATTCGTATTCTGTTTAAAGAATTCGTCCTTCTTCAGCTGAAGAAATTGCAATTTAAAAACGTTACACCAATATTTTCTTTTAAATTTTAGATTTTTTGAAAAGGAGTTTTCGTGAACAAAAAACTCTGAAAGAAAAATGATTGCCTTTCAGTTTTATCTTTTGTCAACTTTCAGGAATGAACTTGATAGAGTTACCTCCCTTTCATTCTCCTGGCGGTAAAACAGATTTCTAATCAAAATTTCTTATACTTCTCACTTGACTACTGAAGCTTTTTCTCTTGTTTTTTGTTTTGTATGTGTGAGAGTATTTTTATTTCCTTCTAATTATTTGCTTCCTTTTGAAAATTGTTTATGTATTTGTAAACAACATAGAATTATGCATTTAAATTAGAGTTGTTCATTTTCTCTGTGGTACTTTTTTGAATGTTTCAACTTATGTTTTTGAGTGTTAAGTTGACAAAAATATTTGGAAACTTGTAGAAGTCTAAAAAAAAAACATTATTATTGTTATAATACTCTCATGCATCACAGATTTCTTATAACAAAAGTTTTTCCATCTAACCTCATTTTCTGATTTGCATTTAAAATGTTCAAAATACTGAAATTGCAAAAGATCTTTCAATTAAAACCTTTTTAAACTAATAGAAAACAAGTATAAATTAACAACGGCAAACTTTCACCAGAACATAAAATATGGTAATGCTTTATAACTGCTACTTCTTGTTCTAAATATAAAATCCCAATATTAATCATATGAGTGAAAGAAAATTTGCTGAATTATATGTGAGTTGCTTCTAAAAGAAATGCCTTTTATTATGTTGGCCAATGGCATCAACATTGGATGTTGGTTGTATGGCAGTAGAGGTTGAAACTTTCCACCAATAACACAATGTTTTGGGGGTCTTGTTACAGATAGCAGTTGAGTTGCTATCTGGCAAAATGGCAGTTGGCATGAAAGTGTGTCTGAAGAAGTGTGTTGTGGAAAGATTGCACCCATGAACATTTATTGATGCTTTCTGAATGTTTGTGGAGCCCAAACAGTGGATGTGAGGATAGTTGAATGGTGGATAAAGTGTTTCAACAGTGGTAACAGCAATATGTATGATAAGCCATGTTCTACACACAGTATGCAGACTCTTGTTCATCAATGGTTAATATGCATATCCAATACAAGGGACTATTTGGAAAAAAAACATTTTTGAGTTGAAAACTTACGCCTTTTCTCTCTCTCTCTCTCTGTTGTAGTTTCTGTGAAAGAAAAATAGAAGGCATTACTTAAGGAGCATATTTTATTCTGACAATAAAATAAACATTTCTTTTGTTTGATTTCTAGTTTTAATTTTTTTATGACAAAAGACCAATGAATGTAGTGTTGTGTTGCATGTTATCTCTGGATTTTAGTGGTTTATTGGCAGTTCTTCAGTAAGGACCCCAATGCTGCATCAGAGATTAAATCAACAACAGACAATTTCCCTCGGGTTTCTTTTTTAGTTGCTTTATTACAGAGAGAGGGGACATAGTAGTAGGCATGTTTTGTTGGAGGAAACATGAAGAAAAGGGAGATAGAATGTATATCAACAGATCAGTTAGTAACAGATCCTCTCCATGAAGTGGCTTGTCTCTCCACTGAAACTATTGCATGCAAAGGAATCTGGAAAAAGTGGGCATCTTGATTTTGCAACTGCTGCAATTGTACTGTCCGTTTTTGTGCACACTTGGGTCTTATATCAAAACAAAAACAATTTTTCATTGTCAGGATTCCATGCCTGTGAGCTTCAAACCACATCAGATTGGGTCAAAGTTCTGACCAGTTCACTAATTGTTTGCCATTTTTGTTTAGCCTATGCACTTGGGGTAGGAACCTAATAAATACATTACTAATAGTCTATGATACTAGTTTTCTGACAATAATATGCCTCATAGGAATTTACTAAGACTATTTAGTCTGGTACAAGGCCACAAGAATAGAGCACTCAGAACTGGACTCCTTACTCAAGATATTATTGCTTTTATCTGAGAATGGGGATATATATATAAGTGAACATTGAAGTCAACACTCAGGGGTGACAGGCTGTTTCATGCTAGATGCAATCGTCAGGCCACGAGTGTTGGATTTCTCTCAACTATACATATAGGTTAGTGGTGCATTGTGGGTAATCCATTCTGGCGATTATTTTGGTGAGAGTAGCTAGTTTATTTATTTTTTATTTATTTGGGTTAATTTGTTTTACTTGTTTTTTATTTTCATTTTTTATTTTATATAATGTAGTAAAAGATTTGGTGCGGATTTGTTTACATCGCTTATTTAATATTTTGTTTTGGTCTGGGAAGATAAAGCTATTTATTCATCCAATTTTTAGATTGATTGCCGTAGTCTATTCTGCTATTTTGGCGGGGGACAGTTTTTAATTTGTTTATTATTTTCTTTCTTTCTTTATTTATTTATTTGGATTGATTATTTTTACTTGTTTTTGCTTATTTATGTTTATTTTTATTAGTTCTAACAGTTATTTTAGTGGGAGCGATTGTGTCTAGCATGAAACAGCCCGTCACCTCTGAGTGTTGACTTCAATGTTCACTTTTATATTTATATTTACATACGCTCTATCTCTGATATTGAGCACTTTATTCCATAATTATAGCACACTTTAAAACTATATTTCTGCATATATATATATATATATATATATATATATATATATATATATATATATGCCAGCAATTAAAGAATGGTGTTATATACCCCTAATTATGTGGTATATAATGACTAAAACCAAATCTTACAATGGGAAAGGCAATAGATATAATTTATGTCTTGTAGAAAAATTAGCTATCTTAAAACATTTAAATAACCCTAACTTATTAAACAATAGAAATGAATTGATGGTTACATGTAGGCATAAAAAATAAATACCTGTTGAAATACATTGATCCAGATTCATTTCTACTGCATATTATAACCTTTCTTTTTTTTAATTTTCTTCTGCTTACTTATCTTCTGCTGAACATATATAAGTTTTTCATAGTTATAGGTACGTTTATTTTAATACAAAATTTTTAAAAACCATTAATCCCCATTTATTTCAAATATAAATCGCATTTATTTTAAATACATTTTTTAAAAACTAGCATTTCCTGTATAATATAAGGACTGTGCCAACATTGTGTTAACCAGATATTGTATTAACTGAAAATTAATAATGGTCAGTCACTACTCAGCTCCTGAAGATCGTGTTGTGCATGAAATTCCAAGTTGGGCTACTGGTGAGGAAAAAAAAAAAATTTATTAATATATATATATATATATATATATATATATATATATATATATATATTATGAAATGGACAAAGTCCTACAATTATTTAAGACATTTTTTATGTTTATACGTTCTTTTTATAGATACAAATATTTAAGTAAATGCTCTGTTTATAATAAATATTTGTATGTATAAAAAGAATGTATAAACATAAAAAATGTCTTAAATAATTATCGGACTTTGTCCATTTCATAATGTATGACGTCATTTGTTTACATTTGGATACGCATTGAGCAGATATGAATGAATGAGAGAAAATCATGGAGAATTGGGTTTAAAAACATTAAAATTGACCTTGCTAACCGAACGCTCCTCTGTGGCCCAATCGGTTAAGGCATGTCTGGCTATATGACGGCTCCGTATATGATACAAGTTCGATTCCTGTTGGAGGATGCATATTTTCTATGAAAATTTCTCAGGCATTCAGGCCGGTAAATGTTGTTAATACTGTTTATTATAAACACAGCATTTACTTAAATATTTGTATCTATAAAAAAGAACGTATAAACATAAAAAATGTCTTAAATATATATATATATATATATATATATATATATATATATATATATATATATATATATATATATATATAGGCTGGAATAAATAGATTAAAATAGATACATGCATACATCTGAACAGGCTTAAAGTGATAGATGCTCTAAAAATAATGCCTCCTATTTCTTTTCACAGAATAAACCCTTGAATAGAGTGAGTTTTAGCTATAAAATTCTGTATTTCCATGTAGTTATTGCCATTAGTTACTCAGTGAACAAAAGTTTTGCAGGGCTTCATGCAATAGGGCTTGTCATAATCATTGCTGACACCACTGCTAAAAACACATTACACACTACCTAACTTTGCTCACATCCACTGTTTGGTATCCATAAACATTTAGTAATTACTGATAAATGTCAATGGATACAATTTTTCACTAGTTTCACACTTTGCAATCAATATTCATCCGAAACATCCTGGGTTCAATATAATAAAATAAGAATCATTAATTCGAATTGACTTTTAAAATTATTTTTCAATATTATTAACTTTTGGTATTTGAAAGTGGTTGCAGAGTATTAGGTTGTTGCAGAAAGGGGTTAGTTCACTCTGAAAGAGAGTCAAAGATCTATATTTGATTGTGATTTTATTAAACTAATTAATATTCCAATTACTTGGTAATGGCTTTATTTTTACTTTTAGGAAAAGTTTCACACAAAAAAATTGAAATAAAACACTTAAATAGTTTAAGTTTTTGAAGTATAAATTCATCTTTTTATAATTTTGAATAACAGTTTTAAGGCTTTCCGTAGAAAATCTGTAGCAATGTGATATTAATGAGATTTGAATTAAAGGTACAACAAACGTTCAATTTAAAACTTGTAACAGCAAAAGATTTTCTTGTTCAAATAAAAAGTAAGGATTTAATGAGCATGATTCTCTTTGTAATTTGGGTAATTAAATTTTTATTGCCTCCCCCCAATCTCACTATGAGTCTCTCTTTGTAATTTGGGTAATTAAATTTTCATTGCCTCCCCCCACAAATCTCACTACAATTCTCTCTTTCTAATTTAGGTAATTAATTTTTTTATTGCCCCAGCAATCTATATATGATTATCTCTTTGCAATTTGGATAATTAAATTTTTATTCCCATCCCACATTTACATATGATTCTGGATTAATCATCAGGTTTAGATGATTTTTTTTTACTTGTAGATAAAAACATTTTTTTTCCATTGAAACACATTTTTCTCATTATTTTGGATGTTTACAGAAATACTTTATTTTAAAAAGCCACCTACACTGAGTTTTGAAATAATATCTTTTAATAAAGAAACAGATTATCACTCAAGCAGTGATTTCCTTTCTAAGACAAATTGACTTGAATCAACCTCCTTTTAATTTTCAATGAATTTAAAAGAAAATGAGAATTGGCCTTCTTTGAGCCTCTGTAGAAAGCAAGAAATTTACAAACTACTTAGAAGTGCATATCATTAATATCATTTAAAGCCAAGGGAGATAACACATGAGTGTAACAGATTGTTCTTCAAAATATACGTTCTTTTATAAATAATCTGTACATAAGTTGGTGTTAAAACAACGTCAGGAAAAACAGATAAAAAATAAATAAATAAGAGAAAGATTATATTTTTCATAATTAATAAACTTCATCTATCAAAAAATATGAAAATCTGAATTGATATAATTTAAACATGTTTTGTTTTTTTTCTTAAAATCAATAATTCAAGTAGAATCTTTTTTTCATTATGTAAAATAAAATATAATATGATCTAAGTGTGTATTTTTTACTTTTAATTTTTGTTGATTTTTATTTTTGTTGATTCTTATTGGGGGTTCGTGGGGTGTTTTTTGTTTAGAATATTGGCTACTAACAAACATATCTGGTTGTTTTGCTTTTTAGATTTTATTTCATGTTGTTGCTTTTATTTAAACACTTAACCCTTTTTATATTAATAACATTTGTTGAATTTTACTTGTTCAGATCAGTATGCCATCAATGATGATTGTTATAATTTTGTGGACTCCTAGTGAAATACTTTTTTTAAAAAAGAAGGAATGATTTGGTATTTTAGTTACTAATTGTGACTGACTGCATTGCATCTGAAAATATTGCCTGAATTTTAAGTTGCATGATTATCATCCCCTTTTTTACTTCCAGTTAAATATTTTTTTATCTTTGTTACTGAAAAAAAGAAAGTAATTTTAAATAATTTTTTAAATGATTTCATTTTTGTCAACATTTTCTTAAAAAGAAAAAAAAATTTTGAAATTGAATCTTCTCAGTTTGCTTTGACAAAAGAAAATATTTTTTTCTTCCTCTAATCAAATTTTATAAAATTGTATTTGAATATTTCAAGCAATTTTTTATCAATAAATAACTCTGTAACAAATCTGAAAATGAATATATTTAATAAATTACAGAGAAATAATTCAAAGAATAGATATTTTGCCCGAAAAGAATTTATTTTATACATTTTTATCAGCAGTACAGTGAAAAAATGTTGAAACTTTTAAAAATTAGTCAAACTTTTATATAAATTTGGAGAATCTTTAAAATTTACATGTATGAGAGTCCATGCAATATTAATAAAAAGCATAAGTTGTCAATTCCTTCCTCTTTAACTTTTAAATGAAACAGTTTATAGAAATTATTGTAGAGTACAAGTATAGGTATAGTTTATGGGGTTACATCAGTTGTAATGGCACTAAGTTATCAGTTTGGTACAAGAGTAACCAGTTCCACTTTCAGTGCCAAAAACCACTAAGCAGCATGTACATCCTAGAGGCCAAGTACCAAATGATTCATTTAGAAGAATGAATTTTCTGGTATTCACAATCACTAAAAGGGGTTTAATATATTTAAAGTATATTTAATATTTTTAAACATATTTAAATCAGGTAAGCATAAATATTTAAAAAAAAAAAATTTAAATCAGGTAACAATAAATATTAAAAAAAACATTTAAATCAGGTAAGCATTAATATTAAAAAAAACATTTTTAAATCAGGTAAGCATAAATATTAAAAAAATACATTTTTAAATCAGGTAAGCATAAATATTAAAAAAACATTTAAATCAGGTACGCATAAATATTAAAAAAAACATTTAAATCAGGTAGGTATATTTATCAAAAAAAACATTTAAATTAGGTAAGCATAAATATTAAAAAAATACATTCTTAAATCAGGTAAGCATAAATATTAAAAAAAAACATTTTTAAATCAGGTAAGCATAAATAATAAAAAAAACATTTTTATCAGGTAAGCATAAATATTAAAAAAAACATTTTTAAATCAGGTAAGCATAAATATTAAAAAAATACATTTTTAAATCAGGTAAGCATAAATATTAAAAAAACATTTGAATCAGGTAAGCATAAATATTAAAAAAACATTTCTAAATCAGGTAATTAAATCTGGAAAGCATAATATTGAAAAATATTTTTAAAACAGGTAGGCATAAATATTTAAAAAAGCATTTAAATCAGGTAAGCATAAATATTAAAAAACATTTGTAATTCAGGTAAGCATAAATAATTAAAAATAACATTTTTAAATCAGGTAAGCATAAATGTTAAAAAAACATTTTTAAATCAGGTAATTAAATCAGAAAAGCATAACATTGAAAAACATTTTTAAAACAGGTAAGCATAAACATTAAAAAAAACATTTTTAAATTAGGTAAGCATAAATATTTAAAAAAAAACATTTAAATCAGGTAAGCATAAATATTAAAATAAAAAATTTAAATCAGGTAAACATATTTATTAAAAAAACATTTAAATCAGGTAAGCATAAATATTAAAAAAACATTTTTAAATCTGGTAAGCATAAATATTTAAAATAACATTTAAATCAGGTAAGGATAAATATTGAAAAAAACATTTTTAAATCAAGTATGCATAAATATTAAAAAAAGATTTAAATCAGGTAAGTACAAATATTAAAAAAAAGATTTTTAAATCGGGTAAGCATAAATATAAAAAAAAAAGATTTTTAAATCACATAAGCCTAATTATTAATAAAAGCTTTTTTAAAATCAGGTTAGCATAAATATTAAAAAAAAACATTTAAATCCGGTAAGCATAAATATTAAAAAAAACATTTTTAAATCCAGATAAGCATAAATATTATAAAAAAACTTTTTTAAATCAGGTAAGCATAAATATTAAAAAACATTTTTAAAACAAGTAAGCATAAATATTAAGAAAAAACATTTTTAAATCAGGTAAGTATAAATATTAAAAAGAAAACATTTTAAAAATATTTTCAAAAATTGATTAAATTATTTGAAAATCTTTCTTTTTAAATTTTATTTAAACCTAATTTTTCATTTTAGATACGTTAAGTCTGCAATGTATTTTAACATGAAACTGAAAAGTTCCTCCCCAAAATAGTACTTTGGTTTCTACTGCAATTTTAATTTTTCAGATTGCACATCATTAACACTCATAAGAGAATAAAAATGAGTTCTTTTGAACAATTCCTTTATTTTTAGCTCTGGCTCTAAACTTGATGATTCTAATTTTACATTCAATTCCAAATCCAGATTTCAATTCAATTAAAAAATATATGATTTTCATTTTAATTCATGTTTAAATATCAATTGTTGCTGGAACTTTCAAAAATATTTTTAAAACTTTTCAGAATTTTCTGCTACTTTCTGCTTGGAAATTTTTTATGTAGTGAACAATTATATCAAAGATTGTTTTTATTAAAATACAAACAGTAGCTTTGTACAACAGAAATGTTCTATTTTAACAAAGAAAGCTCAAATTATATTTCAATAAAAAGGACTTTATTTTCATCTAAATATATATTTTAATTATTGGAAAGGATCAAGATAACACCTGCCTGAGGATGCACCCCCCCATTGCACTGGGGAGTGGGGATCAGTAGTTATATTGATGCCAGAACAACTGACAATTGCAGGGGCTGGGCAATTTTTGTCCTTGGCCTGAGTGTACATGTTTGGGTTTCCCACATAAAACCCAACTTTGTGTCACATCTTGTCTCAGTGTGGAGACCTGGGTAAATAAACATTAACTATCACAATTAGAACCAACAGATTATTTTCGGTAAACAAGTTTCTTCTCTTGTAATGCAGTTTCTGATTTTCTGTACATTTACATGGCAAATATTTATCATATTTTTCACCTTTTCATATCACAGCTAAATGGCAAGAAGTAATCATCATTGGCTGAAAGTGATCAAATTATTTTCTTCTAAAATTAGAAAAATGATAGGAAACATTAGGAACAGGAAAATTGTGTTATGCTGATCTTACAGTTGGCAAAGGTTTAATGGCCTTGAAAATCAGTATTTGAAATTTCTAGCTTTTTATCTAGATTTGAAGACCAAATACTGGCACCAGCAGAAAATAAACACTTCCTTCGGCCACCAAAAGACAGAGACATTTACAAACTTGAGTTTAATGCCGTACAATTAGGATTAGGAAGACTGTGTTGAGCTAATCTGTTATTTCAGAAAAGTATCAATTGAAAAAGAAAAAAGACAGTATCTGTCTATATTTCTGAGATGAGGTATTATGTACATTATTTAAATTATTCAGACTAATGTCCTCATCTTTGTTGCCATATTTATTACAACATTTCGGCCGTTGTATGATCCAGCCTTCTTCAGGTGGTTGGAATGTTGAACTGAACCCTTTATTTCGCTCACTGGGGTAGACTGTTCTAGTTCCATGTGCCATGTTTAATGGATGTCGGTTATCAGTTATCTCCTGTTAATTCCCCTCTGAAAGTTCTCCACTGCCTTAGCCGGGTATTGAACTCACACTCTTTGGGTCCTGTCCCTGGATCTAACTAACGTCCTTGAGGACATCTGTATATGAATTTCTGGGTATTATAAACCTAAAGTCAGGAGATAACTGATAACTGACATCCATTAAACATAGCACATGGAACTAGAACAGTCTACCCCAGTGAGCGAAATAAAGGGTTCAGTTCATCATTCCAACCACCTGAAGAAGGCTGGAGCATACAACGGCCGAAACATTGTAATAAATATGGTGACAAAGATGAGGACATTAATCTGAATAATGTAATTAAGAAAAAAGACAGCATTTAAAATTCCGGAGTTTAACTGGGTTTTGTATTTTTGGAAGAATTGCAACTACCTCATCTACCAAACCAGACTTCTATTTTTCAGTTTAAAATTCAATCATCCTTAAATTCCTTACATCTTCATACAATTTCTTTTTAATCATTCCACCCCAAGCAAGGCAATAAAGCTACTAAGACACAAGGGGTTACTGAGTGTAAAAGAATATGAGAAAAATTATTAAGGAGAGAGAACAATAAAAGAACAGGAATTAAGACGGAAGATAATGATTGACATTGCATTTAAATTTTTAAAGATCAAAATTGACTGAGAAGCAAGAAGCTGGAAGAGAGTTCCGCAAGTGAGAAGTGCAAGAGAAGAAACTGTTAACATTGAACTTATGGTTACATCTAGTGTTTTCAACTGTAAAATGATGAGACCTAGCTGCCAATCTAGTACTGCACTTAAATTCATAAAGTTTACATACTATAGAGGAAAGTTCATCTGAACAAATACCATGAAAATATTTATAGAAAAGGCACAGGGAAGCTATATTATTGAAGTGGGAAAGTGAATTATCTATTTTAAATTTTTACTCCACCATTCAAAGAATTTGTAATCTTTGAAAATTATTTTTATTTTGAGTCATTAAAAAAAAAACCATTTAGATTGAATCACTTTCATTAATATTTTTTAGCATAACATGATTGATCCACTCTTTAAGTGTGAAAATAAATTGCATGGAATTGGAAATAAGGAAATAGCTTCTAGCAGAATCCGAACTCCCATCACACATGGTCAGAGCCTGTCTTCTATAACCATCCTCATAAACACTTCATCTACAGAAGCCCAATTTAATTAAGCTTGGCCCAAATCTGTTATCATTCTGTGACCATTTATTGGTCAATTCTTTTACTCTATTTCTTCCAGTTATATTTTACTATCTAGCAGTGTCAAAGTGTTGCAACCTAGGGAAGGTTACTGAATAATCACACAAAGGTTGATAATGAATGATAATACTTAGGACAAGAACAACACATATAAGATTCACCAGCAGTGTGTAGACGTAGTCCACTGCTAGAAGTGAGTCAAGTGAATTTCACAATGAATCTCCAACTGCAGGATATCTACTAACCACCCCACACAGTCAAATGTAGCACAAGGCCAAATTTAATGTGAAGTATCCGAACCCGTAGGCTTGACCAAAAATTCCTCATAGACCCTGTATAAAATGGGGTCGAGTAGCTGTTTCCTAAGACAAGACTCTGCCCTTTGACATAGCCTTGTCTGAGGATCCTCTCTGCCTGGAGGAAGAGAGTTTGACCAGCACAGCTGGAGACAAATTTCAACTGCATACCAACATACAGTATTTACTACTGTATTTATGTGAATGGTGACATACCCATTGTCATCCATAGGCATGCCTCAACAAATTATGTTATTTTGGAAACATTTTTAGATGAAGCATTTTCAATTATGATGTCTCCTTAAATTCTGATTTACTGTATTGGTTGAAGAGTTAGAAAGGAGCGCTGAAAAGTTTTCAGCCTTGAATGACTTCCCAAAGTCAAACCAAATGACCAACATCAGAATTTTTTTTATTTTAAGTAATTCTTGTTTAGTCTGAGAATCTTTTAGCACTACTATATATATTTTTGCATGGAATGCTTCACAAAGAGTCCAGATACCATACTCTGATTCTAGTACAGTGGTTCCCAAATGGTGCTGTGCACCTCGTATGTGCAGCAGAAGAGGATGACAGGTGAGGTGGAATTATTGAAATACAATCAAAGATTTAGAAACAGTTTCAAAAAATCATATGCCCAAAATACATAAGATTTGAATTGCATTCATGAGTCCCAGTATAAATAGTTATAAATAATTGACTGATTTTATCATTGTCATATTTATGCATTATATTAAGAATATAGTAACTAGGGTCTGCAAATTGGAGGAGAGAGTTATCAATTATAATGATCTGACTTTGAATCCGTGGTTATCTCCCTTTAACCCTCTATATGATTTTTATTTTTAAATGTACTTATTATCACATAAAATTTGGTGAGCCATGAGTAAATTTTCATTTCAAAAATGCATCCCAGAAAGAAAATGTTTGGGAACCTCTGTCCTACTATATAGACACTGTACTTTGATCATAGGCAGAAGGTGAGGGTGCAATACTTTGATCTGAGATATAGATACTCAGTTCCTAGGTAGAACTGCCAAACTACACATGAATAAAGCCATCATTTTTTATGGACGTTATGCTAGTAGTAATAATAAAGATTTAAACTAGAGGTGTAAAAATGTGACAATAATAATAATGTAAGACTTGTAGAATTAGATATTAAACTTCAAGTTTTGATGTAAATGTATTTATGCATTGATTAAAAAAAATCTCTTTTTATTCATTAAATTATCATTTGTTTTATTTCTTTGCAGCGAAGTGAGGCTGACAGTTTCACCTCTCATGGTCATCTTAGCACCAATGAGCACAATGGAGACAGTGGTTATGAAGCAAGCTCAAAGCCAGAGGGGGAGGACGAAAATACCGCAGACAACACTGCAGACACCATCTCACCAGACACTCCTGAGCAAAAGACCAATATCTATGATGTGAACTGCATAACAGATGATCAGGAAATTCCTGTGGAACTAACAAACTCAAAACAGAAACTTCTACAGACTTCTGAACTATCCGTCTGAAGGAGTATCTTACAGCTGTTCCAGGAGATGCAACCAAACGACACTTGTCTGTTCAAATTAGTTGTTTTATGCTGAGCCTTGGTACAAGTAATAATGTGGTGGAAATTATTTTTGTTAAAAAAAAAACACAGAAAAGGCTAGGGTGGGGAAACAAAAAAAATATGCTCAAAAGAATAATACATCCCCATGACGTTGGATGTATCCTGTAACTTTTATAATTACTACTATTACTACTACTACTACTACACTTGTATTTTTAAAAAATGGCCTTGGCCATGTGACATTTACTAATTTCCTTTTTTTTCTATTTTTCTTTATGATAATATATATATATATATATATATATATATATATATATATATATATATATATATATACACACTTTTTTTTTCAACTCTTCTATTTTGGGATGGGGGAGGGGGTTGGGAAGTTAACAAGGTGGTTGAAAATCAAACAGTTTGGGGACCCCACCCACACTGATACAACATTGTTTCTATATGTAAGCACATTATAGTGCAAAAACCTGCCTCCCCAACTGCCCACCATTGATCCCACCAGTCTCCCACCTGATAGTGACAACAGATGAGAATTCAATTATTTGCTATGTTATTGTTTTTGCCACCACCACCACCACTACTGCTGCTTCTACTACTATTACCATGGCATCTTTGGTTTCCATGTGGACTCACTATCTAAAAGCAGCAACCATTCTGGTATGACCTTTGCTTCGTTTTCTCTGCTGTGCTCTCTATTAAGCCACCTGCCAAGATTGGATTGTGTGCCTGTTGGTGCAAATGGATGCACAGAGGTGTGCATCTTCTTTTCTTGTTTGTTTCCTTAAAAAAATCCAAACCCCAAAAATAAGGAGAACTGATTTGATTTTTTTTTTTTTTTCTTTTCATTTTTAACTACTTTGACTAAAAAGTTTTCTTTCAGAAAAGCAAGTTCTGGTGTTTAAAAAATTATTAATTAAAAGCAAAATGAATTTCCAAAAACAATATAACCAAGAAATGGAAGAAAACTGACTTTAAAAAATTTTTTTTTTTTTAACTGTATTGATTGAATTTTTTTTCTTTCAGAGAAACAAGTTCTGGTGTTAAAAAAATTTTAAATATTAAAAAAAATTAACAAAAATGGGGTGGCAGGGAACGCTAAAGCATAACTAGAAATAAATACTGGATGTTCAGTTGTGTGTGTATATATATATATATATATATATATATATATATATATATATATAAAATGAATTTTCAATCCCCCCCACCCCCATTTTTTTTTCTCCGGAAATTTTTGATTGAAATTTGCGTTGTAATTCTTTGTTGCTTTTCAATTATTTTCATAAATTTTTCTTTTTCATTTTTCTTTCTCTCTCAAATGATTTTAAAAGTAGGGAAGAATTTTATATATATATATATACATATATATATATATATATCTTCTTATCTTCTATGGATGGTAACAAAGCAAACAAGGATAGCAGCTGCAAACCAAAACTTCAGCATCAAATGGCAACTAGCTCATGTCAAAGTTGCTAATTCTTTCTTCATTTGCATTTTTGATGCAGATTGATACAGCCACAAAGTTTCAGCTACAATTGCTCATTACTATTATTATTATTATTATAAAATTGCTGATTTAGAAATATTATAAATGCAATATTAAAAATCATTTAATTGTATTTTACATTTTAACTTCAAAACCTATGTAAGCTAATGTTAACACTCCCAACATCACATTCTGGTTCCTTTCTATTGCTTTTCTTTGCCCTCTCCCATTACTCGCTCTTCTTTCTTTCTTTGCTTCTCCTATTTCTCTCTCTTTGCTTCTTCTATTTCTCTCTCTTTGCTTCTTCTATTTCTCTCTCTTTGCTCATTCTCTTCTCTCTGTCTCCTATTTCTTTGCCAACTCACATTTCTCTCAGTTTTCTTTTTCTTTCAATACAATCTTTATTTTCTTCGTACCTTTTTTTATCACTTGGTTTATTCTTTTCTATCTATTCAAAAAGAAAATAGTGCTTGTCAGCCATGTTTTTTATTCCTAACTTTAAGGAACTCACTTTTGTTAATAAGGTTTTGTTTTTCTTGATGGTGATTATACTTTTTCAAAATACCAACACTTTAACTTTTTAATTCTCTGTAATTACAACTTAAAAATTAAACAGTACCTTAAAAATATTAGAAAATGGTGTCAACTATTTTAATGATTCCATGTATTACTGTTAAAATGATTTTATATTAACAATGGATTCTTGCTTTAAAACTTGTGTTTATTTGGGTTTTTTTAAGTCACATTATATATTTATATATTTCTGATTCTGAAAAAGATTTACTTTTTTAATCAGAAGTATTCATGTAAATTAAACTCATAAAGTTGGAATCTTTATGAGATTAGTTTGAGCAAACAGAAAGAATGTGTTATTTCTCTTGGCTATGTGATTGTCACAATGATAATCTAGGTAAGTTCTGATGTCACAAGCTAAATTCTCCCAATGCAATTGAAAATGTAGCAAGCTTCCAATTATAATTCTCTCTCTTTCATCATTCTAATATTTCCCAAAGTTACTCAACTGAAATATAAAATAAAATGTTTTTGATGCTTGTTAATCTACAGTGATTGTCTCACAGGATATTGTGAGTTTGATCTTTACTCAATGTTCCAATATTTTAGCCTTGAACTAAACTAAGGTATATTTAGTAAATTACCTAAAGATACTTGCTGCAGGGCAATGATTCATCCTGCAGACTATTATTTGTGAGTTTCAGGCTTACTGTGTGGCATTTGTTGGAGTTTTATATGCCAAATTAGGCTAAATGTAGCAAATATTTACCTTTTAAAAAGAAAAGTCAAATCCTTTAGATTTTAGTTTGAAACCAACTAGCCTATTTGGTCAGACTTTTAAGGGACACAGATTTCAAACCTTTTGAGTAACTGACCCCCAATCCTCTCACATTACTGTTAAAACCTTCAGGGTTTGGGGAATTTTATTATATTGAAAGAATCCTTACAGATTACCTTTATTTTTGGATTTTTTTTATATAACTTACAATTATAACTTATTATTATTCTTTGTTTTTTTTTTTTAAATTGTTTTCTTTTGGAGAATTCATCAAGAAAATTTTACACTTGTATTGTTGTTAGTACAGTTTACCTACAACAAACACACATGCATATATATAGTACAGGTAATTGATCCGTTGGTATATAATCCGGGTGGATCCTAGTAATATTAATTATTAAAACTGATCAACAGAGAGCTCGATGTATTTATTATAACAGAGCATATGTATTTTTTACAGCAAAAAACAAAAATTTCCTCAACATAGAGGATAGTCTATTTCAAGCCATTCTGTATGCAGCTAGGGGCTGATGAGAGCCATATACAGAATGGTTTGAAATAGACTATCCTCTATGTTGAGGAAATTTTTGGGTTTTTTTTGCTGTAAAATTATATATATATATATAATTGTGATCTGCTTAGTGGTTGAGATATCTGAATGTTTTTGTCGCCAACACTATCAGTTGGTGTTAGAGATAAAATCCCAGATAACATATATTGATTTTTAAGATAAGCAGGCCTTCACAACTTGTGGGTTTGAAGCAACATGATCTTCCTACTCTCTCTATCTCACCCTCCATTTGACCTTGTGTTATACTAAGTTAAGCTTAATATAATAAGTATATATAAGAAACCTATATAAGTAGTTACCGGTTTTCTCATTCTCTATCTCTTTTTTTTGTTCCCTTTCTCCTTTGCTCTCTTAGATTTCTCTATCTCTTTTTTGTTCTCTTTCTCCTTTGCTCACTTAGATTTCTCTATCTCTTTTTTGTTCTCTTTCTCCTTTGCTCACTTAGATTTCTCTATCTCTTTTTTTTTGTTCCCTTTCTCCTTTGCTCTCTTAGATTTCTCTATCTCTTTTTTGTTCTCTTTCTCCTTTGCTCACTTAGATTTCTCTATCTCTTTTTTTTTGTTCCCTTTCTCCGTTGCTCTCTTAGATTTCTCTATCTCTTTTTTGTTCCCTTTCTCCTTTGCTCTCTTAGATTTCTCTATCTCTTTTTTTTTGTTCCCTTTCTCCGTTGCTCTCTTAGATTTCTCTATCTCTTTTTTTGTTCCCTTTCTCCGTTGCTCTCTTAGATTTCTCTATCTCTTTTTCCCTCTATTCATTCTGGTCTACTTTATTCTTTTTCTCATGTGTATGGAACCAATTTTTAGTTAATAATTCTAACAAACTTTCAGATTTATGGATATAACCTTTCCCCTTGGATGTCTACAATGAAAGATCTTATCCTCTTTCCACTGAATATAAGTCTTAATGAAATATTTGTATCTTTGTTCTTTCTTGCCTTTCTCACAACTACTATTTATATTGCTATCTGTGTATCCATCCTTAGTAATAGTGGCTAGATAAACAACCACTTGTTAGCAGGAATGGATAAAATCTCGAAGTTATTCTAAGACAGTTGATTCCTGGTCCCATTCTTGGTTTTAACTGAATGAGATTGATTGCTCAAGGCAACAACAAAAATGGGTGCTCCAGTATAGAGTGTGGGCATTGTAGTTGATACGCTATATGTAGATGCCTGTTTGTCTATTGGTTGTAAGCCACTGTTTCTGTTGCAGACGTTAGAATCTCAGTATTAAACAACATGTTTATAAAGACTGTGTTTACCTGGTTCTAGTCACAAGATGGTGTCTATCATCATCATCCTCATACCTGGTTACAAACAGTTTGACCTGCCAGGTGTATAGCCCCATTGATAAGGGGAGGCAACCCACTTTCTGCCTCCTATCTTCCATCCATTATGTGTTTTTTTTTTTTAATTATTATTTATGTACATACTTAAGATTTCTATCTATATTAACTAATTTTGCATTCCACATGTTTATTTTCAGAAGTGATGCCAAAAGTGAAGAAACAAATCTTTTATACCTAATCCAAACTAGACACACATGAATATGTTTGTTATTTTTCAAGGTGAAAGAAATGTTTTCAAGGTGGAAGAAATGTTTTTCTCCGTTTTAAGATGGTTTGCTTGTTCTTGTTTGTTTCGTTAATTGAATCATATTTTCTGATTGAATTTTGTTTGTCAAAGATTTCCTGTGTTTGTTTCCTTGTTCTACCATATAAGGCCATGTTCGCATTCAGGATCTCTCTCGACAAAAGCAACAATTGCTGCAGTGTCTCTAGACTAATTACTAATTGCTAGTATATAAATTATATTGACATACATAATAATAATAATATATATATATATATATATATATATATATATATATATATATATAGTTAGATATAATGATATTCTTAAGCTAATACATTTTAAAGAAGCTTTCACTCTGAATATGAAAAGAAAATATATTAAATATATATTGATTGATTAAAATGGAAAATTTGCTGAAAGATTTTAAACCAGTCATCAAATAGAGAAATTGGTTTTGTGTAATTTTGGTCTTATTGTATTGTAGTATGTTTTATTCAGGCACAAAAGACAATTGGAATTGAAAATAAAGTTTTCTTTTTGTATCTAATTCCTGCCTTCTGTGATGTTAATTATATGGTTTTATACAAGACCTCCTAATTATAAAAAATTACCTTCAGAATGAACCAAACTTTTCAAATTGAGACTTGACTGACATTTACTAATTACTTTAATATGGAAAAGGTTTATTTCTTAGCTACTTTATTAAAAACAACTTTGATTTACAAGTGACCATATTATCTTTCACAATAAATTCCAATTATGTTCTCTATTTTGATGAAGTGAATGGATTTATTCTATAATAATTCTTCAAAGTTTTGTAAGCCAAGTTTATGTATCTAAGATTGTTAACATATCTTAGATTTTTCAGGATTTCCAGTCTTGTGAAAAAGTAAAGTTTCATGCTTTTTCTTATTTGGGGAGGTAAAAAAATCTACTTAGAAGTAGAGTTTTTTAGTATAATATACACATAATTTGATTTCAAAATCTGTAATTCACATCATCATAAATATATTCAGTTATTTATCTAACAATTACTATTTAAAATATGTTTATCCAATCTGACTCAAAAAAGAAAAAATATATATAATTTTACTGATAAAAACAAAACTACTTGGATTCTCTTAATTTACCTTTTTAGTCTATTCATTTTTTTAGTTTCAATCTGTCATCAGCAACAAATTGCTAATAACGATGCCATGACTTTACCAAGTAAAGATGATAACTTAAGTTTTGTCTTTGTCTAGAATCCATTAAAGTATCGTCATGTATAAAGGGAAAAAAATTTTCAGTCTGATTTAAAAAAAAAAAAAAAAAAAAAAAAAAATTCGAGAAAGAAAAATAAAAAATACACTACATGCCAAGGGAATTAACTTCAGCGATAATTAATTACCTCCCATATTTTCTATGGATTTTATTATACAAATAATTCTCGCAAGTTCCTTTTGATAGATTTAACAACTTTTAAATGATTTAATATATTTTATATTGCAACATCTTTTTGAAAAGCAACAGCATTCTTCTGATGTAGTTGATAATAAATCTATCAAAACTTTGAACTATTAAAAAAAACATTAAAACCCTGATTATTGGCAAAATTATTTTAAAAAATGAATAATCTAATAATATATTTAATATTTAAATATATTGAATGTATAATATTTAATATTCAAATAACTGAAAAGTACATTAAAATTATTGTTCCAAATTTGAATTACTATCAGGCTGTAAACTTTGCAACTATTCTCTTTATGTTACCAACTCATCACAACATCTTGTGCATTTCTTTTATTCTGCAGTCAAGTTATGGATAGGATTTAAATAAAGTAAAAAACAAACAATCACTCATTGTTTTCTGTTACACATAATTATAAACTATGTGAATAAAGTAATGGTAAAAACTTTATTTTGTTATAAATGGTTGCTTCAGAATTTCAAAATAATAGAGAATATATTAAGAAATAAAAATACATATTTTGCAGGCTAGCCCCATTGAAATAAGGGCTAAATTGCTTGACCTGTAAGTTGATTTGCTTGTTAGTAATATATATAATATATATATAACACGTTTAATAATAATTTGAGAACTAGTATATAATAATATTAGTACATAACATAAAGCTGCCTTGTTAATAAATGTCTTAATTTGTACATTATATATACATATATATATATATATATATATATATATATATATATATAATATTGCACATTGCATGCTGGTATTAATAAAATAATCTTCGGTGTAGAATAACAGAGCTATAATTTATATGTTAATAATAAATATATATTGTTTTTCCTCACCGGTAGCACAACTTGGAGTTTCATGCACAATGCAATCTTACTAGTTATCAATTAACATCAGAAGATTATGTTATGCATGAAACTCAGAGCTGTGCTACTGTCAAGGAAAAAGAAATGTATATTATTAATATATATATATATATATATATATATATATATATATATATATATATAATATAAAAGGTTCAAGCACTAATATTCTATGGTTATAATTTATTACATTGGAATTGTAATCACGATGCAATTCATCAGACCTACAAATTAAAAAAAAATCGGAAAATATAACTCCGGGTATAAAAACAAAATTTTAGTGATTTTTATACCTGGAGTTATATTTTCCGATTTCTTTTTGAATTTGTAGGTCTGATGAATTGGATCATTATTACGATTGCAATGTAATAAATTATAACCATGGAATATTAGTGTTTGAGCCTTTTATATTATATTCTTACTCTGTCCTGGACATTGAGTTCTACCTGGATTCTATCCTCTTGGGAATTTATGTATATATATGTATATATATATATACTAACAATAAACAAAAAGAATACTAATGCTCACAAAATTAAACAACCCAAGTGCTCCATGTTGAAAGATGAGCTTATTATATTATCAATTATTTTGTGTTGTTACATACTGTCTCCACTTTATGCTATTAAGCTGAGAATTATTATTATTAATTTCAACCTGACAGTTGCTATAGTGATAGGAAATGCTGAGTAGCAGAAGGGGTACATTGCAACACAAACTATTTTATTATAATGTTACATATATATATATATAGTAAAAGTTTGTCATTTGCCTTAAGCATCCTGACTCCAGAGTTTATAAAAAAGTGAACATTGAAGTCACCACCCAGCAATGAGTCCATTTCATGCTTAAATGCAGCCTTCAGGCCATGAGTGCTGCCTTCAATGTCCACTTTTATATTTAAATATGCTTTATGCCTGATATTGAGCACTTTAAAAATACAGCATACCATCAAACTATATTTTTATTACACACACACACACACACACACACACACACATATATATATATATATATATTCAGTTGCAGCTAAAAAAATTAAACTGATGAACATTAATCACTGATGAATATTCAAGTAAAGTCTGTGTCTCTTTAACTTCAATCCAATTTACAAATTATTATGAAAGTGATGTGACTCCCTACTTTTGATAGGGAAGTCAGTTAAAAATTTAATTTACAAACTTTTTGGATATCAGCACCATTTCTTCTTAACTGAGATAACAGTCACATCAGGCAACTGTAGTTCTGGACATTAATATTTAGACCCGTTCACATTTTATGTTCACTAAACATGGATTGAAAAAGAAAAAACTTCCATTGAAGTTTGAATTCCCATCTCCTTGAGAATGTTTCTTATGTCTTCTACGAACATTTCTGAGTGGTTGAATTTTATAAGGTAATTTTTTTTAGGTAAAAATATCCATTTTTATCATCATCATCATTATTATTATTAAACTGAATTTTAAGATGTTAATACCAGGCTATGTGGTAAAATGAATAAATTTCTTTTGCTAAAATATTAAGGCTGTCTTGGGTTGGACAGTTTGATATTGAATAAAAGCATACACATTAAATTTTAAATTAAAAAATAAGTGATAAATAGATGTAGAATATACACATCAGTTGTTTTTTCCCACATTTAAAGAAGGCGTTTAAATTTACTCAATGTATTTTAGACATCTTTTGATCTTTACTTGGCTTTTTTCTTGCTGAACCGATTTTGTTTCACTTGCTGCGCTTACAGCAAGTTCAAAAAGAGAATCAAGTTTTATGTTTATACTGGTCACAATAATAGTTTACCTCCTCAGTTTTTATTGAGAAATCAATCTGTAATTGCAGAAGAAAAGCATTATCATATTTAATGTCTTCTTGAGTTTATGATCTTTTGTTTAGTTGCATAATGAGTGTAGTGATATTGAAATAAGTCTTGCCTTATTTACATATGAACACATAGACTTGTATGTATAGTCCTTCTACTGAGGAAAAGGCATTGAAGTAAGAAACCTTGAATCTCGCACGTCATAACAAATTCTATTCTCTATCTTAAAAATATTGAAACAGCAATAATAGACGATTTTTATTTCATTTAGCAATTTTTATTTTATGAGTGTTACATTATTCAAAACAATCTGTTCAAAGACTTTTTTCTTTCTTCATTTAACCATTATTCACTCTGTATATGACTTCATTTGCTGTACAAAACGTTTATCCTGCCACTGAAGGTGATCCCTGAATAATATTGTGTTTCAATTTCGTAGTTGTGTTGTCATATCCTGCTATGGCAACAGAAAACACCTTTAAGTGAAATTAACAATAAGGTTATTGGAATTGAGAAGCCTTGAAAAGGAATACAATGGAAAGGGAGGTAATTAATAATGCAGTGTGCTAAAGGTTAAGCAGCTAAAAATATTTTTTCTTCAGTTAAATTAATTTGCATAAAATATTTAAGATATATTATGCAACTTTCCCTTTTAAGTATCTGCTTTTTAATTGCACGAGTTAGTCTTTCCATCAGAATGTGAGGTGCATTCTTTCCCACCAGTAGATATTCAGTGCCTTTAGTAACTAATACTAATAAATTATGACTGTAGGGATTTAAAAAATACTAATAAAGAAAAAGAAACTATGTTTTATTGTCTTTAAGTTTAGCTTTCAGTTGAAATAAAACTCTATGCTTTTTTTTTTTGTTAAATCTCGGATTGATATTTTATATTCTCTCACCTGGACAGTGCAAGAAGATAAAACAACCTGTCCTCAACCATCAGCTGCGGATAATCTTTTGTCACCTGAAATCTGAATGTTTATCTTTGACATCCAGTAAATCTGTCTCTAATCTTCCAGGCCTTAGTCATGTTGCCAAGAAAGTTGTCTTCATTGGTCTTTGCGATTCCATCTGTTACACGTTTATATGTTCTGAAAAAAGATAAATCTTTCAAAAATAAAAAAAAAATTAAAAATAAACTTAAATTCAAATTTGTTTGTTTTTCTTTTTGACTGTTTTTATATCTTCCAATATTTTGTTTATTCCAGGTCAAAATTTATATTTTCTTCAAATTTAGCATCTAAAATTTTGAGAAATCATAATTTCTTGAGTTGGTTGATTTAATGAACTCATTCTTTGTGTTGCATTTGGCATTACAACCTTCAAGCCATTCTATTTTACAGTTTATATCTGAATAAACAAGATACTTCTCTTTTCTTGTAGAATGAGTTGGTTGAAATATGATAATGACAAAAGTATCACAAAGAATAAGTTTGTTCTTGGAATTTTTTACACTATTTACATTGTTTGGACTGTTGTCCTTATATTTGTTGCCATATTCATGTTTCGGCTGTTGTACACTCCAACCTTCTTCAGGTGATTGGAATTTCAAACTGAACCCTTTATATCACCCACCTAGGGAGTTCTACGTGCCATGCCTCTTCTCTCATTATCAGTCATCGCCCTTTAACTCAACTTTCTCAAATTTTTGTTCTTGAGGACCCAGTGGATAAAAGCATTGGTTGAATCCAGAGAGTTGTGAGTTCAATACCTGGCTACAGCTGAGGTGAACAAAAACTTGGAGAGTTGAGTTAAAGGGAGATAACTGATACTGAGACATCTGGAAGAGACATGGCATGTGGAACTAGAACAATCTACCCTGGTGGATGAAATAAAGGGTTCAGTTCAAAATTCCAATCACCTGACAAAGGCTGGAGCATACAATGACCAAAATGTTGTGAATATGGCAACATATAGTGATAAAATCCAAACAATGTAAATAGTGTAAATAATTACAATATCACATCAAAGAAATATAGACAGAAACTCTTGCAATGATAATAGCTCTTTTCAAAAATATAAAAAGTATCTGTCAAATAGTACACCGGAAAAGGCTGTAGAATGAGTTGACCAAAATACTGTTTGAAGCAACAAAAAAAAAAGTACTTCAATCATCCAAATGTTTTCAAACTTTTTAATTTCATCACTTTTAAATCCTTAAAAATTAAAATTAAAATGTCTCTTGATTTAATGGATGCACATCAAGTTTGGCCATTAAAAAAATAATTAATTTCTCTTCAGCTACAGGATAAAATGAAGAATATCAGATTTACTTTGAATATATGGAATTATTTGGAGTAATTTTCTTGCCTTTTGTTGTCTTTATTGATTTTCTTCTTGGTAACTGCATTCTCCAACCTTTATTCTATCTGGATTTCTCAGAGAGATGGGTTTTATATTCTCCTTAATCTCACCTGAAATCTCCTCTATTTAGCTATGGTAATTGACTAACTAATTAACCATAGAAATTAAAACAGGAAATACTTAAGGCAAAAAAAAAAGCTATCCTGAAAGATAGACTGATTGATGTTTAAAAGATTTTATTTTATTTACGAAAAAGATACTTTTCATAAAAGACAGTAAACCCATGGAAAAAGCCACATGTGAGGTTTTGTCAGGTTGATTAATGTTTTGCTGAGGGAGATAGGAAGAAAGGCAAATATTAAGATATCAGCCAGACCATGGCGGTCATAAACATTTTGGTCTGAGACGATCGCCGATACAGCGCAGGGAGAATCAATGTTAATTATCTTTCCAAGATATCATTTTTTTTTTCTTGGCCACCGGCGAGGAAAAGCAATGTGGCAATTATAAAATTTTGGCATTGTCTCAACATAGGTGAGAGGATTGTTATTATTTACCTTATCAATGTGTCACTTCAGACACTGAGACGTTTAATAGCAATATGGTGTTTGTAAAATCTT
>OZ038511.1:63724503-63894503 GCA_964036315.1 Acanthosepion esculentum
ACTGATTTCATTGAGCCAAGCACAGCAGCCAAATCATTTTAGGTTTCAGTATCATGAAAATCTTAAATCAAAAATAATGCCCTTCAACATGACATCCAATTCAGCTACAATATGATTACAAGACGCTTTTTTTTCTCTGTGAAGGATAGCCTCCATCTAAACACCACCAATCTCTAAATGCCTGTCACTACACTATTAGCACCACTCTCAAAATCTTCTTTTTCTCCCTCTCTCTGAGTGCAGGACACTCAACACTGCCAATTGAACACCACTGACTGAGCGGTGAGACAACTCTGAACTGAGACAACTCAGCACCAGAAAAACATAACTTTTTTATAACCAAATGAAAGTAATTAATTAAGGATTAAAACTTTAATTAGTGAATATTTTTCTTCAAATAATGCATTTGAAAAGGCATTATTTAAAATATGAATCATCTTTTTGTTTTTAATTATTTTTAATAAAGTAAACCATAAAGAAATTTATTTTTTATAAGGTAAATTGACATATAAAAAATAAGAATTTCAGAATATTCAGTAAAATTGATTCATATTCAGTTATAAAAAAAAGTTGTTCTCTGGTGCTGAGTTGTTTCGATCTTGTCGAAATTTATTTTTAGTAAAGTAAGTTGACATATAAAAAATAAGAATTTCAATTTACTTTATTAAGAAATAAATTAAATTATGATTAACTTTATTAAAAAAAATAATTAAAAACAAAAAAACTGGTTCAAACAATAATGAAAGCTGAGAACCCAGATAAAGACTTAGCAGTAGTAGTAGCATGAGAGATACAGCAAAGGACTACGCAACCTCCCCCTAGGGATTCTAATGACATTATTTGTCATTGACACAAAGTCCTTAATCAGTTTGCCAAAGATTGTAAAAGTCTGCTCAGCAAAGGCATGAAGCCTTGTATTCGTTGTTATAACTGCAATAAAATAGTCTACATATCCAGAAATTGAGAAAAAGAGCCAGGTCAAGCTGGAGAATCTGATAGTCACGGGTCAAATAGAGGGAAAGAGAGACAAGGGAAAGCAGCGCATGACATACCTGATGAGCTTGAGCAGGTGGATGACAGAACGTGGTCTGGGGGAGGAAGCAGAGGGAAGGAGCTTGCTGAGAGCTGCAAGGGATAGAGGGAGGTGGAGAGCCATGATCGCTTACATCATTCTGAAAGGACATGGCACATGGCACATAAAAAGAAAAAAGAAGGAAGTGCATTGCAGTAGGGAGCAAAAAGATGTGCCAAACATGGAAAAAACAAAGCAGTGACATCATAACTAGCAGCAGCAGAATGTGGACAGACAAAGTTATGCCTGTCAGCCTTCATGCAGGAAATAAAAGGACTGTTGCGATGGTTGCCCAGGTAGTGCTAGAGATCCTCTTGGATTTGATCTCCTAATTGGAATAGACACGATTAAGGTTCTTGGTGGAATTTTTAAGTTAGGGAAGGTTCAATTCTGTGTGCACAGTGATGCCAGAACTCTCAATTGAAGGATCTGATTTTTGGGGGCAGAATTTGATCAGCAGTGGAATGAATGGATTGTGTCCTGGAAATTCAGCAGAAGGTAAAGTTGCAAAATCATGTAACAAAATATTCTGTGCTGGTCCAGAGAGATCCTCAAATTAGTAAAATTGGCCTCGCATTTTATTTTTTTGTTTTGATGTGTCTAGTGGGATAGAAAGTAATTCTTGGGTCCAGACGCTGCAAGCTTGTTCGAAAGAACTATCCGAGAAACACTGAGATGATCCACTGAGTATCTCATCAATTAATTCGTGACTGGACAAAAGTGAAGAAAGATATGCTGGAAGGGCCAAATCTACCGCTGATCAAAGGCCCAGGCCTACGAAACTCAAAGGGACAGCCATTTACAGACTGGGAGGTTTCCAACAAGCTTGCCACAAAAAGAGAATACCTTTCTCCTAGTGACTACTTCTAGAACTTCAGGAAGCGCATTTCCGCACTTCCAAAGCAGAACGTTGTCTTCCCCACAGACAGTTAAGCCAAGTATCCAAACTCTATTTTTTGGTCATTCTGGAATTTTGCTTGTCAGTCCTAAGCATGACAGGTGTTCAGCAGCACTAATTGTGGCCACAATATCCTCATTTATGTACAGGTTGTCAATGTACAATGAGGTTGCCTCTCTGAATTTTTTCATCCTGAGATATCATGTCATCTATGATGGATCTTATTATCTGGGGAGCAATATTCAGCCCAAATTGGTCAGGCACTATCTTCTGCCTTGAAACACAGCAGTTTAGTATGGCCCAAATTGTTCATTGGTGCACACCTGTAGATAGGCTGATCTGAGATCTAGCAATGTGACGTTCAATCCTTTGCATCTCCATTCTCTTAGTTTGCAGGCGCAAACATCAGTGTCTGCAGTGTGTGCATCAACATGGATGTTGCGTTCCTAGTAGTCCATTACAGGACGTACTTTCGACTTGTTTTGCGGCACGACAGCCATCAGCAGAAGTATGCTTTTGGGAGTCCAAGCTTCTGTTCATCATATGGAATAAACCAACACTTTTCAATCCATTGTTGTAACTCTCCCTCATATTATCATCTGATTTTTGCTGAAATATTCTGAATGATGTAATTTGTCAAGAAAATCACTCCATCTACAATGAAAGAGGCTGTAAGATCTGCTGTTAAATCCTGCCTGAAATGTCTGTCAATCAGTCTGGCACCAATCCGATGGTGAAAAGGGAAACTGGAGACAGCATAGACTAGGGATGGATATCACACATTCCAGGGGTGCTCACGCTCTGAACCTGTTAGACTGTGGGCCTACCCAGTTTGACAATTGATGACCTCTACTTCAAGATTCAGCTACTGTGATCCAGTGTCTCAACGCTATCTTTTTGGGAGGGGCCCATCTAAAGAGATCTTGACAGCTAATGATATGGTGTTTAACAGCAGGAGCTTTTGAATATTTACTAAAATGTGGGGGTGTCTGCCTGCATTTCTGATGTGCATGTGCACCATCTGGAAATGGCATTGTTGAATGATTGCAGATATCCATAAAGTGGATTGCTGTCAGAAAGGTAATGCTCTGTCCAAGAAGTGGTTTACTGGTACAACATTACACCAAAGGATGGTGTCCTCAGTACGAGCTAATGCCTTGTAGCAGTATGAAGTCTGAGTGAAAGGTATCGACAGGATCTCTCTGCTGAAGCCTGAGCCTAAGCAGGGTATGTACAAGAAAGGGGATGTTGTACTAGATGCACAAGTAAATGGAGAATGGAGACAGTGACCAGATTTGTGAGTCCCCAAGCGGTTTATGTAGATGCAATGCTGTGCCATGTGACAGACCTCTGCCCTTTTCCTCATATGGTGAGCAGTTCTGTGGAAGATGAAACCACCATGTTGAGTGACGATGAGATGTACATATTTGTAATGAAGGACAAAAACAGCCATTCAACTGATGTTGACTCTAACCAATCGAGCAATGGTGATGACAATGAAGGTCAGCAGATCATGACAGGGCTGCCTCAAGAAGCAAGTGAGCCTGCCGAACCACTTCTTCGAAAAAGCAGATGTAAAAAGCTACCTCCCAGTGTGATATTGAGATTGGGGTGGGCAGAGGTTTAATGGATATAGGCTGTACCCGCAGTGGAAGTGACATAAGATCACCTGTGCTGTGCACAGAAAACTCAATCTACACAGACAGGGTGATGTCTCACATGACTAAAAATCTGTGTAGTGACCTCAGTAGATGCTATAAAAAAGCCAGCCTTTGTAAACACTGGGGAGTGACTTGAAGGGATGCTGCCAGTGCAACGGAAGCAAATTTCAATAACTCACCCACATATACTTAGAGTCAGTCAGTTATGTGCTATGTGTGATACACGCTTAGGCAATCATCGATCTTTCGATACATGACTGACAAGGCAGATTTTTTCCTGCAGTAGGTTGCCATTTCTTTCTGCAGTAGACTAGTTGCCATCCAAGGCTATAGAACCCAGTCTTCCCTTCTATTTACCCATAGCTGGAGGCAGAAGAAAAGTATTCATACCTTTTCTAAGGGTATTAGCATGTAAGTGAATGTAATGGATTCGACTGGAATTCAAACTTGACTCTCCGATTCCTTAATCAGCAGATTTTTTTCCCACAGTAGGTTGGCATTTCTTTCTGCAGTAGGCCAGTTGCCATCCAAGGCTATAGAACCCAGACTATCCTGCTATTTACTCATAGCTGGAGGCAGAAGAAAAGGATTCATACCTTTCCCAAGGGTATTAGCACATAAGTGAATGTAATGGATTCGACTGGAATTCGAACTCGGCTCTCCAATTCCCCAATCTGAAATGCTATCCAGTACATCACCGTGCCTCCCCACTATTCATTACACCCCTGAGTAATGAATGTAAAAGTGTCTTTACTTAGCTGAAGTGATAGTTACCAGCACAGTAACCATACCAATGACTGTTTCTCTGGCTATAATAATTAGCTGTATTACCTTTTTGGCTACATCAATAGTAACTCTAATCAGGTTCATCACTTTAACATCCATAACCGTATGTAGATTCCAAAATTTATTGTTATTTGATTGGTCACATTTTCAGTTATTGTCATTGCCTTATTTGTCTAATTATGCTCAGTCACTTTGTGGCCCACGTTTCAAGATCTTGGGTTTTGTTCAATGTCAACACCATAACCCTGCACACCAAATCAAAATGGAATCAGGGTAACCGGTCACAAATGCAAGCTTAACGATTTTTTCCAACATTTCTCTGATAAATCCCAGAAATCTCTTGTGTGTGCTTAATACAAAGCTACTAATATAAATTAAAAAAATAAGACTACAAATATTTGAATACAAAGCCAAAAAAATCTACATCAATTATCTGTCAATTTAGGAATTTGTGTATGAAGTATATTCTACAATTAATAAACATACAGGCTCAATTTCAATAATACCACAAATGGCTTGACATATATTGTAAACAATGTCAACGCAATCAAAATATGGTTTAAATTTATAATATTTCACGCATAATCTGTTGTTAAATTTTAAAAAATAATGTAAATTCTGTTCTTGGAAATGACAAATGTTTGAAATGCTTGAACATATATTTACAAACTATTTTTGAAAATAAGGGAACCAAATATTTGTTTTCTTGTATGAAAACAAAAGAAAATTGTTTAAAACAAATCTTGTGTTCTTTAATACAATCTGCTTAAATTAGGAACTGCTGCCAAAGTAGACATAATTTATATATGCTATAGAGCTATCCAGGTGTTTGTGTTGTGGGATGAACCACAGGTAATTCAGAACAAATTATAATATTTGGGATGAATTAATTAAAATGTGTGTGTGTATATATATATATATATATATATATATATAATAATGAGAAGCCACATATACTTTCTTAATTTGGGTATTTTAAATCTTTATAAATATTTCAATAGTTAAACAAAAAGTTTTTTTAGATATAGTTAAAAATTTTTTTAAACAACATCTAAAATATTACTACAGTTAGATTTACATTAGAAATATTCAAACACAGTTGCATTCCATATCACGTGACGTCCGCGTCTCGCGATGGACGCTACTTAATGTAAACAAACTTCTGAAAACAGTCATTTCTGATGAAAGATCGGGGCCGATCTGAAATATCAAATATATTCACAAAAAACATTCAATTTTTTTTAATTTGCAACTTTTCAGTTGTTTTTTATATATTATATATATATATATATATATATATATATATATATATATATAGGATATATATAATAACAGATATTCAATAGAAAAAAATCAGCTTATTAACCCATTAATGCCCACTGTCTCATTTTAGCATTCGACCAACCCAAACCTGCCCTGTAAATATCACCTCTCAATGTTCAACCTGCCCTAGAGGAAGTCATGCAAACACTGAGACTTTGAGAGTCAATATTTACAGGCAGGTTTTAGCTTGCTGAATGCTGAAGGGTTAATAGGTGACAAGCTGAAACCTATAAGTAATATAAGATTTTTATAAATATATAATTAATACCAGATTTTGTTTAAAAGTTATAATTAACACTGCCTTTTTATTTGTAATTTTATAATTAATATCAACGTTTATGTGGGGCATAATGGACTGAAAATAGTGTAAGCATATTTACCTTAAAACAACAACAAAATTGTGTTCAATGAAACCACTCTTAGCCTTGAGGAATAAAGTTGGACTGTATGTCTGGATCAGGTGGTTTTCATTCATGTTGGCCATCACATCAATCATAGCAGCCAACAAGTCCTTGATGCTTACTACTCAGTCATTCTTTTGATAAGGATGCAGACATCAGGAAAGCCAGGAAGCTGCATGTTGGGAGTGACATGGTTGTGTGAAAATCCTCAACCGGCTACTTATGGGTCACAGTGTGGAAGGGAGAAGAGTCCTGTTGGAACATCTACAGATTCCCCTTGCTTATCTCTTTGATTCCAGGACTTGACCCCTAAGTGTCCTGCTCTTCAATGTAGTCAATGGCATTGACATTCATTGACTTGCTAGGGTCATGGTTGTGTTATGGCCTAGAATGATGATGATATTTTATCAATCTAAAAATAACATTGCCATCAGTGATGATAAAAAATAAGGATATTTCATCATCCTACGCTCATCATTATAAAAACGACCCTCCCACCATAAGAGAGTGGAGTAGAGTAGAGTAGTGTAGACTAGAGTACAAGTAGTAGTAGTCAGTAGAAACACATGTCATCCAGCACTCTGGAAGATAAAAAACAGACGATTTCAAATGTCATCCTCACAAACGAAATTCTTAGAACCAAACCAAGTGAGCACTAACTTTTAAGCAAGAGACACACTGAGAACATTTTTACACACACCATACTGATATTCTGTAATTCACATCATAAAAAGAAAATACAAATTCTTTCTATTTATGTCAACACATGTCTCAAGATTTTATTGTTTATGTTATTGTTGTACATTTTAATTCATTCCATTTACAATATGAAAAAAAGAGAAAAGGATTCTTCTTACACTACAAATACATATAGCAATGGGGTAATTACTTTAACAACACTCAACAAATAATATCAAGTCAAATTTACTACTACATCAACCCTAACTTAACTACCCTGTTACAGTTGATGAGGTTTTGGACATGCTAAATGAATTTTCCATCCTAATTGCTTAGAATTGGCCACAGATGACAGATCTCCACCAGAAGCATCCAGTTTGTTCCTGATCTTGGATACAAAATCCTGGACACTTTCAAGAAGTTGTCCTTCTCTAAAACACAGTAGTTGACATTTTTAATTTCTTGCTTCTGAATGGAAGCTACCATGCTTTTGATACAACTGAAAGACAAATGAGAATGTTAAAAAAAATGGCATGTTGCATAATATTATATGTCTTCTATTTATAGCCCACTGAAGGTGTTTTATTGATACCTAGTACGACATACATACATACTTACTCAGATGAGAGCCACCTCCTCACCCCTTATGTCAATTGTAATGGCTTCCATTATATTTTGGTCCCTAAGTTGACTCTTGAAGCCAGCATTCAATTACATAGGTATCAGACAGATATATGACAGATAGACTCTTTGGAGTGATTGGATCTGCATGCCCTACAGCTCTCCTGTGTGCTACAATGTAATAATGATCTGCAAATCTTGTTGCAAACAATATAGGTCTTGTTGGCAGGATGATGACACAGGTTTTCTTGGTTTGCTTCTGGTTGTTATGATAACCTTTAAGATGGTTTACATCAAATAAATACATATACAATGTATATGTATATTATACATATACAGTGTAACCCGGATATAAGAGACCCGGATATAAGATAAACCCGGATATAAGATAGATTTTCTCTGGTCCCAAATTAGAGCCTGTGTTAATGTATATAAAATAGACCAAACCCAGATATAAGAGAAACCCGGATATAAGATATTTCTTCTCCGGTCCCGACAACTCTCTTATATCCGGGTTACACTGTATATATATATATATATATATATACACACACACACACACACACATTATATATATATATATATATATATATATATGAATAAAGAAAAAAAGAAAACTTAGCTGACATGTTTTGTCCTCTGATGTAGTTTATCAAGGTAAATATAAGGATTTTATTTTGCAACAAGTATTTATAAACAAAAGCAAAATGTTATTAGCTTTTCAAAATTTTTAAGAACACTGATAAATATACATCAGGTTAACTGAAAAGTCTAGATTCAAGATTAGTTATTCCTAAATTTTCACTTGAGGATGAAACAGCTTGATACTTTAATTCAATTTAATTTTAACAATTATGTTGAAGTTTTTGGCTCTTGTTTTGAAACATGAAAACTCTTATGTAGTAAATGAATCATATTTTTTTTTAAATAATTATAATATATATATATATATATATATATATATATATACATACACTCTTTGATATTGAGAATATTTTCCCATAAATATAGCATACCTTAATACTATATTTCTATCATATATATTACAAAACTCTGCTCACCTTTAAACACATTCAATTTTAATAATTATATTATACATGGTGGACTCTCCCGTCGTATTCGACATATGAGGGTCAAGCAGCTCAGTTCCTAGGAACCGACAACCTAGACATCAGCATATATGATTTGATTACAGTGGTGAAGGTTTTGTGCAGAACCAACCACGTTTTGAAGGGCCGAATAGAGAGACAGGGTGCACTACGTACCACAAGGTCCCCAAACAACTCTCTGCAGGTTTTGAATTCAGAGTTGTCCTTCTAGACCATTTGCCATCCAAGGCTATAGAACCCGGTCTGTCCTGCTATTTACCCATAGCTGGAGGGAGAAGAAGAGTATTAATACCTTTTCCAAGGGTATTAGCACATAAGTGAATGTAATGGATTCGACTGGAATTTGAACTCGGCTCTCCGATTCCGCAATCCAAGCTGCTATCCACTACACCATTGTGCCTCCTATGTAATCGTTAGCAAGCTTGTCATGCTAGAACAATTACAACTGAGTAGTGAGTTCGATCCTCACTGGGTGCTCCATACTTTAGGCCTTGTGCCACATCTAAGCTATGCTTAGAAAATCATTTGGACACTTCAGCATGGTGTAATGGTTAGCAAACTTGTCTCGCTAAAACAGTTATTAGTGAATAGTGAGCTTGATCCACATTGGGTACCCGATACATTCAGCCTTGTGCCACATTTAAGCTACGCTTAGAAAATCATAGGGCACCTTGACGTGGTGTAATGTTTAGAAAGCTTGTCTTGCTAGATCAATTATGAGTGAGTAGTGAGTTCGATCCTCACTGTGTGCCCCATACTTTCAGTCTTGTGCCACATCTAAGCTGGGCTTAGAAAATCACTATATATATATATATATATATATATATATATATATATATATATATATATATATATATTAGATTTATAAACTGAATTATCCATAGTGAATAGAAATTATTCTCTAATCAAAATAACTTCTGTTTTTGATAATCAAGTGTATACAGGTAAAGCCTATTTTAAGTGATTAATTCCTACCATTTTTCTTCATGCAATTTAAATTTGCAATCAGCAATTAGTAAAATCAATTGGAATAATTAAAATGAATCCTCATTCTTTCATCTTTGTTTGTAAAGACTTATGAAAATGTCCCAGCATTCAATGCAAAACTAATAAGCTTAATAAAAACTAGAAAATTTCACGGTTTTCCTATATGAATTTTTTGATGAATCTTAACTCCTAAGTTAATGATTAAATAAGCTCATGCCGAGTTCTATGTCAATAAAATATCCATAGAAAGAACTTTAACAAAATATTGCAATAACAATCATAAATATGAATGCTGGCCATTATTTAAAGAAGTAAGAGAGTACGAATGAAAGATTTGAAATTGACGACTTTTTCCATTTCACTGAAACAGACATTAAACACTTCTATCCTCCCTTCTTTTTTTTTCTTTCTTTCATTTTCTCACTGAAACCAAGTAGTGTCTCTGATGTCTTTTTTTGTCTTTCCACATGATCAAAACAGAATAGTTCATTATTTATGAAATATTGGCAGGATATTGGAGAGACAAACAGAATTATAATAAGGTAATTATTTTGCAATTATTTCAAAATTACATTATGTAGGGATACAAGTGATTATCTCCCTTAAGAGAGATAAGACAATCACTTAGTGATGTCACTCTATACAATAACAAAAGCGGCAGTCAATTTCAGTTTGTTTTACAGCAGCTAAAACATAAGGTTGCTTTCTTTAACCTAGACCCACCATCCCATGTCCCGGGCAGAGGATAAATCTGAAGAGGAAAGAGATGTATTGAGGCTTTTCCTAAGGGCATTTGTGAGAAAGTAAATGCAACAGATTAAGTTGGTATTTGAACTTGACTCACTAATTCTATTTCCCCACTGGTGACCATTATACAACCTTCACTTAGGTATCAATTAAGAATTAATTAAGAATATTAATTAAGAATTAATATTGCGACATAATACTACATTTATTACACAAATTGCTTTGGCCATATCTTTTTTAATGTATGCTTGCTAGTATTTTGTATTGATTAAAGAGAAATGACTTTGGATCTGGGATTTCAAAAACTTGAAAAAATTATTTTAAAAATTAAAAGAAACTTTTCACAAAATTTCTTAAATTTAAAAATCAATGAAAGATAATAAACAAAGAGAAATTAGGTAATGAATTATTTGAACTAGTATCTCCATCCTTGTTGTTTGGGTTGCATTTTGACTTGTGAGCTCCTCAGCATTTTACTTGTGTATCTCCCATTGAGTAAAGTTTTGTGTATTTTCTTCTCTATCTTCCCAATGATCCAAGCAGCAACACTAAAATTAATTTAAACTGTAATGATTATTGTTTGTCATGAATTTGTATATTACTGGTGTTTTTAGTGGTGGACCTACATTTTTGGGGCCCTGAAATTTGAACAGATATGCAGGTCCCTTCATAACCAGCAACAATAGATTTGTAGACTATGAATCAGTTCTGGCGGACTTAACGAGCCCATACAGCTGGGGGTTCGGGTACTGCAAGCCCCCAAGACAATCTTGAAATTTCACCAATGACGGGAAATTTGAGGCTAAATAAAATGAGTATTAGAGCAGATTCCAAGACTAACATTAACTACTTCAACCAATTAGCTTGTGATTCTATCACTAAAATGACCTTATGTTAATGAATACTTTAAAAAAAAAACACTGATTTTGTTGAAAAATTTGCTTTAAGGACCTCTCTGAGATTAGGCTTCATTAGTTTAATAATAGATCCCTCACTGAGTTGTCTTTTCATATATTACATGGGCAACATGATGTAGACCTACTAGTGTATTTATTTAACATTTTCATTTTCAATTTAATTTAATTTTTTCTTGCCACTAATTAAAAGACATTTCCTTTAGGGGTCTCTCTGAGATTAGGCTTCATTAGTTTCATAGTATTTCCATCACTGGGTTGTCTTTTGATATAATACATGGGCAACATGATGTAGACCTACTAGTGTATTTATTTAACATTTTCATTTTCAATTTAATTTAAATCTTTTGCCTCTATTGAAAAAAACATTTGCTTTAGGGGGCTCTCTGAGATTAGGCTTCATTAGTTTCATAGTAGATCCATCACTGGGTTGACTTTTGATATAATACATGGGCAACATGATGTCAGTTATCAGTTGTCTCCTGTTAATTTCCCTCTGAAAGTTCTGCACTGCCTTAACCGGGTATTGAACTCACACTCTTTGTGTCCTGTCACTGGATCTAACTAACACCTTTATCCACTGTGCCATGTATCGTTGCAGACATCCATTAAAAACATGGCATGTGGAACTAGAACAGTCTACCCCAGTGAGCGAAATAAAGGGTTCAGTTCAACATTCCAACCACCTGAAGAAGGCCGGAGTGTACAATGGCCGAAATGTTGTAATAAATATGGTGACAAAGATGAGGACAATAGTCCAAATAATGTAAATAATGTACATAATACCTCATCTCAGAAATATAGACAGATACTGAATGGCCAAAACGTTGTAATAAATATGGCAACAAAGATGAGGACAATAGTCTGAATAATGTAAATAGTGTACATAATACTTCATCTCAGAAATATAGACAGATACTGAATGGCCAAAACGTTGTAATAAATATGGCGACAAAGATGAGGACAATAGTCTGAATAAAGTAAATAATGTATATAATACCTCATCTCAGAAATATAGACAGATAGAATATTGGTGTATTTTTTTTTACATTCTAATGGTAACTATTACATATGTTTTAATTTAGATGTGTCTTCACTTATATATAAAGTGTACATAAATAAACTATTTCTCAAAACCATGTTTGGAATGTTGATCAGAATATATATGATTTTTAAGGGTCTAACTATTGTAGTTTTGGAGTTTAAGCTGGATGCACATACATACAAAGAAATTATTATGGAACAGATGTTGGCAATTTTTAACCTTCATGCCCACAAAAAACAGTGTGTCAAAGGGATGGTTTTTCCCTTGACACTGCTACTATTTTAACTACCTTCACTCCTTGGGAATGATTTAAAAAGTGATAATTAGAATTGTAATAAAACCTGAATATATGTGTTCTATTTTCTTGAAAATTTACAACAAAAATATTAAACACTATTTATTGATTAGATTATTTACAAGAATAATTTTATATTTACAACATTCTAAAAAACTAATACAATTATAACTAATGCAATGCAATATTTATCATTTAGCAATTTATAAAGAAATAAATATAGAGACAATTTTTTATTCATAAAATTATAAACATTTACTAAATTATTAAAATATGTGTACCACCTATAAGTAAATCTTTATTATTTACCATTTTATAAAGTTCAAATTGATGTTTTGACAATTATTCCAATAAATAAATAGTGTTTAATATTTTTGTTATCAATTCTCAAGAACAATGAAAATGTATAAATTCACTTTCATATATTTACATTTTATTACATTTCTAATCATCGCTTTTTTAAACAATAAACATTGTCAAATAGTGAATGTAGTTAAAATAATAACAGTGTAAATGGAAAACCATCCTTTTGACACACCCTTTTTTTGGGAGGTGGGGGCACAAAGGTTATCCAGATGTTAATGCCCTTAGTTTTCAAAGTGAGACAGGACTTGGTGGACAGAATGTTTACTCAACTTTCAGCTCAGTGTTTCGCATATAGCATTAAGTTTATATGGCTACCCATATTTGAATTTGACCAAGCAAAATTTTACTTAACTAATTATGAAGAATTTAGGGTTAAATATAAACAAATAGTAAGTTGGATCTGCCTTGTGCCTGAGATAGTTGCAGGGTGCCCACTGGTATTTGTCAAGCCAGTATTTCAAATAATGATGTCCATCAATTTTGCACTAATCAGTACAAAATTGTTGTAACACAATATTCCTGAATCTAATTAGCTTCATGCCAAATTAAGTTATACTTATTAAACATCTCAAATAGTAGCTCTAAATAAGTAGAAATGTATGGACGGTTAGGTTAGGTTAGGTTAGGTTAGGTTAGGTTAGGTTAGTTTGATTGATTTCAAAATATGGGGTTCCCAATGAGGATTGACCATTACTACTCAGTAGTAATGGTCAACCAGACTAGCCTTGCTAACTATTACTTCATGCTGAGGCACCAGAAATATATTGTATCCAAGGCAAAAACAATAAGAAGTAAAATAAATTTTATAACACTAGATGATGACAGATGTCAGTAACTGTGTCCATCCTTTCTTTTTAAGTGGTCACTTTTCTTATTGTTTTCCTGTAAAAAAAAAAGAAAAAAGAAAAAACTTTTATTCATCATGATCATCAGGTTTTCTGAACATCCCTTCCTTGTCCAGGAGTGGCCATTATAACAAGGAAAGCCATTCTATTGTTGCATATTCATTTTAAATCCATGACACACCTTTTCCAACAATTATCAAATCACCAACCACAGATATGAACATATACGTCTTTTATTGGAAGCACCCAAATAAATGAAGGTTGCCTTAGGAATTTCCAGGTAAAGGTATTAGATCATTTATTGAATAAATCTGGAACCAGAGAGGATTTGGATTTCTGGATTATCTTAACACTTGATATATACTTAAAATATACTATAAAAGCAAAAAAAAAATTCATATTGATTTACTTTATTTATATTTGGACTAGTGTCTTCATCTTTGTTGTTGTTATCTCAATGTACCTTACAGCCTTCTTCAGGTCCTAAGGGACAATAGCTTATTGCAATGCTTCTCAACATTTTTTACTTCAGGTTAACTAAAACTCTGGGACACACTTTTGATTTTAATAATGAAAAATTAATCATGAAATTTAAAAATGGAAAAATAATAAAGAAATCTCCTGAAATAATCATTTCTTTTTAAGACATTATATTGTATATTTAAGTCTGCTTGTGTGAAACCTGTACTTGATGTATCTTGATAACTTTTTGAATGATAAGCCTTATATGTTATGCCTTGAGAAAAGCAAAAAGGAAAGGTTTATCCCTTCCTTATTAAAGATTAAGGAATTTAACATCCATTTTAAAATATCAAATGACAAAGACTTGACTTTGACATGGAAGTCATGAGTTTGGTGTCTCTAGCTTTTTTATAAATAAAGACTTTTTAAATATAAAAATAATTCATAAATTGCTCTTCTGTTAACTTGAGGCGCACCTGGCTACCTTTCAGGCACAACAGTTGAGAAACGCTGAACTTTATTTACATTTGAACTAGTGTCCTCATCTTTGTTGTTGTTATCTCAATGTTTTGGCAATTGTACCTTACAGCCATCTTCAGGTCCTAAGGAACAATAGCTTATTGCAATGTTTTTCAACATTCTTTTTTACTTCAGGACACTCTTGTAGGTTAACTAAAACTCTGGGGCACACTTTTGATTTTAATAATGAAAAATTAGTCATGAAATTTGAAAATAGGAAAATAATAAAGAAATCTCCTGAAATAATCATTTCTTTTTAAGACATTACATTATATATTTAAGTTTGCTTGTGTGAAACCTGTGCTTGATGAGTCTTGGTAACTTTTTGAATGATAGGCCTTATATGTTATGCTTTAAAGAAAACAAAGTGGAAAGGTTTTTTTCCCTGCCTTATTAAGGATTAAAGATCTTAACATCCAGTTTAAAATATCAAATGACAAAAACTTGACTTAAACTTTGACTTTTAAATATAAAAATAAATCATAAATTGCTCTTCTGTTAACTTGAGACTATCTTTCAGGGTGTGTCAGTGTGCCTGAGGGCACTGGTTGAGAAATGCTAGTTTATTGGATTTATTGGTTTGTGAATTTGGCGACATATTAATTGTGAGTTCAATCCCTAGGCTGGGTAGTACTATGTGAAAACAGAGTGTGCAATAACTGATCAGTACTAAATAAGATCAAGATGAGATATCCATAGATATAGACAGTGGAATGAGAAAAATCTACCTGCATAGATAAAATAAAGGATTCAGTTCAGAATTCTCTGAAGGTTACCTGGATTGACAGGCACCTGATGATGGCTGGGAATACAATGGGTGAAATGTAATAACAACAAAGATGAGGACAATAGTCTAAATGTAAATAATGTAAATAATGATAACTTATCTTCCCAGAAATTCAGAGAAAAATTGTAGTTAACAGCTAAATGCAATGTCTGTTTAATACACTTGCATTCTAAAATTTGATGCATATTAATGAAAAATAATTAAAAATGATAGTTGATGTCCAAAACAAACTTAAGTCCATTGTTAATTTTAACACTCCAAAACTAATCTTCTCTCTATTAATCATCTGAGAGACCCCCCTCTTTGCCTTCCATCAGCGTGGCTGATGTTAACCTCCAGGAAAGTGATTCATTGCATCTTCTTGGGCTAACGTTCTCAGCTGATATGAAGTGGAAAGACTATATTGAATCCATTGTTAAGTCAGCTGCTAAGAAAGTTGGTTCACTGTCTTGTGCAAGACAATTTTTCTCTCCAGAATCTATCTTACATATCTATAAGTCTACCATTTGTCCATGCTTACAATATTGTTGCTATATATGATCTGGTTCCCCTTGCTATTTATGTTAACCTCCTTGTTAAAATCCAAAGAAGAATCAGCAATATTATTGGTCCTGATCTGGTGGTTTGGCTCCAGTCACTTTCCCACCACCATAAAGTTGCCTTTCTGTGTCTTTTCTATAAATACTTTCATGGTAATTGTTCGGACGAGCTCTGTGCTATGGTATTTAGACTTTTAATTTAAGTGCTGTACAAGACTCGCGCTGAGATCTCATCAATTTACATTTCAGCTGGCTAGATGTAACCATAAATTCTATGCTAACAGTTTCTTTTCTCACACTTCTCCCTTGTGGAACTCCCTTCCAGCTCCATGCTTTCCAGCCAACTTTCATTTGCAAAAATTTCAATTTCAATTGCTATCTTCTGTCCTTTTGATTACTCTTTCCTCTTCCCTCTCGTTATTAATGTTTCTGTTTCTAGTTCTCCCACTTTCTGTAAGACCTTGTGTCGTAGTGGCTTACTTGCCTTGTATGGGGTGATACCGATTAAAAAAAAAAAAAGTAAACTTTTTTTAACATAGAAACTAAATTTAATAATTTTTGTCAGTGGATGCCAATTCTGTAACAAATCCATAGTCATACAAATCAGCTTAGTGAATGACTATAAAACTTACTAATTTTAAGACTCACCAAATTTCTGATCCTTTCAATTTTCTGGAAACTGAATAAATGGTCTGGAATATGCACGATTTGTCACCAAAGAATGGAAATTCCTAGTGACTACTTTTATACTGACAAATCACCTAAAATGGCAACTAATAATTACAACAGGTTGCTTGCCTGTTTGGTATAACTTTATCGCCAAAAGTGAATGAATGACAGGCAAACTATGACTGACTTCTAGATACTTGTCAATTCCAACTAATTGTACAGGCTGTAATTGTCATACATCTCATGGAGTGGTTGTTGCTATTCTGTCCACTGAGGTAAATTTTGGTATAATTCTTTCTCTTGCCTGGTTGCAATCCATGGTGACATTTCCTTCCCTTGGGTATCTAAGTATTCCTTAGACCAGGGATTGTCAAACTTTTTTGACCAGAGACTCCCTTTTGTTTCTCTTCCTTCTCCAGTTACCCCCATTTAAAATATCTTTGAACCTTAAAACTTGCACTAATGTTGGTAATTAAAAAGTTAACTGAAATATATGAAAAGTTAAGAAATTTGGATCAGGTTCACCCCCCCCCCCCCAGCATCATCAGGTTCAGAATCTTCCTCACCAAAAAATATATTTAAGAAAATATATTAACTAACCGAAATGAATCAAGCAAATAATATGATAACTAGACCAAACCTAAATACAGTTGATGTTATTGAACAGAAATGCATAAACTCTATTAATATCCAATTAATAAGGTATTGTATGCAAAGAAGATGGTTAAAACTTTCTTTCACCTGTACTGAAGAATATAACATACATGTGTCGAAGTTAGCTCCCCCTTAATTCCCTAATTGTTCACTAGGGGTCGTTCTCTCTACACTATAAATACTGGGCGACTTCTCGCCGCGTTCTCTTTTCTACTTTGTATTTCAGCAGACACATTTAAAAATGTAATCTTTCGTAGAAATCCGCGTTTTGCCCACTTGTGGGAAAACATCATGAAACACACATACACGTATGTACAAACATTCACCAAAATACAAACTCTTTACATCCACACACAAACACAAATGTTGATGTCTTTGTCACTTGTAAATTTGTTATTTAATACATATATTTGTTGACATGTATACATCGGTCTTGTTTGTCTTCTTTACATCTTTGGTTGGACTCAACTTGAGTCCGGCATTGTTCTTGTCGTTAGACCTTCTAGCAGGAAATAAACAGCACGTGTTTCTAATTCAACAACACTCAAATCCACACGGTCCTCTGCACGTGTACACTAAGGTCAGTGTCATTCGCACATTAACCCCCGTTCAACCCCTTGACTATCATTGACTCCCTGGAACTCCTCACCAACTCTTAGGAGGTCACTTGGACCCTATTTGATAACTCCTGCCTTAGACAAATGATATTGCTCAATCCTGATATAAACACTTTAAATTTTATCCTTTTAAATGTATCATAATTTAGCAAAAAGTTCTGCTGGTAACACTTTGGTTCGTAAAGCACTTTGGTTATTAATTTTGGAGAGGAATTTTGCAATAGACTTTGTTGAAGTAATTTTTTATCTTCTCCAAAATGACCCAATACCTTCAAAATGATCCAGTAACTTCATGCAGAAAAATAAAATCCAATAAAAGTCCTACTTCATCTAATCTTTGTAATCCATATATAAACTGGACTTAATCTGGGCTGGAGCTGTTTAATCCTCACTTTTCAACCTTAACAGTATTCAAAAACATTTACACGACCTTGTGGGTGATGACTTATTTTCCAACCTACAAACCCTTTTCTCACAGGTGCTTAACATTGCAAGCCTATCGCTATTCAATCACTACTTCTATGGCAAATGTTCTGATGAGCGCTATTCTTTAGTGCTACTAGTTCAATATTTACAGCCAAAATCCAATTTTCTACATCCACAGAGTTGAATCATCCCCATTCCCTATGTATTCCTTCGGTAAGTAGGGTGTTTCACTCTAAAAGCTTTTTCCTAAGAACTGATAATTTATGGAGTAGATTTGTGCATGAGTGCTTCCAAGAACATTATAATCTTCATCTTTTATGTCCAAAGTCAATAGTTATCTATTCATCATATCCTCATAATTTTCACTTCTTACTTTCTCCTCATGAGTAGCTCTTGAGCCTTTTATTTGGTGAACTTTAATAAGAATAAAAATAAGTAATTGATAATCACTTTGCGGAACTTCTCTTAATATTTTATTAATCGAGGAAAAAAAAAAGACAGGATTCCAGTTTTAATTTTCTCTTTACCAATTAATTACCATTTATCTTCCATACTACACCCACCAACTATAATGAACTTACCGTGATTGTACTTGACTAGTAGCAGCCAAATCTAACAAAGCAGCCATCATTTTGTTCGTCACTGTCATACCAACTCTACTGAAGACGGTCCAATTATTCAGGTTCTTATTGACAGCATTATCAAACTTTATTAGAATTATGTCAACAATTCTGAATTTACTTGTCTTTGTTTTGTTTTCACATTTTCGTTATCTCCAAATTGTGTTTCAAGTTCTATATGTTGGTTTAAGTGGTTATAATCTTTAATCACTAACACTTCAAGGCTATAAGGTAGTAAAGTATAAGTACCTATAGTATATTTATTTCTTCCATTGAATCAGAGTATATGACACAATAAGTGCCTAAGAGACACATGGTTTGGTTTGTTTTACGGCATATCAACCTCAATGGGTTATTTAATGCCAACAAAATTTTTATTGCTGGCAATGTTTTTCTTCAAAAATCTATTTCTGGGAATATTTTTCCTTGAAGAAATCTATAGCTGGTCATATTTTTTCCAAAGAATGTATAGCTGTTTGTATTGCTGCTATTTTTTTTAAAGTATTGCTGATAATAATTTTTCCTTAAAAAATAATTGCCTGTACAATTTTTTTATTACAAAGTATTTCTGGTATTAAAACCTATTTTTACACAAGTTTGGGTGTTAACTATTTGCCCATAGCTGGGACCCTAACAGGTGATACCACCCCAAGTCAGGGTGGACCTGGGAACACCAGCAATTAAGAGGTGGTTCCACGCTCCTCAAAACCTCCTGATCAGAGGCCTTGCTGCTGGATGTAGTTTATCGTCTTACCCAGGACGAGGATGTAGTTTATTGTCATACCCAAGATGGAAGAGACACATGGCCTCATCAATTAAAGTGTTGGTTAAAACATATTGGGTACTTTGGTAGTTGTGAGTTCAATCACCTGCTTTGGTAGTGCTGAAAAATGACACATTCTTGTTCAGTGAAGTAAACAAAGGAGCAACATGAAAGTGAATAAGACTGACGAGTACTAAATGTTACAGAGTATCTCTGAGGCATAGAATGAGAGTAATCTACTTCACAGATTGAACAGAGGTTTAAAATTCCAAGAAGGGTAACAGGTACAGGATAGATTCCTGAAGAAGGCCTGAAGATACAATGGCTGAAATGTTGTGAACTTAACAACCAAGTTGAACATGCTGATTTGAATGTAAAAGTATAAAATAATGATAATTCCTCATTTCAAAAAATAACAATAAAGACTCTTGCCTTTTGTTACTAAAACTTTTAATAGTGACAATTGAATTTTTAATAATGATTGCTTAAGAATTTTGCATGCATTAAAAACATTCCTCCTGCCCTCATATTGAAAATATTTCAAAAACATTTATAGTCTTTTCAATGATGTAGAAAATAAATATAACAACATACTTTCTCAACAGAACAAATAATGTGGCAATTATTTAACTGGACTCATATTTTAATGTCTATATTATATGATATGAAGGAGTCAAGTTAGTGTAACACTAAGTATCATTGAAGTGGAATTAGTGTTTTAAATTTGGTTAAAAAGCTGTTTGTAAAAAAGGCACGATTCCATCTTTTGTTATATACTCTATTTCATTGCCAAATGTCTTTATATAGGACTTGTCACTGTCATGCCATGATGATTAACAGAGAAAACTACAGATACTTAGATAAAAAATTCATTCTTGTTACAAGTATCATGTAAGCCAGTACTATGTTACTTAGAGAGGAGATGGGCATCATTCAATAATGATAAAGATATAAAAAACTAACAAGAAACTAACAGGCTTTCAGATCACAGGAACAACCAACAACAACATTAAATAATATAATACAACTTTTATTTAAGTTGCTTGGTAAATATAATGTGCATAAAATTCCTAAGTTATTAAAAGCGATCTTTCAAAAATGCTGATATTTTGAAAAAACTTAGAAAATGTTAAAAAATCTATGTAAAAGCAGAGTAAAATTTATTGGAATATTGATCTCTCCCAGAAAGTATAATCAGCTGTAGACCTTATAAAATATTCAGATAATAAAAGATTTGAATAGATCAAGTCTAAAACTATTCAAACCAAATTAAACATAAAAGTAAAATAAGCAAATAAAAAATGAATGTGAACAATAAAACAAAATCCATTTATTTAACAGAACAAAATTCTTTCCCTGCTTTTTAATCAGATCAAAAGGTAGTTTGAAGTTAAAGTATTAACGTTTTTCTTTAAGAATAAAAAACTAACTCAAGAAAAATATATAGTTACATTTTCGTTTGTATTGGTAGATACTTTTTTAAAATCCCATAGTGTACTGTACACAATACTTATTTGTTTAGTAATGTTTTAAGTTGTGAAGAAAGAACGTATGGAATCTGTTTGTGAGTAAAATTACATACTTCAGTTAATATAAACTTCCAAAAATGAAAGTCAATTATTTTTTTACTTCCACGTTAAACAATACCTGAGGGTTTTATTTTTTTTTATAGTTTTATGGGGCAGACAAAATTATGATTAAGTTAAAAAGTGTAGGAAACCAGTATTTGTAAATGCAAAAAGGACATTTCTTATTTATAGAATACAATATTTATTTTATATCATTATCACGAGGTTAAGTTCTCTGGTACGTGTTTTGAAAGAAAAGATTCTTAAAGAAATTCTCTTTACTGTAAAGAGAATTTCTTTGGCTTAGTTTAACATTCTAGGTGGGAACTCTACCGCAGAGGTTAAGTTGTCTAAAATATGCACCATTCAAGGGAGATAACTGCGTGGCGCAGGAAATGACGTAATATTAGTGCAGGATTGTAACCTGAGAAAAAAGACCGGAGTCACTCAGTAGTAGGTCTGAGTAATTTTACCAGTTATTTGCTGGACTAAAAGAAGAAGCGAATTTCAGGGAGCAAAAAGGGCACTGGAGGGGGTATTTTTTTATTAAACGAGGTCCTGGTCGAATCTCCGCCCAATTCGTCCACGCTTTAAGACTGGAGATTGTAACTACCACCGGGACTCCGAGCCGACGCCATTTTGAATAGAACGAGATGGCAAAAAAGACGTACGATCTGTTGTTCAAATTGCTTCTAATCGGAGATTCCGGCGTAGGCAAGACCTGTCTGTTGTTCCGATTTTCGGATGATGCCTTTAATACGACATTTATATCCACAATAGGTAAGTTTCTTTACTTCATAAGTGCCGCTAGCTTACCGCGGGGAAAAATCGGCTGTTTGGGACGCCAGGAGGTTCAATGTTGTCTATTTCGGCCCGGTTTTTCGAGTAGAAAAACGTAGATAAAAGAAATTTCATAAAGTCACGCTTTGACAGAGCGTAGTCAGGTGTTTCGTATCAGTTTATTCCTGGTCTAAATCTGGAAGAATTTTGATAGAATTCAGCATTGATATCTTTGAAGAATTTCGCAGTAGTTGTCTCTAGCTTGTCGATATCATTCGTCTTGTCAGCACTGGCTATAAAGTCGAACGTCATTTTTTATTTTTCTCTTAATTTTTGGCTTCTAACTTTTCAAGATTAATTTTACAATTATTTTAATAGTGATCCTTCCTACTTGATCTAAATGAATGGGGTTTATAATTAACTAATAAGCCTATTTGATGTTATTTTCAATTTGGCTGCTATAGCCTCAACTTCACAAGAAACAAGGACTCCACCCTCTACGGTATTTTTTTTTTCACTTTATTAAATTTCTCTGTAGCTTTATCTACCTAAATATTTCCTATCATTTACTTGATGTTTGTCAACTTAAGACTCGCATGTTTGCTTAAAGGTTATCTTAGTATAAAAATTAACACCTTGAGAGTAGCAGCTGGTCCTATCACGGTTGTTGCCACTGGCTAACATGTTGAACATAAGGCTATGGTCATCTTTTTATTATTGTAGCAGCTGACCTAACCTTGCTTCTGTCACCTCAAATAATACTGTTATTTGAGGTGACAGCAGAACGACTATTATTATAATAGTCGTTCTGCTGACTTGTTTTCTTGATTTAAGCCGAATGTGGTCATAAATGAAGTTATACCTATATACGGTCATTGAAATCGAGTAATGATGTATTTTTCTGGTTTTATAACCTTTTTCAGTTTCTTACAACTTCGTCTTTTTACCTTTTTAAATTAGAAATGTTACTGTTGTACACCAGTCTTTTTTTTCCGCTAAAGAAAGTTTTCGTTATTTTTGTTTTGTTGAAAATTATTAATTATAATCTTTGTACTTGTGAAAAGATCTTAAAATCTGTTAGTTTTATTAGTAAAACTTTTTTTCTTGTTGAAGTTTTAAATTTGACACAGTTAACTTAAAAAGTACTTTTTTTTTTTTTTTTTTTTTTTTTAAATTTTCTTTAATCTAAATCTCTGTTTCATTTCATTTATTGGTAAAAATACAAACTAGTCTGTTTGTTTTTGTTTTTTTTTTTTCTCCCCCCCCCCCACTTACCATTTGAACTTCTAGTTCTATCTAAATTATTGGTTGCTATGGAATAGCTTTTATTTTTCCCGTAGATATTTTTTTTTTTTTTTTTTTTTTTTTTAATTATGCAAAATTGAAAATATTTGCCACTGGAAGTTTTGTGATTCTGGTATTGATGTTTGAAACCTGTTGCTGAAATGGTGGGTTTTGTAAGGAAATTAGTTTTAGGATTTTATTTTTTTTTACTTGTCTCTAAATTGCATTACTTTTAGTTTTAACTACAATTAATTACAATATCTACCATTGTATAGAAGGAAATCTGGGAATCAATAAAGCATCTTTTAATGACAACTATTTTAGTTGTTTTAGTACTTAACTGCAAATGTTTTTAGTACTCTTCAAAGTTGGTGCCCCCCCCCTTTTTTTTTTTTGCTTTAAAAATGTCGTCGTCTCTAAACAACCTTTCTATTTTAAATTATTGTGACATGCTGGCATATTCACGTGTGGTGTTGACTAATCATTGGGTTATAGTATTTGCTAGTGCTTGTCTGATTATTATTAGAACCCCCCCCCTACTTTTTTTTTTATTATTCAAATTCGTATTTTCATCAAAGTAACGGATTATAATAATTATGCTTCACAAGTAGTATTGTTTGTCGACTGATGGTGGAAGCTTTGTCTGTAGGCAAACCCCAGCATCATGTGAGCCAACAAGTTCTACATGGTAGCCAGTTGCTGCAGGTAGCAGGGGAGAGAGGGAGAAAAAAAACCTGACCCACTCTTTTTATAACTAGTGTCATCTTGTTGCTTATTAGTAGACATGTGAACACTTTGCCAACTGTCGGTTATTATTTGCGTATGACTGACTCATTGGGTCATTTTGGACTGTAATAATCTTTTTTTTTTTTTTTCATCTCTAGTAACTTCAATTCATTGCTCGTCATATGCATAAAATTAATGAGAATTCATGTGTAGTATGTTTTCATTTGTCTATCTTTGGATGAGAAGGGAACCTACAAGAAAAAGGTGTAGTCATAGTGTGTCGCATTACATGGCTGAATAGTTTTAGGTCATTTTTCGTTTATAGCTCTATTTTTGTGTAGGTTTGTGGTATGCATTATTCAACTTTTGTCTGCTCGTCTTGTCTATGGGCCGACTATAGTAGTATTAGCAGCGTAAAGTGATGAATGTCACCTTCTCGACTTAGTTACCTATGTATGTGTGCCATAGAAATCTGGTTAGCTTGCTACCGAGTTGTTAGGTTTTTTTGTTCTATTTTTTTTTTTTTTTGCAGCCAGTCGCCAGGCCGACTTGATCGACCCTAGGTGTCCAGTGAAACTAGCCTCTCCTCATCTTTTACTCGCTTGATTGGATAGGTGTCTCCACTTGTAAAAGTTTCTGCTTATTTACTTAACTAACTACCTATTTATTTATTTTTTATCTGGTTGTCCAGGATCCCTGCACCTCAATAAGTTAGTAGTCGTCTACTAACAACTCTCTGCTGTCGTATTTTTGTCTGATGTTGGCAGTCGTTGCTTCACCACTGATGACTCATTCCTTCAATCTTTTTTTTTTCTCCTTGGATAATGTTTATTTCTGTCACTTAAATGGAAAATAAGTTCGACTCTTTTTTTTTTTTTCCTTTTGTACTTGTTAAAACGTTTTCTCAACAAGAAACCGTTAATTTTATCTTCTGCAAAAACATTGTAATTTAATGAAAGAACCTCCGGTTTCTGCCAGTTTTTCCTTTTAATTTAATTTTTTTTTTTTTTTGGTCGCAATTTTCCTTTTAAATGCACTACACCTGAATTAGAATCGTTACGAGAATGTTTTCTGCCTTTTTTTTCTTTGTCTGATTAACACTAAAAATATTTTACGGATTCTCATCTTGGTTTTTTTTTTTTTTTTTCATGCGTCAAATATGTTTAAAAAAAATCTTTAATTTTTAAGTTGGTCATTATTTGAATTTTTTTCCCCTCTTGTTTTCTTTTCTTCATATGCCAAAAGAAAAAAAGTATCTTTTTTTTTATTTTTTGCTTTTTACCTGTTAGAACTATTTTGTTTGTGGATAATCATTTCAGAAAGAGGTAAAGTAAAGATTTTAGTAGACGTTTTAAAGTTTCACAAAAAACAAAAACGCACATAATGAAAAAATGCCTATCGTCAAAATTTTTTGTTTAGGAAAGACCAAAGAATTTTTTTTATTTTTTATTATTAAATTATATTTTTTAGTCCTTTTTAAAACCTTTGAAATTTTGGTTAAAATTTGTTTTTCTTGTGTAAATTAGTATTGGAAATTGCGTGTCTTTTTGCAGTGAAAAACATTCTTGCAAAAATCTTATCGGATTTTATAATGAAACTTTCAGAACTTACTCCCAAATGAATTAAATTATTTTAGAAACGTAGTTTTTTTTTTTTTTTTTTTTTTTTTTTTTTTCTACCACCGCTTATTTAATTTTAATTTTTGTACCGGTTGATGTTAGTTAAGCACAAGTCCTTGAATTTAAATCGGGACCTTCAAGTTACGGAAAACCTGTTGTAAATCGTAAAATAATAAAAAATACAATAAAACATTTGGTCAGTAATGAATTTTTACAAGATTTTTTTTATTTTTATTTTTTTTTAAATTAATGATTTATAATGTTTAAATTTTATGTAATTTGTAGAAGTTAGGTGATTAAAAACTGTTAACTAATCATAAATGGAAAAGCTTACTACGATACAGCCCCACCCCCTCAGTATTAAAAAAAAATCTTAATTTTTTGTGTATAAACATGCTAAAACAAGAGCAGTAACTATAATAAATTTATTGGATTTTCTAACATTTCCTCAACAAGCGTCTTCTTCAGTAATAAACCCAAAGTAAAAAAACAAACAAACATTAGAATGTTTAAAATATTAAAAAAAAATTAAATAAAAAATTTATATAAATAAGGGTGTTCTTTTGTACTTTTATTAAGTAATTTTTAGTTATGTACTCTATTTAAAAATGCCAAACATTATTGACAAATCTATTGACACTTCCTAAAAAATTTTTTTCTAATTATAACTAAAATAAAAGCTTAAAGATTTTTAATTTTTAATATTCATTTCAAACTTTTTTTTTTTTTTGTACCTATTTTAAATGGTTTGTTTTTATAAGTTCACTTGTGTCCTAACAATATGACCAGAATATTTTCCCCTATAACATTAGTTACCTCCACCTTGGATCTCCATTGATAAGTGAGGTTTCAGATCATGTCATTGAGAAATCTATTGAACTTTGCTTACACAAGTTCATAAGCTAAACTATTGTTAAATATTAATTAGTATTTGGATCTGCTGATGTGTTATTTTTGCATTTTTACAACTTGGAGCCACCATCTTAAAACTGTATACTGGGAAATACTCTGACTTTTCATTATTTATTGCAATGAGAAGTACTCTACAGATTTCAAATTCCTCAGTACATCATATGACTTGAAGTTGATAATAAAAATACTTGTATCACTCATAAGTGAAAATTTAAGTGAATTACCATCAATTTTGCATGGAAATGTAAATAAACAAAACTGGATGTGGGAGATGTGCATAACTGCTGACAGCTAAACCAATTTGAGATTTGATTCTCATTTTCAGTGTCAAAATTCATCCATGTAGTCTTCTACTATAGAATTTTTTATTCTCTCTAGTGATTTTTCCATTGTTAAGTGGGTGTGGTTTAAATTCTTTTGATTTAATTTGCAGTATACAAAATTGCAAATTTAGTTTTCTTTCATATAGAAAACACTATAAATAGATTAGTAGGAGAATTAGTCAAATGTGTTGTTAATGACTCTATCTGGTAAAGATTATTTGCCCAATATGTTGTTTTGGAAATCTTTCACTGTCCATTTAAGCTTATTCTCTTATTTTGATAAAAGTTAAAGTAACTTTTGGGATGGTGTTTGTAAAATTTGCCAATTTACTCCAGCTCGCCTTTGGGCTCCGAACCTGCTAAATTGAACCAGACTTTTTTATTTTTTTAATCATTGTCAGAAGAAAATATTTTGTTTCTTGAAATAATATGCATTTAAGTTTGCAAAAAATTTTTGCTCTTTTCTAAGGTTCTTTCTGATTTAAAAAAAAAAGCAAAAAAAAAAGTGAACACTTTCTAAATTTCTTTGCCCAGATTCTTTAATAAAGATTTCACTTTATCTCTATCCTTCCCCAACTCCTTTGGCTAGAGTCATTTCAGTATATTTTCAAATGTATAATATTTCAACTAATGAAATAACATTCTTGGCATTTTTCTTTGCCAAGAAGTTAATATGCATCTGAAGCTTTTTGTTTGTTTGTGTTCACCCTGCCAATACATGGAGGCTGCTTGTTTCATTGTTGTTACATGCCCAGCCTAAACTAGAAATGATTATGCCCCCCCCCCAATCTCCTTGCATAAAGCACAGTACAGTTGCTGTAAAGGAATGTGGGTGTGTCAGACTATATTATATTTTTACTTATATATGAATGACTTGTTTCTATTTTGCTTAAATGCATGATTTTATTTCAATTACAAAGATATCAATAAAAAATGCATTAATAATTTTTTTCTCTTATTTCTCTTTTCCAATCTTATTTATTGTCAAATCTTTTAAACTTTTACAACACATTTCCTTAAGCAAAATCAGTTTTATTTGAAGTATAAATAACCAATCTTCTCTCAATTTTTTTTTTTTCTACCTTTGCTGAAGTTAGTCTAATTAACAATAATGTAATCTCCCAAGATTAAACTGCTTTGATTGACTTCCTCTAATACATGGTTGATTTAATATGGAATCTTAACATTTCTCTTCCTCTGTTATGAACTGTTTGAGTGGCTTTAATACTGCATTTCTTATCACATTTTTAAATTACTCTACAGTTAACGTGTTTTTTTTTTTTTTTTTTTTTTTTTAAGGACTCCTTATAGATCAACCTTTTAGTGCTTTTTCTCTTTACAATCTTGAAACTTAGAATTTATTATACAGAGAATGTTTTTGTTTATCCAAGGTTCTTATTTATATTACTAGTTTCTAATAGCTGATTTTGCTTGGATTTTCCTGGTTATCTAATAGTTATATATTTGCTCCAGTTAATGTTTGAGGCTAGATAAAAATCCAGAATTTCAACTGTTGGCTTTTCCAGGCAGTCTTTCCTCGCTTGGAACCTTATCTTAATAAAATCATAATACCACCACTCAAACTCCCATTTTTTATTTGGCCTTATGCTGAATATACTGTGCTTAGTAAACAGTATCAACCAACCTAAAAACATTCCTGTTTTTAAACCAAGGTCTGAAAGTACCCATTGAAAGTGTCTGTGTTTTGTTGATGACATGTGACATTTTGGTTGAATGCCAGTCTGGCTTTTGTGTTTGTGTGTGTGTGTGTATATATATATATATACAATGCTAATAGTCGTTATTGATATTGGCTAAGAGAGGAAGAAGGGAAGAAGTTATCTTGCTAGTACTGGTGGTAACATATTCTGTTCATTAGGTTTTAACATGAAATGTATATAGATAAGAACTATGAAAATAGGGTGCTTTGGGTGTTGTAGTGATTAACTGTTTGACTTTTTTTTTCCTCTTGTCAATCTTGCTGCAGTTAATCATTGTAAACTAATCTAATTTTTATATATATATATAACGTGTGTAATTTTTATTAGTATTTTTCAAAACAATATTATTTTATTCTCTGAAAGCATTGATATGATTATAAATACTTAATAAATTGACATTTTTCTCCTCTTTGTTATAAGTTTTTTTCATTTGCCAGTAAGAAAATCAGGCAAAATCAGAATATTGGAGTTAACTACTGTAATTTAAATACTACTTTATGATTGCTTGTTAAATGAACATGAAGCATTTTTGTAAAATCTTTACTTGAGCATTTTCTATTCTTCTACATTTTTTTTAATGATTTTTAAAGATTTCTATTGGATCAAAATCTGGAAAGACTGTCCATTTAATTTGGTCACTGAAACCACTTTTTCTTTTTTGCATGATAGCCAATAGTCCAGTTTGCAGTATGTGGATAAGCAGAAGATTGCATGAATATACTGTTTTAGCTTAAAACTTGTTGCTTGTGACCTGTGCCAATCAAAAATGTTTCATCCAAAAACTTAGACAAATTCTTGGTATTTCTTTTGAAGGGATCTAATTTTACTGTTGACAATATTAGTCAGAAATGTTAGTTCCCCTTTTTTAACCTGCTGTCTTCTAAGTCATGTTGGTTGACTCAGTTTCATCCAATGTAGCTCTATTCATCACTAAAAACTAATCAATTTTCATGTACTTTGTTCAATATACTCATTTCTTGCTGTGATGTTTACTTAAATGTTATACTGTGGAAGATCACAATCCTTGTTGGATGATAAAATATTGCATAGAGGTTTTTGTTGACAGCTGTAGCATAACTGTTAATGGCTGAGTTTGACTAAAAAGATGACAGCAGCCATTGTTCTTGACATTCTGCATTTTCTGTTGATATTCACAAAGCCAGTTGCAAATATCTCCTTGCTAGTGAATTGACTTTTCTTGTTTTATTCTATTTTTGATCTTTTTGTGACAAATGTTTTAAACCAATTTTTTCTTGACAATGTTTTTAATTTATTCTATAATCTTCAACTTTTTGTAATCACTGAACTTTTTGATATCTTCTCTTCTGAGGTGATTTTTACAATCATGAAAAAATATCAATATTTATTTGATATAAAACAACTCCAAGTTGCGTAATCTCACGCTACCAAAAAGTTATTGTGAATATTTCCATTAAAAACAGGATGAGCAGAAATTAACCTCAGTTTATTCAGAAAAATTAGTTGATTTGATATGAATTTTATTTGTAAAACAACATTGATTTGCATAAAATCTTATTGTGGAGTAAAATTTACTTGGTTTGGAAGTGAAGATGTGTATTTGAAAACTTTATCTAAACATTTAACCTGATAAATTACATTTAAAATTCCTAAGCAAAAAAAAAAAAAATGCTTTATCTATTTACCTTAAAAACAGTTTAGGTTAATTTAATCTTTTAGAAATGAAGGAAAATGCTTTATGCCAAAGATTTTCTACTTGCTAAATTGTGTGTCTGTTCATCCCCGACTCCCCAACTAAAACTTGAAATATTGGAAGCTACTTGCAAGTGCTGGAACTCAAACGTGCAAATCTTGAAGTAGGATTACCTGATTGTTTCTTTTGCTGTTGAAACAAGTCTTAGTTCTTGGTGCAGACATAGTTATGTAGTTTTATTATCATTAGGCTTTCTTCAAATGAAGTTTTATAGATTTTTTTTTTCTATGTTTAAAAGGGGTAAAGAAAACATTATTGGGAACAATATTCTTATGGTGTATTAAAAACTTAATTGGTTACCAAAGTCCCTGAATAAAGCTTGTGAAATCAATACTTGTCATTCTTGTGATTGCCAAAACTATTTTTCTCTGATATATATATAAAAAGTAATTTTCCCCTCTTTATCCTTGTGAAAGCTTATTTCTATGATGACAAATCCATTGTATTTGAAGGTTGATTGAAAAGATATAATGAAATAAAGCCCTCAAGCAACATACTGGTTTAAGCTGTTTTGTGAACTGAACCAATGACAGATGGCCCATATATTCAAACAAAATATAATCTGAGAAAAGTAATAATATGGCTGCTATGGTATGTTGGAGCAGAGGGCTCTGGATTCAACTGTCAGCAACTTGTTAAATCACTCAATCTTGTCATCAGCTGCCTAGTATAAACATATCTTGCACCATCCACTTTGACCTTTGAGCCCAGAACTATTAGTTACTATCCTACTGTTGGAAAAAAAAATGTTTCTTGTTTTTAGTCAAGAAGCGAATTATTTCTGCAGGGCACTTATTTTTTTAAGTTGTGTGTTTATTTAATTTTTATTGCTAGAAATGACCAATTCTTGGTATTTTCAAAGATGGTGTAATGATGGATGTAATAGTGACAAAAATGAACATTTGACTTAAAAACAATCTAGTTGTAATAAAGATTTTTGTAATAAAATTTTGCTCTTTAAAAATTATTTTTTTTCTTGTAACAAGTGAGCATTGTTTTTTTTTTTTTTTGCTAAATGTAAAAATATAGCTATAATTTAATTTTTCATATTAAGTTCAGGAAATAGTGCTTTTAAATACCAGTCATCATATTAATTTTAGGTAATCTGTAATTAGAGGAAAAGATTGACATTTAATATTTTCTGTAAATTTGCTTAGGAATTAGTCAACCTTTTAATTTCATATTTAAATTTGCTTCCTCAGTTTGTGGAAATGCAATTTTTAATTACTTGATTGTATGGTAATCACTCTTGTTCTAATAGGGCTAATGATTGTTCTGTTGTAGGTATGTTTGCTGAATTTTCTATACTTATGGTTTAAAATAAAATTTTGACAATGTAAAAGCTTTCTTGAAGACTTCATTTTAGCTTTAATTGAAAGCTAAATGATAAAATTATAGATTTGTGACAAGTTATTTGAGTAGATTAAGGTTAAATTAATCGGATTTGAAAAATTACTTATAGCATAAAATAATATACAAGCATTTATTAATGGGTTTTGATTGTTTTTTTTTTTTTTTATAACTTTATCGATGTATAGATAAAATCTGAGGTGATGACAGCTAGCATGGGTGACCAGAATTGACATAAATTTATGAAATCTAAGTGGATGCGTTTTTTTTTTTGTTTTTTTTTTTTTAACTGCCTAGTAATTTTTACAAATTAACATTTTTCAGCAATTATTTAATATTTTAGTGACTTTTAGTTAGGTTTCAAGAAGCTTTATGAAATTTGTATTTTATCTCTAGGTTCTTAAGTTTACTACCTTAATCAAAAAATTAATTGGAGTATGACTAAAGTGAATACATAATTTACTGAAATAGCAATTAAGTAAAAGTTTTTGATATTTTGAAGAGATGATTTGCAAAGACATTGATGATGAAACAGAACTGAATTAAGATAAATAATTGCAGTGTGTCAGATGACACTTAAATCACGTGCCCTTTTTAAAGATAATGTATAGATTCCCATAGGTATAAATTAGGAACTTTTTTTTTTTTTTTTTTTTTTTACAAAAAATTAAATTTTTTTTTACAAATATTTGGGTACAAATGACTTATGAGCTCTTCAAATTTTGATTTGTAAATGTACTTTTCACTCAACAATATCAGCAAACTGGCATCTTAAAAGCAATGAAGAATTTTTAATGATTTCTGAACTATTATAAATTATTATAATTAAAAAATGAAAATTCTTGTAAAAGTTAATTCATCAAAAATATTCTAAATAATGTCATAGTTTTAATGCATTTTTTATTTTACAATACAGGAAATTTTCAATGAAACTGGTAACTGTTTTACAAAAAAAAATTGATTTACTTTCTCTAAGGAGTCCTGTCTCTTGAGTAATAAAAAAACATCCCCTGTCTTAAAAATTTAATTTCTTGAAATTTCCTGAAATTGAGTGAATAGTAAAACGTGTTACAAAACAATCATTAATTTCTGAATATGTCCTGAAAGTTTCACTACAATCTGATAATTATTAGAATTTAGCAAGAATTTTTCAAATAAGCGTGTTTTTCACGGGTGAGGGGATTTAAATTAATGACACTTACAATATAAGCTCTCCTGAATATTCTAAATTTTGCTGAGATTTTAAAATCTAGACTAGCCTTATTGTAAATTCTGTCTGATCCTAATGAATTAAATACAACTGTCACATAAGATCATTGATAGGTTAAGTTTCACTTTATAAATGTAGTTTTCTCATATATATATATATATATATATATATATATATATTATATATATATATATATATTATATATATATATTATATATATATATATAATATATATTATATATATTATATATATATATATAATATATATTATATATATTATATATATTATATATATTATATATATATATTATATATATATATATAATATATATTATATATATTATATATATTATATATATTATATATATATATATATATAATATATATATATATATTATATATATATATATATATATAATATATATATATATATTATATATATATATATATATAATATATATATATATATTATATATATAATATATATATAATATATATATATATATTATATATATAATATATATATATATATTATATATATATATATTATATATATATATATATAAAAATGTTAAAGTTAGACCCCAACCTATTCTGTAAAGGAAAATATTTTCTCAAATGGCTTCTGGAGAAACTGATTCCCATTATGTCTATTTTGGTCATTTGTTTCACAATTTCAATATTTTTAATCTTTTGTACCTTCTATTTAGAAAAAGAAAACTAACTTCCCCCCCTTATCTTTGATTGCTTTTCATAAATTTTTTTTTGTTGTCTATCTGCCTACATTTATTGTAGAAAATCTTACAATTGAAATTTTATATTGCTATCCTCTATTGTATCAATACTCTACCATCCTTTAACAGATGTACATATTGATGTCTAGTCAGTCTCTTAGAGATAGATTGGAATATTTTGAAGTAAATATAGTTTATAGGTGAAAAATGGTTAATCAGTGAAACTTAAAAATCATAGGGGATTTTTTTTTTTATAAAACTTTAACTTTTTGCATTTCTTATGGAAAAAAGTTGCTATTTATCTGACTGCTTAACTTTCATATTGTGTTTATTGAAGTACTCAGTTGGTTTTTTCTTTTCTTTTATTTTTATTTATTTCTGTTAACTTTCTATATCCAGTCTCTAAATTGACAATTGGAAGCAATTTTGAGTAGGTAACTTCTAGAATTTGTCACAATACTTTTTTTTTCATTTTTTTTTTTTTTTTTTTTTTTTTTTTCTATTTTTTCATTTTTTCTGTTAATTAACAATGGTGCTGTGTGTGCATGCGTTTGAAGAATAACATTGATAAAGTTTCTGGGTGGTGATAAAATTTTATAAGTTCATAAATTAGGTGTAGAACAATTCAGGATAAATATCAATTTTATTAAATGATGGTAGCTTAGATTTGGTATTTTAAAACTCTTTGTATTTAGAGGGTCATAGGAATTTGAAAATGTCTGTAACAGATACTGTCACATGTTAATGTACAAAGTAGCCCTATTCTATCAGTAATGCAAAACATTTTAAAAATTTCAGTCTGTTAGTACAAAAATGTCAGTAACAAAAAAAACAAAAAAAACCCTTACCCAAGTATGATTTTCAACTGTGGTTCATCTTAAAATAGAAAAGTTATTGTTTAATTTTTTTTTACTATGCTAGAACTAACTGTCCCCTCTACAAGTGTATTGAACTTTTCAAAGCTCCTTTTGTATATGAAGAAATGGGATAGATAGGCCCATGATTTTGTGGCTACTAGCCTATCCCATATAGGCAAAGGTGGTGAACTTTAGTAAAGAATATTGATATTGTATATGTAATCATTAGAATGAACATTTTGATTAAATAAATCCTGATAGTGATATCATGGACTGCATAAACAATTAATATATAATATTCATGCATAAAGTTTAATATTTGTATATAAAACAGAAAAATCTCAAATTTCTGCATTAGTAGAAGCTTTGATTTTTTTTTTTTTTTTTTTTTTTTTTATTTTTTTTATTTAGTTTCTCTGATTAGTTTCAAAGAATTCATTGAAGCTACTTTACCATTTTGTAGTCAGAGATACTTTTTTTCATATGTCTAATTTAGCCAATGTAGTTTTGATGTAAACATTAGTCACTTATTAAAATAACTTTAATAACCAATAGTCTTTCTTTTTTTATTATTTGGTTTAATGAAAACTACTGATTGCAATTCTATTTTGGTTTGTACAATTATTGAATCAGTGAAGGTGTGAAACTAGTTAAATGTTAACTTTGACCTCTCCCTAAATTAAATGTATATTTGGAGCAGAAGTGGACAGCAAATAAATGCTGATTTAACTGCCAGCCTTTACAATTCTTACTACTTCATGCAGCAAAATCCCTGTCATTTTTTTCTTCTCTTTAAGGTTCTTAGCTGATCTATGCAAAAATTGTATTGCAACTCCAACTGCCTTGTGGCATCTTTTTGAAAAGATGCCAAGAAAGATAAAATTGGTATTTTGCTTTCTCAACATAGTTAAGAGAAATTTAAAGTCTTCACCAACTCTCAGGTCATTTAATATCGTATTTTAATCTGTTCTACATTGTTTAATCTGTATTGGTTTCTTGTCAAACTTTTTGATCAGTGTTCTGTCGTTTACATATTTATGATTAGGGCATTTTTGAGGTGTCAAAAGATAGCCTGCAAAAAGCTTCTGGATACTGCTCTCCATTACTGGTTTTGTTTGTAAAAGTCTTAGCTTTGTTCTTTGGAAGAATTTGTGATTTGTGCTAGACTTGTAGCAAAAGCATTTGATTTGAGATGACTTGCAGCTACCAATTATATTTTAGAGCTCTAACCAAATTCATCAACATAGAACAGTTGGATTAAGGGATGCTTCTCAATTTGTCAAACTCCTCTGACAGTTAAGTAAAAAAAAAATAAGGAGTGGAGGAGTTTGATGTTAATTTAGTGACTTGTTAGATTCTTTTTATACTTATTTTGATGCAAGGTGGGATAGATTTAAAAACAAAACAAAAACACTTCTGTATATGATTGCAGGAGGTGAAAATGTATTACATGGGTATATGCATTAATGATACCAAACTTTTAGGCTGTAGTTATTGTAACTTCATAAAATAGTTTCAGAAAAGACTAGAAAACAAACATGATCTCATTTAAGTTGACTTAAAAGTAACTTTTTAAATTTTAAACTTTTCTAAATATAAATTTTTTTTTTTTTTTTTTTTTTTAACTCTGAAAACCTTAAAGAAATTTTGATAATCTAATACTTGTCATTCAAAGTTGTGAAAGAGAAAAATTGAAACTCTTAAGCCTGAAAATTGACTCAGTGATTTTAAAAAAAAAAAAAAAAAAATTGTAAGTTTTCCTTTGATGTCAAAACTTTTTACAGGGAAAAATGGCTTATAAGTAAATTTTCTTTTGTTTAAATTTACCTTTTTCCAAGTTTGGAACGCTTATATTTTTATTATTCCTTTGTGGTAAATTTCTGTTTTAGGATAAAGACAAACCTTAAATTGTTTACTAACTATTGGGTTGTCAGGAAAGTTCATGCCGCCTTTTTTTTTTTTTTTTTTCCCCCCCTAGTTGTTCATGTTAATTTTGCACCCTTATGAAAAGGGAAGATTATAAGGTGCATTTTAGACACTTGATTTTTTTTTTTTTTTTTTACTGTAAAGGCAAAAATGCCTCACAAGAAACAAAAAAGATGTGTGCTGTGTATGGTGACAGTGCTTTAGTTGTTCTCTCAGTTAAATTTGGCAATTGTAGCCTTATTGATGAAGAATGCTCAGGCGTAACCTGCATTACATTATGCAGAAATTGGCAGAAACACTAAATTCATAAAAATCCATCATTGATGAGCACTTTGTGAAGCTTGGGTACTCAAATTGCTACAGTGTTTGAGTACATGATCTGAGTGAAAAAAAATCTTTTGGGTTGCATTTCATCTGTGATTTGTTGTATAAATGCAATGAAAATGCACCCTTTTTGAAGCAAATTGTGATAGATGATGAGAAATGGATTGTTCATTGAAATTGGTTCTGGGGTAAGTGACATGAGCCAACTTTAGCCACCTAAGGATCAGGTCTTCATCCTGAGAAAGTCATGCTGTGCATTTGGTGGGATTGGAAAGGAATCCTGTACTATGAGCTTCTGCCAAGTAACCAGTCAATTGATTCTGAAAAGTACTGCTTATAACTGGACGAATTAAAAGCGGCAATTCAAGAAAAATGTCTAGAATTGATGAACAGGAAAGGTGTTGTTTTCCATCAGGATAATGCCAAACCTCACATTTTTTTGGTGACCTGGCAAAAATTGTTGCTACTTGGTTGGGGTATGTTACTCTACCTGCCATATTTACCAGACATTTTGTTCCTTTTGGATTTTCATTTATTCAGGTCCTTGCAAAATAATCTCGATGGTAAAATTTTTAATTCCTTGGATGATATAAAATAACTTCCTTAATGTGTTCTTTGCTGAGAAACCACCCAAATTCTGGGAAGATGTGATCTTAAATTGAAACAAAAAATGGAGAAAGGTTCTGCAGCAAAATGGTTCATATTTAATTGAATAAATCTTTAATGGCATAATTTTGTTTTTAATTTCCCTTAAAAATCATCATGAACTTTCCTGACAACCCAATATTAACTACTCTTTTTGTATTTTATTGGTGGTTGCTAATAGAATAATTCCAATTATAACATTTTTTGCATAGTTGGATTGTGTTACAATCTGTGATGAAATTGTAGAAACATAATCGCAATGTAAAGTGATTCATGGGGACTGCTAAAACTTGAGTTGACCTTCATCTTGGACAGGTTTTTAATTCATATGTGTAGACTGCTAAGATGATCTGGTTTCTCATAATTAAGTCTAAATGTATCAAGATGAACTTATTCTTTTTGACAGACTATATGCAGTGTGTTCATTCTACTAGCAGTTACATTTTTGTCATTTTTGCTATGACAAAAAAATGTGGTTGATAATCCCTTTTTATCCAGACGGTTTTGTTTTGTGGTCAAGTTGTAATGTTTACTTTTGTGATGGCACTAAACCTTCCTTTCCTCGGTGAAACATGTGAGGGGGGAATGGTTACATTCCCTGTTTATACTAGGTGTCAATGAACACTGTCCCTGTAATGTATATTTTATATTTTGAATAGTTCATTTAATTTTTCAGAAATTTTTTTTTTTTTTTTTTTTTTTTTTTCCTTAGATTTTAGATGGCTGGACACTACCCCCCCCCCTCCCATTTGGAATCTTTCACATAATTGTTCAGCTTCACCGAAATAACTTGCATAAATGTGATTAAAGAATTTGGTAGGCACCACCCAGCATTTAGTCTCTCGCTGGGAATTGTTTTGAGATGGGTTGCTGCTACCTATTGCTGTCTATAGTTCAATGATTACCTCTACACTGAACAATGTTAGTTTAAATCCTCTTCAAAGAGGATGCTTCTGTAATAGAAGCAGCCAAATCAAACCTTTCAAAAGCAAAGTTTTGGGATCTGAATTCGAGTGCAGCTTACTTACATCTTCAATCACGTATTATTTTTTTATACATTAAAAATGATCCAAATGTTCTTCATTGCAGCTGTGGTTGTAATTAAGAATTTGTTTCTCTTATGGCTGAAGTTCTAGCTATAATTTTAAATTGTTAAAATCCATTCAGATACCTGAAAAATTGGACATGCTCAATAAAAAATAAAATAATTGTAGGCATCTTTTGAATCCAGAATTATGAACAATTTCTCATAGCATTATCCTCCCCCTGCACTTGTTGGATATGATTTGTTTTAGTTATCTCACTTAGGTCACTATGCCCTTTTGTTTGCCTTTTAGTTTGAAAGTGCTTTTTGTGTAATCTGTCTTTATACTGGTATAGACAGGTTTGGTCAGATGTGTCACTATTTCATCTATAGTTAGTGGGTAGGTAGGTGAAAGTTTGTGGGAGGGCATCTTAACACACCTACCTGATTCATACTGCTTTTTAAATAACTAAGAGCATGTATGTATGTATGTATGTATATATATATATATATATATACACACACATACACGCACCACTAATCCAGCAAGCTTGGGATCAAACGGATGCTGGAGTGACAAATTTTCTGAATCGGTAAAGGTAAAACAACTGGCAAAATAATGTATATACTCTATTATATTACTGATAACAATATGTACTTAGCTTGGGTTTATTGGACTCCTGACCAAGTTATAGTTCTGTACTGTGAGATAAGTAGATTAGCAGAGAAAAACAAACAAATACTTGTAAGATGTTATGTAAAATTATCAACAGAAAAGTAATCATTTAATTTAATGTTTACAGTAAAGTAACATCTAAAGTTTTCAAAAAAAAAAAAAGAGCAAAATTATTAAACCCTAAAATAAGGCATCCACAATACTTCCTTTTAAAAAAGGTAAACAGAATTTACTTCTCCAGACTTATCTTTTTAAAATGTGTAAAACTCTGTTGGCATGGCTCATACAAGTAAAATAATTAATAGTTATTGAAGAAAATTTTTGTCTCAGATGTTGATTGCATATCTATAAGCTAATAACTGCCACATTCAACATATTATCCTGAAGCATCTAAATCTGCTGAACTAGTGAGGGTCAACAGGTATTACAAAATGAAATTCAAATCTTGTGTATGATAGATTTGCTTGCCATGATAATTTTAATTGATATTTTTTTTTTTTTTTGACATTCTGGTATAGAAATAAATTCATTAAGCATTGCGGCTAAAGAGCCTTAATGCTTAATGAATTTATTCCACAAGGCCAAAATGTAATGCGTGGTAGATTTTCTTGATATTCCCTCTGTTTCAGTGTGTTTAGGCATTCCCCCTCTGTATGCTATTAGAATAAAATGTTTACTATAACAGTAAATCAAATATTGTCACAGTCAAATCTGTAACATGTCTTGACTTTATATCATCCATAACTCATGGCAAGTTTAGTTAATTGTTCCTTGGTACCTTTTGAGTAGAAAGAAGGCTTTCTAGTAAGGTTTAATATTGATCAGCTTCTTGACATGATGATCAGTTCATGATTAAACTTTCAGAAGCAGCTTGACCAAGAAAATCTCTGCCAAGTTGAACCTCACACTGGAGAACCTATTCAAGAACTGTTTATTCCATCCCTTTTGATAGTTATGGCAAAGAATACAAAATTGAAACCAGCTGCCCTGGAGGAACATCAGAAAGTTGTAATTAGGGATGAGACAATGAAATCAAGCATGACTGATCATGTATGGAGGGGAAGACCCCTGTGAAATGAAGTAAAGTACTAGACAACAATACTGGTGGAATGACAGTAAGACTTCAACAGTTGTAGCAGTAAGAAGAATGAAGTGTTGGTGAATGTAGTCAAGTGTAACGTGTAACAGCAGCAGCAATCAGATTAGGTTTTAAGCTCAAAATTTAGGATTCAGGATTGTCCAGGGGGACAATAACCTCAAAGATTAAAACATTGTGAATTTGGTGGCACAGTAATTGTTCAATCCCTGTGCTAGATAGTGCAAACAAAAAACTGAGCAGTACTATGAGATATTCTCTAGACATAGACAGCAGCAGAATAATCTATTCATGCAGACTTAATAAAGGGTTCAATTTTAAACTCCCTGAAACTTATCTGTAGTGACAATCATTTGAAGAAAGCTGAAGGGTGCAACTACAGAAATGTGATAACAAAAATGGGGACAATAGGCTGAATGTAAATAACTTTGCATTCCAGAAATTCTAACTAACTTTTGTCACTATGACTATGAAAATCCAATTGTTCTAGATAATTTTTGCATTCATTCTCATAAGGTATTGTTGTTTTGCAAATCTTTTCTCTTAAGACAAGGGTGAAAATCAGTTTGACCTTGATGTATTCTAAGTGTTTAACTACTTGAAATCTTTCAAAATGCTTTATAAAGAAGCTTTCAGAACTGAAATTCTGGTTACAAGTTTTTAACTTCAAATTACTTTTAAAAATTTTTTTTCTCTCACAATGGCCTTTTACTTTTTACTCTTTGACATCTTACTCTTGATTTGATCTAATAGAAAGCAAATTTAAATTTGCAGTGTTTTAATTTGTCTACTAATTGCAATTTGCTTATTGCAAACTTATGAAACTGGCCAGTACCTAGATAGGCTTACTAGTTTCCATAAGCTTGAATGTGTTGATAATGACTTGGAATTGTTAGAGAGCGAAGTTCCAATTCCTGTTGGGTTGTTGTATTCACTTAGGCACAAATACCCTTGGGAAAGGTATGAATCCATCTCTTCTCGCCTTTGGGTTAATTAGTAAAAATTGTATCACGAAACCCAAGAGAAAAAATTCTTACAATTGAAAAATATTTCCTGGCTTTAAATAACCTGTAAGTTGTAGAAAATGAATGAATTAGTAATGTCACTAAAACGAGGTGTGATAAGAAATATGTAACAAACTATTGATAGAACATTATTTTTGGGGGCAATGCAACATTTCTAATTTAAAATATTTTTTCTAAAAGCAACTATTTTATTTTTATATAGGTAAAAAATGAAGGATTTTTGATATTTGTATTATCTCTAAATGTAAGAAACATTAGGATTTAATTATAAGAACTAAATTTTAATTTAAAAATATCTAACTTTTGGTTAGAACATACTAGAATGAACAATATTATGGAAAATGTTTGTAAAATCACTCAGAACCTGAGGCTTGGTTTTTTTCTATATATATATATATATATATATATATATATATATATATATATATATATAATTTCTAAGCAAGACTTTGTGTTGGAATGTTAATATTTATGTAGAAAATGAATGCACTGGAGCACAATTCTTAATGAAATAATACTAAAATGTTTCAAGGTAGTTTAATCAATATTTAAATAAAAATAAAATTGATCTTTACAAAAAATTACAGTTAAATTAATTTTTTTTGTTCTCTCTCTCTCTCTCTCATAAAATTATCAGCATTAGGATTATAAACATGGTTATGTGGTTCATTAACCCAATGGAACTTGTATTAATTTGCACTTGGCTTCTTAGGCAGTCATAAGATATATCTACTAAGGTCTTCTTGTATGTTGTGATTTTTGTATATTCATTTATTTCTATGATCTTGTTGATGCTGGAATCATGTAAGGCTGAGAGCCTTTCTATTACAATCTCATCTGGTCCTATCTGCTTTTTTCCTGTTCATCTTCAGTGCTGATTTTACTTTGGGGTTCAATATTTCATGTCCTTCCATATTTTTGTAATTCTGTTTTTTCTCTCTTGGGAAATAGTTCTCTACAACCTGTACTACTTGCATTAGAAACAAATTTTGGAATGGTTACTGCAGAGTACAGAGATCAGTTTAAAAATTGAATGGGTCAAATATTTATTTCTTAAAAATTATTAGTATACTACCAACAACAATGACCGTTTAAAATTTCCTTGGGACAATGGTGAAAAACCTAGTCTGGATCTCTGATAAGCTTTTGATCAGAATAGCTGTAGATTTGTATTTAACATTGATTTCTTAATACATCTACAAAAACAACTTTGTTACCTTGGGGGGTTGCAATATATAAATTGATACTAGCAAAACCCTTCTTGATATTAAAAATAGAACCCATGAATTGCTTTGTATAATTATGAATTGTTGCTGTTTCTCTCGTGTTGGCTGCAATCAAATTTACTTCTACTTTTCAAGTTCTGCTTGTGTAAACAAGCTACTTATGACCAACTGGAAGTATTTTGTCTCTTTGTTGAAGATTTTTGTTCATATGGCAACCAATGTATAAAACTCAAACATCTTGTTGATATTGCCATGTTTTTTCTTTTATCTACTTATATTGATTAGTCATTAATAACTTTATGTAGATTACTACATTATTGCACTAGGAAGTAATATTTCTATCTCCATTGCCCAAGTTTTCATTCATTTGGCTCTTGCTTTGCCTACTTGCAAATAGTTGACTGGCTTGAAATGTCATCTGTTTTAATGGGCTTCCTCTTGCCTCTTGTATTGATTACAAATCTTTCTCTGGTTTTATAATACTTAAGTGAGTAAATCAAATAATTAAATCTTGTTACATTGGTGGGTGGGACACATGTAATGCTGCTGTTTAACTTCTTCTTTTTTTTAACAATAATAATAATTATGATTATTTATGATATGATTTTAACAATAATAACAATTATGATCTTTTAGATGTTCTCTTGTTTTTGTTACATGTAATAACTAAAATAATTTCATTTAGATTTGGGGGGATCTCTGGGTATATCTAATGACTGATTTAAGATTCCATACAAGAAAGAAAGAAAAGGAAAAAAGATTCTTTTATATCTAAATTAACTTTTTTTTCTCTCTTCAGTCTCAGCTCGTATCAACTGGCTGCCAACTTCATCACTTTCATGCGGCTTATAATAATTATCATCTATAATGTATTAGTTTTCAGTTGAGTTACATTTGGAAGAATTTTTTTTATCCAATCTTACTTTCCAGTTTAGTTTATTAAAGAAACCTATATAATTACCACAAAGTTGCACAACAGTTTAAACAAACGTTTACTATTTACAAAGAAATATGAAAAGCTAGTATGATCTCTTGCTGATAAATAACTTGTACTACATTCAAAATTCAAGCTTGAAGCAGACAATTACTGTCCTCACTTTCTTTATAAAACAATAGCAATTAAAGTCTTTATTTTCTATTTTACAAAGAAAAAAAAAAAACTTTAGGCCCAGTAACTTATTACATTTTGTCTTATATAAACTGCTTTTCTTAATTATGGAGAAATTTATTTTAAAAATGCCAACTTAATTCTGACTACATTGTTGGATGATTGATCACTTCTATCTTGTAGAATAGAATAAGATGTTTGCAGTCTTGTGAAATCCTAGTATTTTTTATTATTTATTTATATATATATATATATATGCTAGCTGGGTTTCTCCTCCACTTTTTTATTTTTTCTCTTAAAGAAAAATTCTTCTGTTGGCTTGAAGCCAGAAATCTTTCATGTTTGGTTGACTGCATTTATTTGTAGCAATGAAGGGTGGCTATCATTTGGAAGAGCTGTTTATAATTGATAGAAAGCTTGTTCTTAATCTACTGCACATCACTTACCCAACTCGGTTTGGTATATTTTTTTTTCTTTAATAATTAACAATTCTTTCTGAATTGGTTAGAGTACAGTCTTTTTATAATTCCTTTGCTCCTAGTATTGTTTAAAGTTGGCTTGATTCATTTTTTTAATCTGCTGTTATTGGATTTAAGGCATAAACATTCTCTAAAAGTTTGCAAAATTGCTTTCTTGCCCAACACAACAGAAATTGATGCAAATTTAATGTATTGTTGCTGTAGATTTTTATACTTTTTGCCTAGTTTTATTTTAGATTCCTTATGTGTTTGTATTGGTAAAATTGAGTCTTTGCAGTTTTCTGAAATGGTAATTCCATATGGTTCTATAATTTATAGAGATTTATATAGGACTAAAATGTTGAAGTTTAGAAGTACAAGGTAACCAAAAAGTCCTTGGTGTTTTTGATTTATTAGGAAAAAAAGTTATTCAGTAAATTTGACACTGTTAGTCCTCAAAGTAATCCCCATTGGTATCCAGAACCTTCTGCCAATGTGCCCTGGCAGTGAAAATCAGGGATCTTGGATGCAAAAAAGTCTGAGTGCCTGCTGTAAGTCTACTTAATTTGTGAAGAATTTCCCACATCATGGTTGTTCAGGGAATGGAAGAGGTGGTAATCTGTTGGTGCAAAGTTCGGGGAGTAAAGTGTATGGCAGTGTTTCCCAGTCAAGTTGCCTTATGGTATGCCTGGCCACCTGTGTCAAATGAGACCTGGCATTATCATGGAAGAACAGTACAGTTGTGATTAACCAATACTGGCTCCTTCTGCTTTAGTGCCTGTTGCACACGTTCCAACAACAGTGATTACAGATGGCTGGACACTGCAGGGGTCATCACAAAGAAACAGATCTACCAACCAGAACTTTTTGAACCAATGCCGGGCAGTGTGTTTACTAACAATATTATCCCCAAAGGCTTGATTTATTCAGCAACTTAATAATAGCAGCAGGTTTTTAATTTGTTTTGAATATTCCAACTTCATAAGCAGAAAACCCCAAACAAGCTACTTAGATGCTGTCATGTTTTCTTGCTGCTGCTCAAGCTATGACATGTGTCTATGCACAATGCAGCTGCATTGGTCAAGAGCAATACCCCCAACCCCACTGTTTTCCTGGAATGTGATGCACTCATTTGTGTATCAGTGATCACTTACCATATGTGATTTAAAAAAAAAAGGCTGCTTTTTTTTTTTTTTTTTTTTTTTTTTAGATTCCTTATAAATCTCAAGCCCAAATGCATTATATATTTTCAGTAACTGCTTTTATTTAGACTTCAAGTTTATAATTTTTCACTTTTAAATATGACTAATAAACTATTAGTTGACTTGAAGGAGCTAAGATATAGTAATTAGAAATATCAATTGATTTATCAAAACTTAGTGTGCTAAGTGGCAGTAGCTGCCTTTTGTCTTATCATAGGTTTTTATTTTACCTCTCAGTAACAGATACCAACCTGATAAATTTGGTGTTACTTGCTTTATATTGTTAGGCAATGCATATTAATATATAGGAGAAAAATGAATCTTCATATTGTGTACATATGCATAACCTATTTTGTCATTGAAAATTTATGATAGGATTATTTTAGTCTGTATTTGTAGAACTAATTAACAAAAATTGATATTTGTAATTTGTTTCTGTCAATGGAAGAGTATGTTACTTATGAGCCTTTAAAGTTATCTTTTGAAAGGAGTGAGAGTTTCTGCTCTCTTCCTCCATATGCTGGGACTTGTAGTTGCATAAGTAGGTCTTTAATTTGCTCTTCTGAATATTCCAATTTTTTTAATTTTTTTTTATTTACCTCCAGATTCACTAATGGGTCATATACTACTACTACTACTAAAATGAACAGTATTTAAATGGTCATGTATGTTTTTAGGCCACACTTTCTGAAGCATTGAATGCAAAATAGTGAAAATGAATTTGGTGACTTTCCTGAAAGATGTTAACATCCCACTTACTGCCCAGTAACATCAATTAAAGCCCTTTTGTTTCTACCAGATTTTTTTTCTATTTTTGTGATTGAAAGAGTAAAACTTCAGAAAGTGGCATATGATTTACTTAGCTTTTCTGTTGTCAGTAAAATAGTCCAAGGTTATTCAGTTATTTGCCTTAGTATTTGCAAGACTGCAAATAGATTGATCTATTTGTCAATATTCATATTGACCAGACATGAAGGAAAAAATGAAGTGTCTTATAAATATTTCAAGGCTTGGTACAAATAAGCATAAATTTTATTTATTTAACTTGTAGATTTCTGACGTTACTTAAAATCCTATTTGCTACAAAATTTTGGTGTATCTCTATACAAGATAATTACATCAGTCAAGCACTTTTCTATTGCTCTTTAGCTTGTTGAAAATGGTCAGTGTTTAGCTATGTTGATGACTGATAGTAAATTATGAAGAGGCCATCAACTGTTTGAAATGACCAGTAGATTCTGGAAGTTCAGAAATGTTAAGCAAATAAATTCTTTTTGCTTTTTTGAGTGAAGAAAATGTCTTGCAACCATTCGTCATAGTTAATTCAACATTACAATAGAAAAGGTAAGACTATTGTGAAGATGGAATGGTAAAATTGCCTGAAGAGGTTGGTAAGTAATAAAATATTTTGTTATATTGAGAAAGTCTGTTGCCAATGTTTCCACTGCCATCTAACCAGATAATTGGCATTGTAAACTGATTTTGTGGATTTATTAGCTGACTGACATAATAGTTGGAACAGGGTAGATGCCAATGACAGACTTTATTTGAATGGAGTAAATTAAGGAAAAATCTAGCAAAGCAATTTCTCTCTACACTTCTCTTTTTATATGGTAAAAAAAATTATTTGATACCAGTCTAGCTTTTACTTCTATAGTAAAAGGGATTTATAAAGACAAAGTGGTAAGGAGTACAAAATACTGTCCATTACTCAATTGCAGTATTAAGCAGCAATGGGTGACAGTTAAATCTTTTTAATATCTGTTGGTAGCCAGAGATTACATTTTCATAATAGTAGGTTAACTTTGATTGCAATTGATGAATTAGTTGGTACCTCCTGAAATTCCACTCCTTCCATTTTTTTTTTTTTTTTTTTTTTTTTTTTTTTTTTTTTTTTCAAAAATGTAGATTAATGTTGAAAAACAAACTATTTTTGAAAGGTTTTTATATATTACGAAGGGATTGCATTGGGCGGTTTCCAAATTACCTCACTTAGTAAAAGCTAATGATATGGAATGAAACCTAACACTTACTTTAAAAAAAATTCATTTACATCCTTTCATCAAATTATCTCCTTATTCTTGCTTAATTCACTTTTTCATAAATTTTAAAAATATTTATAATATTTATTTCATCAGGTAAAAAGATTGATACACTTAATTTTGCAAATCCTTATCTTGTTTGATATATTGACTTTGACTTTATGAAATGTTTAGGCTGTCTTGCAGTTTACAGAATTTGGTTTTATTTTTTATCACCGAAATGAGATTTCATTTGAAACTTTTTCTTATTTTTATCATTAATCTCAGAAGTATTTAAAAACATTTTTTTTGACTTTCATAGCTTTTGTATACAGAGCTGGTTTGCTTCAAAAATTGACAATATTTAATTACATTAACTGACAAGGTGAATTGCAAGATGTTTGAAATTTCTTTACTGTATAGTCTCTTCCAGATTCTTATATTAAAGCCACGTCTTCTGTCCAAATCTTTGATCCAAACAAAACTTTTGTAAGTTAGTTGGTAAATTATGAAATTAATGTTTGTATTTTCTGGCAATGATACCATTTATTTGATTAAAAAAAAATAATTGTTTATTCTTTTTTCTTTTTCTTTCTTTTTTTTTTTTTTTCTCATCCCTCTACTTCTAGAAAAATTCCTGACCTAACACTGTTTATTTTTCTCTGCTTTTTTTTCCAGATGTGTTGCCTCCTTTAGTTTCAAGGTGGGTCACATGATCTGGCCTTGATATTCCATCTGGAATTCATAGACTCTTCATTTCAGTCACTCTGAGAGTTTAGGAATGTTAATGTTCATAGAAATCTTGTGAATAATTTAGCACTTTATTTCTATTTGCTCTACATTTATTAATAAATGACTACCTACTTGTAATGGGTTTTCATTAGAGATTGAAGTTTTTAATCCTTTTTCTAAATGTGATCTTCCTCAACATTACAAGTCTACTTTCTGAAGGATTTAGCCCTGTACCAGAATTGCCATTTGAAATTAGCTTCTAATGCAGTACCCAAATTAGAAAGTTTAAAGATAGCTTCTTTCTAGTACATACTAATGTTCAGTATTGTTTTAATAGTGAATGCCAGAACTTGTCTGAAGACTGCATGTCACAATTCAAGACCGAGTCTATACAGCAGGTATCTAATACAAAGTGAAATTGTACATCTGTTTGGTAAGCAGTAGTAGAGAAAAGATTGGTAAATGTTTTATTTCTAGTGAGTTATATTGTACTTTTCCTTGCCTTTTTAATGCTAATTCTTTCAGACTGTCAGGATACAAAAGAATTTTAATAGGTTTGTAACAGTCCTTATGGAAGTTGCCAGAAGTTTAACTTTTTTTTTTTTTTTTAAATTCATTACTCTGAAAATCTCTCAAATTACAGGTATAACAAAAGTAAATTCCTTGTTTCCAAACAACTTTTTCCCTAGCTACTTAGACAAACTATATATATATATATATATATATATGGTGGGCTCTCCCATCATTTTCTGATGCATTAGGGTCCAGCAACTCTGTTCTTACAGCTCAAAAGCCAGACTACCTGCACATATTATTTTATTATAGTGGTGAAGGCTTGTGCAGAACCAATCATACTTTTTGGAAGAGCTGAATACTGAATTAGTACACACTGTGCCACTAGATCCTCTAGTAACCAACCTTGAGCTTTGAATTCAGTATTGTCTAGAACAGTTGCTATATATTTTTTTAATGTTGGTTAAGAGATAGGTTCATACCTTTCCCAAGAACATTTGCATGTAAGTGAATGTAACAAACTGAACTGGAATTCACTCTTCGATTTCTCAGTCAGAGCCGCTATCCATTACTCCGTTGTGCCACACACACACACGTGTGTGTGTGTGTGTGTGTGTGTGTGTGTATATATATATATATATATATATATATTAAAAAAAAAAAAAACAATCTATCTCCATATTTGATGCAACTCGAAAAGAATAATTATTTTTTGCATTGGGATATCTTTTGGTACCAAAGCCACTCCATTTCTGCTCTGAATAGTTTAAGGTGCATGAATTGTGATTGTTCTTAAGTGTTTGTTGTGTTTTTTTATTTTTGTTTTTTTTCTCCCACCCCCATAGAAAAAAATATATAAATTTTCAGATGTTGGTTTTGAAAAAAAAACTTTTTAAATGATCTACCCTTAAGCATGGGTTAGTTTTTAATAGTTCATATCAATTTTTAAAGTTTTTACTTTCCTCAGTTGTGGCTTATAAGTCAACATTAAAAGCTCTTAGAACATAAATTGCTATAAAACCAATTGGATTTTGTCTTTAACTCTACGCTATCCGTTGAGTATTGGCAGTTTCAAATATTGTTGAATTTTGGAATTCTTATCCTTTTTTTTTTCTTTTTTTTTTTTTCTTTTAGGGATCGACTTTAAAATTAAAACAGTAGAATTAGGAGGAAAAAAGATAAAATTACAAATATGGTAAGTAACATTCTGTTGTATGTTTTGTCTGCATTTAATTTTCCTCTTCTATTCAAATGTTTCTTCAAGATTATGCTTATCATTGATTAGCATATTTTCAGATCATAATTTTTTTTTTCCTAATTGATGGTAAATTTTGAACACAAAAGATTTTGTCATTGTTTTATAAAAATCCTTTAAAACCTGCTCTCAAACACAAAATGTTGTGTTCAAAAATGAACTCTGCTCTATTATAAGAACTTGCATTTTTTTTTTTTTTTTTTATCTATTTTTTTTTTTTTAAGACAAACTTATTTCTTCAAATTTCAATAATACAAGCAAATGCATGCTCAGTCTCTGATGCTAACATAAAGGCTAATTTGGAGAATAGTGATTTACCCTTACCACAAGAAAAAGAGGTAGTCACTGGGTTTCCAGTTTCTATAAACTGGATAAATGTCTAAGTGATAGGCTATCAGCATTAAGAAATTAGTTTTGACAATTGTTTTTATTTATTTTTTTTTACTTTTTTTAATCAATATTTTAAGACTACATTTCAAATTGACACTATTTACATTATTCAGACTATTGTCCTCATCTTTGTCGCCATATTTATTAAAACATTCCGACCATTGTACGCTCCGGGCTTCTTCAGGTGGTTGGAATGTCGAACTGAACACTTTATTTCACTCACTGGGGGTAGACTGTTCTAGTTCCATGTGTCATGTTTAATGGATGTCAGTTATCAGTTATCTCCTGTTAATTCCCCTCTCCAAGTTCTCCACTGCCATAACTGGGTATTGAACTCACACTCTTTGGGTCTTGTCACTGGATCTAACGTCTTTATCCACTGTGCCATGTGTCCAACCACCTGGAGAAAGCCAGAGTGTACAACGGCCGAAACATAATAAATATGGCGACAAAGATGAGGACAATGGTCCGAATAATGTAAATAGTGTACATAATACCTCATCTCAGAAATATAGACAGATTTCAAATTGACTTATTTAAAATCTACTTCTTTCTAGAGCACATTTCTTTTAATGTATATACATGTAACTCATATTTATGTTTGGAAGTGACAAATGTACATTAACAACTCCGAGGGGCAGGGATAATATGGAATTTGCCATGAATGGATATATTGACATCATAAAAGAATCTATATCTGACAAACAAAGCCCTAAGTTTAAAAAAATTGTAACTGCAGGATCATGACTGTGATATCTGAACATCTTTGATATCAACAAGGGTTTTTAAAATCTGTCTATTTGGGCTGCTTATAATTTTCTTTTATAATTTGGACTCAAAAAATGTATTCGGCTTTACATGATTGCAATATTAGCAGTGTCAAGTGAAACTTCATAAAAGTTCAAATATATGAGTTCTTTGTGTTGTGAATAAGTTGTTTCATTTAACCACAGCAGTATAAATTGCTTAAGCTTTAAGACACTCAATATCACAACACTTTCCTTTTAACAACCCCCTCCCCCAAGCTGTTATAACCATTAAAAATCAATTCTTTCTCTTTGATCTTCAGCATGAGATGTTGGCCTGGTATGGCCTATAAATTTTTGTACACCTTTATTACTCTGTGTTATTTAAATTGAACTAAAGTTTTCATAAGGTTTTGTTTGATACCAGCTGAATATTCTAAAACTCTTGGGAATATTATTCTCTACAATCTAGTGTCACTTTAATTTTTCTTTCTCTTTTCTTGAAATTATTGCACTTTTTATTACAATTAAGGTATAATTGTGAAGATGTTAATATCACATCACTGACAGTTTTTACACACACACACACACATATATATATATATATATATATATATATATATGTAGAGAGAGAGCAGGTTATTTGTTTCCAAATTTATCCATGTGCTAGAACAGCTAGCTAATTCCTGTCTGCTGAAAACTGCTCCATACTAATTTGTTTCATCGGCATACACAAAACCAATCTGTCATTTATACTGTAACTGCACTGAAGTTAGTTTCTGGGTGAGAGAGAGAGAGTACGTGACCAGTAGTAGAACAAAGTTGGTTTGCTCAAACACTGTCAAGATAACATGACTTTGCTTGAAAGCTATGGTACTAGCATAATTTTATGTGCCCAATCTCTCTCAGGATATTGACAAATCAACTCTGGTGAGATTCAAACACAAGTCTTATGATTGGAACACAGATGTTCTGACCACTCTGTTATATATGGCAATGTTACTCCCTTATCTCCAACTGTTAAAATAACTCTTTATATTTAAATTGAATTCTGTATGGTATATTAATATCAGCTAGATTGGACATGCAGAAATTCCTTGACATTGATAAGGTTATCAATACTCATTAGGTATCTGAAACTTAAATTTTATTTTCAATATATCTAAATATTTAAGTAGACACACATAGCTTGACAGCACAAAAAATGTTACCAAATTAATCTTGGTAGATCAATTAGAGACCGTCATGCCTTTTCATAACTGAGAAAATGTTCATCTCCTGTGCTATTGGGCCAGAAGCTAAATTTTTCAATGTGCTCCCAAGCTGGCTCCAGTTCTCTCCAAATTATACAACTATTGCCTCACAGCTTCTGTCGTCCCTGTTTTTAAGAATTCTGGAGAACTTTTTGACCCCTCTCTAACTACCGCCCTATCGGTCTCCTACTGATTTTTGGCAAAGTCTTTGAGGCCTTAATCAATGCTGAAGTAGTTAAGCATCTTACCTGTCATGATTTACTCTTTGACAAACAATGTGGCTTCTGTTTTGCCCAGTTTACTGCTGACGTGCTTACTGCCTTAACCGAATAAATATGATATATAAATCTATCTCAAGCTCTCGATGATAATGGTGAAGCTCGAACTGTGGGTCTAGACATCTTGAAGGCATTTGACAGGGTTTGGCATGCTGGTCTTCTATGTAAGCTTCATGGCTATGGTATTACAGGGTGTTTACTTGATTTACTTTCTTTCTCATTACTATTTAACCGGGAAATGAAAGTTGTCCTGAACAAGCTCTGTTCCAGTTCCTTTTATACTAATGCAGGGATTTTCCCCAAGGCTCTATCCTGGGTCCTACACAATTTCTGATCTCCCTGATGTCATCAGTTCCCAAGTAGGCGTCTGTGCAGATGACACTACCATTTACTCATGTCGCAATAGTAAGCTCTGCAACACTAACAACAAAGTTAACCTGGCTGCTGTTCTCGAATAGGATCTCTAATCAGTGGTTGACTAGGGCAGGAAATAGCTTGTAAATTTGAATGCTTCCAAAACTAAACTGCTCTCATTTAACTGCCGTAGAGAAACATCCCTGCCCCCAATCAGCATAGTTGAGGCTTGTCTCTGTGAGAGCATCTCACTGCACTTTCTTGGACTCACATTTTCAACTGACTTGAAGTGGAACAACTATATTGAATCAATAGCTACATCTACTGCAAGGAAAATTTGTTTGTTGTGTCGTGACTGAAGGTATTTCTCATCAGAATCCATCTCTGACATCTACAAATCTACCATTTGTCCATGCATTGAATACTGTTGCCATATCTGTTCTGGTGCCCCTGCCATTCATCTCTAGATTCTCAACAAAATCCAAAGAAAGATCTGTAATATAATTGGTTCTGAATTGGCTTGACTTCACTCTCTCACAAACATGTGGCGGCTTCCCTCTGTCTTTTCTACAAATATTTTCATGGCTACTGCTCTGATGAGTTTTTTTCTCTTTTTTTTCTTTTTTTTTTTTTTTCCCTCACTTTCACTCTCTGTAACCCTCTACATGCTAGTGACACGCCTGCCTTGCTTGGGGTGAAATGCTTAAAACCCTATAGGCACCTCCACTAATTTGCTGAAAAAAGAGCATACCATGATGATAAAAAAAAAGTTTATTAAAATTTGTATAAAAAGGAAAGACCAAAGTATTTTTTATTTAATTATATCTTTTAATTCTTTTCAGCCTTGTTAGAAATTTTAGTATAGGAAATGTTAGCATTTATTTTGTGGTAAAAACAAAACAAAAAAGACACATTAACTTGGAAATTCATGCAAAATTCAAATAGTTGTCTGATTTTAATGACTTTCAGGACTTATCCACAAATTAACAAAATTTAGAAATTTTCTTTAACATCTGTTACCTACCACTTAATTTTATGAAATTTTGAGACATGAAATGTTCACCCCACCCTTAATTCATTAAAAGCAGAATTCCTTGGAGTATTTAAATCATGACTTAGAAATTGTTTGTTTTTGTTTTTTGTAAAGTGTCAACCCCATTTATTGAATATGCTCTGCATCATAAAACTGACATTATTTAATTAGAAAAGCTTTTAATTGCTTTTATAAATAAGATATTAAGGACACTATTGTCTTAAGAAAAATTCTTTTTGATGAATAATGAAATCTTACAAGTATTGCTTTCATCTTTTTCTCTTAAATTTTAATTACAATTTGTTTTAAAATTCTGTATTAACTTCACTCTTTTTTTTGATATTAAGTAAAACTATACTAATCATAAATTGAAAAGCTGAGTACAGTTCATCAAACAGCAATATTTTTTAAAAGAATTTTTTGGAACTTTTGTATGTATATAAACATTCTGATTTTTGTAGCTATGGATGTTTATACAGAAAATAAGAGTGATAGTTATAGTAAATTTAAATTCAAAGTATCGGATTGTAGAGAATATTTTCCTAAATTTTTAAGATTACCAAGTACTTAAAAATTACATATAAAAAAGCAGTCATTATATTCAATTTTTTTTTTTTTTACGGATAAAGCACATTAAACATTGATATCATTTTGAGACCACCAAATTATCAAGCATCTTTTTTTTTTTTTTTTTTTTTTTTAAGATAGGACTTTTTTATGCATTATAATATTGTCCACTTTGTAAACGTGAGCAAAGAAGCAACTGTCATTGAAATATGGACACAATTTAGACATGTGAACTAAAAACTAATCATGCACAAAAGATAATTATATCTTTATAAATAGACAAAAATAACCTTTTACATCCTAATTTTATCAAAATAGCCTTGAAAATAAGCAAGATGTCAACAGTTGAGACGGAAGGACATTTCAGTATTTTGACACATTTTCAGTGTAAACTAGGGAGAAGTTTCAGATACCCATTTTGCTTTTCCCTTATCCTCTGTATCTTCTCATTCTCTACCTTATCCCTTCCAGTTTCTGTTGCTTATTAAAATTGTTACTCTTTTGAGAAGTGATTAACAAAAGGGTTTTATTTTTATTTTTTTTTATTTTAGACTAATCTTTTAATTTGGAAACATAGATATTGAAACTTAGTGATGGCAGTGATTGATTTCAAATGCATCTGAAGCAACCATTATCCAAACGTTATTGATGACATGATAGAGCTGAAAGTGGAGCTTGAATCTGCAAAACTAGCAAATAACTTAGTGAGACTAAATGTGCTGTCTCTGTACTAGTTATTTGAATGTTGATCCTTGTTAGCTTAAATGGAATAATTAAGGTGGTTAGAAGTTCTTGGGCTCTCACTCTATTCCTTTTGATATGCCATTTCTTAAGAATTACTCAATACTTAATGTAATCTGGAAGTCCCAATTCTTTACGGCAAGGATTTTAATTTTTAAGATTAAGCGATGTTTGCAGGTCACTTTGTTTGTAATGTCCACATTTTTTTAGTTTCAGTTTTTCTCCCTCATTTAAGAAACTTTGAGATCAGCAAATTATCAGTATTTGTTATTAGTATGTGTATAAATGCATTTTTAGTATGATCACTCTGTTGTATTACAACTTTGGATGAAATGTTTTACTTATAGGAAAAATTGTGCCTAATCTACTCCTGAATGCAACATTTAAAGATATATACACAAAAACTTTAATAAAGGCTATTTTCGTATTCTGTCAGATTCTGTAATGAATTGTCTGTGGAAAAAGCCATTTACCAGTTGTGGTCTTTTGTGAAAGTTGGCATTAAACACAATTTTTTTTTTTTTTTTTGTTAAATATGATTTAAAATTCAATATAAAGCAATTGTAAAATTCTGTGGGAATCTTTAAAAAATGAGACTTAAAAACTTGTTTTTATTGATTGCTTCGTTTTCTATGGCTTGTCAAGCTTTTGCAGGTTATTTAAAGACAGGAAATAGATTTTTTTTTTTTTTTTTATAGATAACAATGGTTTAGTAAGCCCATTGCTTGTGGGGAGAGAGAAGAGTTAGTCATACCTTTCCCAAGTATATTTGTATGTAATTCAATATAACTAACTAAATGGGAATTGGAACTCTGCTCTCTGATTAACAATTCTGAGCCATTATCATTATATGACCTGCACATCTAACTTTAAGGCGCCTGGTATTTCCTAGGTGGTTACCCATCTGCCAGGCTCAGCATGGCTTAACCGGTGATTGTATAGGAACTGGTGCTCACTCACTCACTCTTTACAATAGACGGTGCTCTGTTACCATGTAGACTAGGTTACATTTGTCATTCATGTACATTTGTGGCTAGTCTGTCTTCAATGTTTAACATGTGTAGTAATGAGTTAACCGAGAAGTGTTCTGTTTAACAAGGGCAGAATATTCATATTGTGAGCAGGCCTTTTTTTTTTTTTTTTTTTTACATCTGGCCGTGTGAATGGTAATGGGCGTGAAGCTTCACATCCATATCAGACTGAAGCCAGCTTCGTCATCCAACCTTTGCTGTTGTTTATCTTTGCATTGTTGAGACGGGATCCATGGCACCACAAACTCTAGATGAGAAAGACAGATCTGCTCATACACCTGTCCATGAAGAACATATTCTACAGACTGTCAGAGACGATCCAGGTATCAGCACATGTCCAGTGTCCCTAGTATGTCATACACCTCATAGTACCACATGGAGTGGGTGCTTCAAGAGCAGTTCCTGTATCCATGTCATTTGCAATGTGCACAGGATTTTTTCCCTCTGATCACTCACCACCGGAGAACTTTTGCCAATGGTTCATTGCACAAACTGCCGATCAGTTGTTTGTCTCTGCAGTCTTGTTTATAGATGGTACAACAATGGCTTTTGGACATGGACATTTTACCTTGTTTTGGTGTCGGGAACTTGTCCCAAAAAGTTTGTAAAGTATTTTTGGTTTGTACATTTAACAGCATCTACCATAAACTTTAAACTTAATAACTCAAAAACAAAGAATTTGCAGACATATATTTATATGGACTTTTGTCCTTGTCTTGGTGCGAGGAAAAAGTTTGTAAAAGTATTTTGGGGGTATATATAAAAAAATCTTTGTTTTGTGATGGTTTCCTGTGGCCTAATTGGTAAAGCATACATGGTTTGAGAGTAGTTTGCCTGATTGCAAAATAAGAACTACAGCATTGATTCTTGTCAAGAGGCACATTTTCTTTACAATTTGATCTCTAGGTTGGTTGATATTAATTTTACTGTTTAGAATAACATATTAATGCAAACATGTGTATCCACTAAATATAATATTTTATATAGTTTATTTTTAAATATTGGTCAGTTTTAATCCATTTGCATCAGTTTGTAGGCTAATTCCATTTAAAAATGCAAGTGACAGTCTTTATTCAAATTTTTATCATACACATTTTATAAGATCACTACAAAAGTTGCAGTTTTGTTTCAACACTGCTGGTGTGATGTTGAATAGAAAATGATTTTATGAGTTCAAAAGCCAACCAAACTCCTTAGCAGGGGAAACTTATATAACATACTCTGGTATAATTACAATCTATTACTGCATTAAAGTTAAGATTAGATAAAATTAGAAATTAATATAAAAATTAAATTTAAGTTAACATTTAAAATTAAAAATTTCAAATTCTAAAGTTAATCAAGCATGAAGTTTAATATTATTTTAAGATTATTCAGAAATGAAACCAGGAGAAAAAATATATAATTTATAATTTGCAAAGTGCAAATTTATCAGTGAAGTTTGATGCTGATTTAAAAAAAAAAAAAAAAAATCTCAAACCATTGCACATTATTTGATACATAGAAGTTGGAATTCAAACAAGAAGGTAGGGAGGGAATGGAATTTTCAAATGACAGGACAAACATTCACATAATAATACACGAACACATATGTAAAGGCTGGTAAATACAGGGAAGTATATTCACGCAGGAAATAGAAGGAATAGATATAAATAGAAAAAGAATAAAGATGAAGACCAACACAGATAAAAGCATGCCAAAGAAAATTTTGTCAGACATATGTACAGTAGCGGCCATAATATAAGGAACGGAAACAACAAAGACATAAATATGTGTATTACTTAAAAAGTAATGCATGATTAGCAGTGGAACTTTTACCGAATAAAGATTAGGATGTAATGCATAAATATTATACAAAGTTGTTAAAATTTACATAATAGTTCTTTTTTTTTTTTTTTTTTTTTTTTGTTTAAATAAAGATTAAATGGAACAAAGGAAATAAGCTACTGGACAAAAGTTAAGGAACAATCTTGTTAATACTTGATTCTGAACAAAATATAAAAAAAAATTTAATATTTGGTAAACATCCCCTTATTTTCAATGATTTCTCTGCATCGTCAACCACATGATCTAATTAATTTCTTGCAAAAATCAGCAGTAATTCCCTCCCATTCGTCTTTCAATAACTCCCATAGGTGATCCTGGTTTTTCGGGTTTCTTTTCTGAGCCCTTTCTCCAATTATCTTCCAAACATTTTCTATTGGATTCAGGTCGGGGCTCTGGGCTGGCCACTTCATTAGGGCGATTCCTCCTTCAAATAAAGCCATAACCTTCTGAGCCTTGTGGCAAGGTGCATTGTCCTGCATGAAAATAGGAGATTCATAAAGATTATGGTGTAATCTTGGTACTACATGCTGCTGAAGAAGCCTTTTGTAAATCTCAGCATTGATATTGCCATGTATGCGGATGATAGGGCCAACTCCTGCAGCTGAAATCATTCCCCACACCATCACACTGCCGCCACCAAACTTAACGGTTTTCTTGACACATTAAGATAGTCTTTCACCTGTTCTACAGCGTACGTAAGTTTTGCCCTCAAAATCAAATATAGTAAACTCGTCGCTGAAATGAACTGTATCCCATTGAGCGTCAGTCCAAACATGTTCTCTCGCATACTCCAGGCGTGCCCTTTGGTTTTGCTTTGAAATGAGAAGCTTCAAAGCTGGAATACTAGCATGCAATCCTGCATTTTTTAACCTGCAAGCAACCGTTTTCATTGATCTTATCTGTCTCTTCATTAAATTTACGGGCAATTGATGTAGCGGTTTTTAGTAGATATTCTAATAATTCTTCGATCTTCTCTTTGCGATGTTTTTGGAGGTCTGCCGTTTTTTGGTTTTGCATCTAACGTTTTATCGGTTTTGTACCTGCTAATTACACGAATGACACTTTTAGACCCATGAACAATATCAGAAATTTCTGAAATTGACTTTTTCATGATAGCGATAATGCGTTTTTTTTTTTTTTTTTTTTTTTTGTTTTTTTTTTTCTTCAAAAGAGGAGCATTTTGCGTGTAGAATTTGCCATATTGCTTAAAAATAAAGTCCTAATGATAAATGAACTTTTACTTATTGTTGAAAAGCTCCATCGAGTTTTTTAATGTAAATTAAAAGTTTATGCACATTATTGACATCGTTCCTTAACTTTTGTCCAGTAGCTTAATTCCTTTGTTCCATTTAGTCTTTTTTTTTTTTTTTTTTAAAATAAAGATTATGTAAATTTTTGTAACTTTGTATAATATTCATGCATTACACCCTAATCTTTATTCAGTAAAAATTTCATTGCTAATCATGCATTACTTTTTAAGTAATACACATATTTATGTCTTTGTTTCCGTTCCTTATATTATGGCCGCTACTGTATATATGGGTAAAAGCATATACAATCACACACACATACAAATATACAAATAATTGGACTCTTCAAAATGTAAGCATAAATGCACTGATAGATCTACACAAACCAACCATCAATATTTATACATACACAAACGTATATACAGGTATAAAGAGGATCAAATAAAGAAAAATAAGTATATGTACATGCATATGTATGGTGCATACATATATGTATACATATACATAAATACGAACAACCAAACTCACATGTACCAACAAAAATATACGCACAAACATACAAATATAACACCCACAGAGATATATATATATATACACACAAATATATACACACACATAATATATATATATATACACAAATATATACACACACATAATATATATATATATATATATATACGTGCACACACACTATGCATAGATAATAGCATAAAGCATTTGATCCCCCCCCCAAAAAAAAAACATTGATTTCATTAGTCTAACTTGAAGGAATTTTACCATTTTGTTTCCACTACCTATATTGCCAGCTCTATCCTGCAATAAATCATTTAATACAATTGTTCAGAGTAATGTGGAGTGCTGTTACAAGTCTCTTCTCAAAGGCCTTGCTCTCATTTTACTAATTCAAGAGACACTGTTGTTTGTCTTTTTTGTTTTTGTTTCTGCTGTTGTTCCCCAACAGACTTAACTATTACTTTTGAGACATTACCTCCCCCTCCTTGCCAATGAAGGAGGATGCAAGCAAGTGTGCCATTTTTTTTGAGTTCCAACCATCCAATGGTGAGGTTATAATATCGGCTCATAGTAAACTTTATATTTCAGTCACATATTGGTACACATTTGCTCCAAGCTTGGTGGAAAAGCTCTAAAGATATTGCTGCTTCTCAAAATTTGTTTATCATTCCACATGAAATACACATTAAGCAATACTTTATTTTCTATACTAAACTTACCGCAGAGAATTAACATGCCTATAGAATTGGCTGTAAATACTAATAGCCTGAATGCTTGGTGTCAACTTTCTTTTGTAGAAAAGTTACTTACATTTTGACTCCACCCAAGACAAAGTTAATCTTACAACCAGCAAATTATGCATGTGCTTGTGTCTGCATCTAAACATGCATGTTTGCATAAAAAGATACACAAATACAATTTAACCAAACAGTCCTGTACTTTGTTTTCAAAGATATTTTAGACCAATAAAAAATTAAATTTCTTCCTTTTACCATTTGCAGCAGAAAAATATCTGTTGACAGTGTGAGCTATTTAGAATGTGAAAGCAGCTGTTGTTGTTTGGTGGTGGTGGTGGGATAAAGAGCTAGTGAATCCAAATAGCACAGTTGAACAGACACTTTGAGATTGTACAGAATGATTGGAATGAATTTTAGAAAAACACAAACACTCTATCATTCTCTTGATGTCTGGTTGACATTTTGCCTTTTAATACTTGTTACTGGCACCGGCTGCACATAGCTGATATTCTGCTCTTGAATCAGGATGACAGCGTAACCTTGAAGTTGTAGTAAACCTTATACTAACTTTTAATTATTTTACTATTGACTTTGTTTTATTAAAATAGTAATATTACTTGGAATTAATAGGGATATTATTCTATTGGAAAGCACTTTTATTTTTACTCTTCCAAAAAGTCAGAATAATTACCTCAGTGTGACAAATCCTCATTAACAGCTTAGCCATTGAACTGCAACGATGAAAATTCCTATTGGATGTAGTTTGAGTTAAAAATGAAATTCTGAACCATTTGAAAGATCAAATGTTTTGTTGATTCTTTTACACTTTCTAATTCGATACGCTGTGTCCGCCTCTCTCAATTCTGTTATTTCTTTTATCATCGACTCTTATCTGATGATGATTATGTTTACATAGTTCTCTATAAATGTATATAGATTTTTTTTTTATATGCAGTGTTTTTGTTTTATTGAATTTTACAAGCATAAAACCTCTACTTATGTTAAATATCTACATTGTATTGTTACTCTTATGTTCTGCACCAAAGCACTGTTTGTCATTCTGATAAGTTAACAATTCTACATTGGATATTAATTACCAGTTTAGGTTTCCTAAAAGTTTAGCCACATTACTATTGTTCACTCAATACCAGGCCCAAGAGCCACTCAAGGCAGAGGGTTACTAAATGAGGTTATTGCTGTAAGGGTATATAAGGAGGATGTGTAGGATAGATAACAGTTGAAGAGGTCATGATTGTAATGATTGCAGGAGAAAACCTCTCCTCTGAAGTCTGTTCCACAATGCAGCAGTTATGAGGAAGAAATTGTCTGAGTAGAATATTCTTCTCACCAATGGAATATGAAGGGAATGAAGATGGTTTGACTTGGGGTCTGCTACATCCTAACTATGAGGGTCTGGAGTGGTAGAACCAAGGAATATAATTTGCCTGAATATCTGCCATGAAAATAGTGATAAATAGTGAGAGGCTAGCAATGTTTTTTTTTTTTTTTTTTTTTTTTTAGGTGGGGGGCAGTTAGTAAAGAAAAACATGGCTTTCCATTTTCTAAAACACCGTAAAATGGATTACTGCATTTGGTTATGATATATTCACCTGTGCATTGTACTTGTCTTTTCAAAGTAAATATCAATTCTCCTGCGATTGTCATTTACATTTCTTTGCTAGATAAAGCATTTCTTTGCTTCAGCTGACAGAAAGGATTATCTTTGGCTAATCAATAAGAAACTTGTCACTTTTAGTTCATGTTTCATGAAAGCTTCACTCAAACTCAGACTCTTTGTGCAACTTTCAAGCAAAATACATTTTAACTTCAGTTTTAGTTTAGTTGGACAGTAACTCTAATTTCTAGATTACAACTCACTTGTTTTATCTCTCGATGTTGAATGCAACCCACCATGTATTTGGGAAATACCTATGGAAGATCTGCTTAAAAATTTTACATTTAAGATTTTCTCTTGACCTTTTGGCTTTATTATTATTATAAATGCACGGCCAAATATTTAAAAAAAAGTTTTTTTGGATACTTCAATAACTTAAGCATTTTAGTTTCTTTTAGTTCAAAGTAACTTGTTTGTTTTTTATTTTTATTTTTTTTTTTAGTTTTCATGTCATGAGACATAGACTACAGTCTCTTATATATTAGGAAAAAAACTGACAGTGTAAAGTTTTTGTGTGACACATTTCATTCTTTAGGACTTCATCAGGCTAATGTGATGTTTACATTGATGTGGCTAAGCTGAAGGAAAAGGGTGCCAAGATTTTTTAGATTAAAATTTTCTTTTTAATGTATTCAGGTATATCGTCTAGCTGATTACATTTAGAATTTTTTTTAATATTTTTACCATTTTTGTTAAATATCCCAAAGTGTAGTAATAGATCTAAGGAAAGTGAAATGTTGGAAGAAGCTAGACATAAATTTACTGTGACCTATTGATTAAAGTGCTTTCTATACATTTTTATCTTAGTAAATTGCTGGTTCTTGCATTTCACCTTTCTTGGCAGATTTTCTATTATCACAATGCGGGATATTTAATAACAAAATGGAAATTAAATTGGTTAGACGATTTACCCAAAACATATCTAAAAGGGTGGGGGGTTAATTCTCAGTATCTCATCTCCTTTGTGTGTATGTGTAGTTGCACGAATATAAATATCACTTTAGTCTGAAGATGAAGACTTTCCACTTTGTCTTAGTCTTATTTTTTTTTTTTTCTTCTCCATAAAATTGTTCTTTTTATATAAAGGGGAAGGGAAGCTAATCTTAATAAATTTACTATATTAACTTATGAATAAATTTCTTCATGTCAGATTACTGGATAAGTTTGTTATAAAATCCTTAGTTTTTACATTTTTTTAACCAAATGCATCAACAAAATCATTTTGAAAATTTTGGATTAACTGACTGAAATGACTTTCAGCTGACTTTTTATTTCCTACTAATTCTCCAAAAACTGAACATAAGTGTTGAGTAGCAATAGATTGGGTGTACCTATATCAAATAGCAACAAGACGAAGAGAATTACTAGTGGCATTCTTCTCATAACTTGGCTATACCACATTAGTTGGTACTTTCTCTAGATATTGGCCTTTCCTAGCTTGCCTCAGTGACAAGGATTTTTTTAATTTTATTTTTATTTTTTAATAAAATCACTATTAAATAAAAACTCTTGTTGTTGGTTATTATACACTATTCATTTTCATAGTGCCTTCCTTTGTATACAATATGAGGTAGGAAGCATTTGCTGCAAACTGTTTGGAGTTTACTGACCTTATTTTCATTTTATTAAAAGCATTGTATCATTGCAGATGACTTATATCAAGAACTTAGCATTTTTATGTTGGTCATATTTATTTTATTTTTTAATTATTCACATCAGCCAGATTTCCCTTTTAATTTAGCATTAGAATTGTCTCCTTATATTTACTGCAGGGTAGCTTTTTTTTTCTTTTTTAAGAAATGCCTTTGTTAAACATTTCCAGATCTTATAATTTACTAACACTAATGTAATATCCATTTGGTCTTAACTCCGTTTCTATTAATTCACATGCAATTGCACTAAATCAGTAATTCTCCCACACCCTTTCTTTAAAGTCAGTTCTTTCTGTCACTGTATAACAAACATTTTTGTCATCAGTCAAACAGGAAATATGACACCAAAGATAGTATATATTTGAGATGTAATTGCAAGCATCGCAGCTAAGATGTCCTTTAATTTTTGCTCTCTCCTTAACTATAATAGACTTTTCATATTTGTTTTTAATCTAATAAACCTATCAAAAAAAGAAAAAAGACAGGACTTCATTTTATCACTGACTTGATGCAGATATTTATCAAATCGGTATATTTCTGTGAAATTATTTCTAAAGATGAATTTTAAATTCAAAAGCTTGTGATATATTTACATTAGCATCTAGGCAGTCTGAAAATGTATTTTAAAATACTTGCTTTACAGGCTCGATATTTCTTTGAGAAATCCTTATAGTAAACATGAGAATTTGTGTATTGACAAAGGAATACCTTGTTACTCTTAGTTTGCTGATCTGAATAATCTGCATTTGCTCAAAAAGTGAACATTTCTATTACATACCTTGCTTTTTATTCTTGCATTCATCACAATCTTTGACTTTTCTTTATTATTGAGTTGTGTTACTATTGTCTAGAATTTCTTTGCTGATTGAGGTATGAGCATTTAAAATACTGCAACAATCTAATCTCCACGAAGGATGTTTACCTCCCTCCACTCAAGTCACTTTATTAGTTTGACATTTTTTGTTTACATGTCCTCTCTTTCAATTTGTATTCTTTAAAAAATATCTACTCTTTGATCTTGACAATGGGGACCAAATGTTTTTTGTATCTCCTTTTTTCTCTCTCTCTCTGATGTCTTTATCTCTTCACTTATGCAACTAAATACATATTGGCAGCTGATGTGTTATTGCAGGAGCTCTTACAAATGTCTGCCAACCAAAGCAGTTCCTCACTCGTCTATACAGTCTCTCACTCTTTCTCTTTTTTTTTTTTTTTTTTTTGTCACTGACTACTTTCTCGCTTTCAGAATCATGGCAATTTTCCAGTCTATTCTGCTTTGCCATTTGTCTCGTTCTCTACACCATTTTCTCTTTTATAGCATGGTTGCTGTTTGCATTTTAAAGGAATGACATTTTAGCTTTGTTCAGAAGAGCTGACTACTTGAAGGCTTTAATTACTATTTACTTCTTTCTAGTTGACAAAGCACCTGCTTTGATTGAATGGTTGCTTGGAGATTTGTCTGCTTTCCAGCCTAACATTAACCAGATTTTCATCTGCTGCACTTTCTGCAGTTTAAATATTTCTCTTGCAGATAAAGTCTGATAAGCTATTAACAAGTATAACTGTTGGATTTCTTCATAGATCTTTTATTGTTGATTTATTTGAAAATCAAACTGTTTTCAGTGAGTGGAACCTTAAAAAGGTATAAAAAAAAAAAGAGAATGATTGGTTGAGAAGTGCCTTTCTCGGGTGGATTTTGGTGCTGTACATTACCAAATTTATTAGTTCTGCTAGGCTGTCTGAAATCTGTAAAAATGCTGTTCAATTTGTTTTTTTTTGTTTTTTTTGTTGTAACTCTATAGTGATTCAGGCAAGCATCTCTTCCTGACAGAAAACCTTTTTTATGCTTGACACTAAATAACCAATATACCAAAAAGTTCTTGTTCTTGCATCAAATGTCATTTCCCATTTATAAAAGACTTCTGTTAGAATCTTTTTGATTCAATCTTTGCTCTTCATTTTACAGTTGTGTTCAGAGTTTGTCATGATTGTTCCTAAATAAGTTTTTTTGCTACTGTCTGACTCTTTCCTATTTGTGTGCATTGGAAACTTATTTTATTGGATCTTAAATGGGAGGTAGTCAATGAACCTTATCTCTGGCAGACAAAAAAGCTTTGCCATTTTAATGAATATAATTTATCAAAATAGAAGTTAATTGGCTTGTTTTGGTCTAGATTTTTGCCCCCACTATTTCAAATAGCGACTGGACATGGGTATAATTCTATATAAAAAAAAATGTTCCCATTTAAAACGTTGCATTTTAAACATTTCTCATTGGAGTATTTTACTTAATTCTTTTCACTACGACTCGTGTCCATTTAATATCCGAAGTGATTTTTATACATTTGTAATTTAATAACTGATATTGCCAATTCTGAATTGATTTTGAATTGTTAAAATATAGAATCTCAATTTCATCCACTCTACATTTGTATTGTTACTATTTAATTCTTTGCTACTTTGCCTCTATTTTTCTTTAAAATGTGAATAGTTTCATGAGAAGTTTGGCAAAGTTTATGCAGATGTAAAGGTTTTTTTTTTTTTTTTTTTTTTTTACATGAATTCATTGTATTTGCTATATTTTGATTTCCTATTTAATTTTTGATAAATTTATTTTCTACTGTCAATCAGAATTATCAATATTAATGCAGCTGTTTGATAGAATATTTTTCTTTGTTTGCTCACCTGGTTCACTTAAGACTTGTTGCAATAAGATGGTAACTCATTGGAATGTAGTGTCTGTGATTACAGCCCAAATTACTGGTGATTGTGCCTTTTGAGTGGTTTCATACTGAAGTCTGTAGCAATTTCTTTTTGCTTAAATGTCCTTTATCCATAGCACTTAATGGTTGGAAGTTTTCAACCAATGATTTGTCTATGCCAAACAATTTGTTCATTTGACAGTGCTACTGAAATTGTTTCTCCTTTTTACTTAACAAAAAAAATCTCATTCCTATGTAATCATTTTAAGAAATTTTTTTAGTCAATTAACCTATATTTTTCTCTCGAGCAATAAAAATAGTCTTGGCTTTTTTTTTTTTTTTTTTACTTTTTTTTTTACCATAATGTTTTGCTTTGACATTTTGACAAGTTGTCCAAAATATAGAAACTGATTGCATGGACAATTTTTTTTTTCTTTTCTTTTTGTCCTCTCTCTCTCTCACTCATCTGAACTCCATGAGTCACTTAATCAATTGTACTATTTTTTTCTCATTTGTTATTCACTTATTTAATGTGTCAAATATTGATCAAACCAGTTATCCTGGTCAATTTCTCAATTGTTTTATTTTGAACTTTTTCATTAGTCTTCAGCAAGGAAGAAATACTTTTGCAAGTTCCAGTGTTATTAAAATAAATTTAATTAATTTTTCCCTTTGAAATGCATTTTCTCTGAAGCTTTCTACTCTATATAAATTTTTTTTTCTTCTCTCAGAGCTGATTAATTTTTTTAATTTATTTATTTATTTTTTTCTCCCAAGGGATACAGCCGGGCAAGAGAGGTTTCACACCATCACTACCTCTTATTACCGAGGTGCCATGGGAATTATGCTAGTCTATGATATAACAAACGGCAAAACATTTGACAATATTTCCAAATGGTTGAGGAACATTGATGAGGTATGTCTGCATTTATCTTATATGCATGTGAATGTTTTTTGTTAAATCCTCCAGTCAACTATGGGATTTTCTTTTTAGAAACTGAACCCAAAGGCAAACTAATCAAATGTTTTTCTATTAGGCTAAACAGGAAGACTTCATTGTCCTTCAGTGCATAATTTTGGGACTTTTAAGAATTGGGGGAAGCCTACCCACATTTTTATTTTGGGTTGTGTTATAGATATATCAGCCCCCCCCCCTCCCCAAAAAAACCTTCTATTGCTCCAAATGGCTTGGCATTTATTTATGTATAAAAAAATTTTCTTATTTAATTTTCAGCATGCAAATGAAGATGTTGAAAAAATGATCTTGGGAAACAAATGTGACATGGATGACAAGAGGCAGGTGTCGAAAGACCGTGGTGATTCTGTATGTGTAATTTTTTTTGTTTTCCCCCTTTCTTTCATTCCTTTTACATTTACTGAATGTGTTTTTAATAGAAAAATGTAATTAGTACTTTTAAGAGGTTCAGAAAGTTAAGTGTTTCCCCTCTCCATACACTTAGGCCATTTGTTTTAAATGAATAAATACAAACTTAGCAAGAGTTTTGATACAAATATTCTATGTTGTGCTGCTTCAAACTCTTCATGCTTTGATTTTTCTTCAAACACTCGCATAGCAAATCGGGCTACTGAAAGAAGTACTTTTAAAAAGCTCAGGTCTTCTAAAAGAAAAAAATCTCTTAAGCTAGATAATACAAGCCGAGTGATGTTTAAAATTACTTTGTAGCTGCTTATACAAAGGGGAGATAACTAAACACTACTTATGTGGAAGGGAGGTAAGTGTTTACCAATTTAATCTCTTATTTTAAGAATGCACATTAACATGGGCATGAATATTAACATTTTTGTTTGATACACTCTCAGCATTCCTTACTCTATTAAAATTTTAGGTACATGTGAATCTTTCTTAAAAACGCTTTCTTGCATCTACTCTGAATCTTATTTTCTTTATGTAAGCATTAGTTTTCATATGAAATGTTGAAAAGTTATTTTGGTCTAACTAACAATCTGATCAAAATTAATTTTTCAATTTCCTTCTTGGTCAGGTTGGGAACTAGTCGGCAGCTCCTTATAATTATTTTGGAAAGTATTTCTGATGTGATAATGTTAAAAATAACTTTGTATATTGTTTTAGCACTAATTTTTATTAACTAGATTGGACAGTGCCACATCTTCAGAACCTAATTTTAACTTGAAGAATCCCCCCCCTCCACGGACCTGCTGGAGTTAACAGTAAGAAAATGCCTGCATCCCAAGCTTAAGCTTGGGTAGATATAGATATTTCTTTGTACTGTTGGGTTTAACTTTGTTTCTTGTTGATCCAAAACCATGATGAGAGCATTCTATCATAATTTTCCCATCTATGTTCTTGTAGCAGTTCTCCAGTGTTACCTTCTTAGTATGAAGGCTTGTGATTTTAATAAATACATCTTCAAATACCTGAATTTCAACATCAAATCTAGTCTTTTATTTAGTAATTTAGATATGTCATTTAAATATTTTACCATATTTGATTGAGGTAGTCATTTTGTATTATTTATTCCATTTTATTTTCCTCCAGATTGCCCGTGAACATTCAATACCTTTCTTAGAGACCAGTGCCAAGGCCAACATCAATGTAGAGAGAGCCTTCATGGATTTAGCTCAAGCAATTTTGAATAAGGTCAGTGTTGTTTGACTGGAAAATTTGTAGAAACAATGTCTGAGGTTGTTATTGAGATGTAAGAAAAGATGAATAGTGCTGGACAAGATAATTTTGATATTAGTAAAGATGTACCCCCTCTGCCCAATAACTTTCTATGGTACAACTAAAACACAGTACGACCATGAGAATGAAGAGCTCAAAACAAAAAGAAAACAAGAACTAACAAAATGAATTAATGAAGTTAAAATTTAATGGAAATCTTTTATATTAAACACAAATACAGAAATCCTAAAATATACCTCACCACCCACAACTAAAACTGAAATACTCTCTCAAAAATTCAATTTGACCAAAAATAGAACTAAAAAGACAAAGATCAACATCACAATCCAGTTCTTTACTAACAGCCTTAAGAAAAAAAAAAAAAAAAAAAACATCCCAAAAAGGCATCTCGGTGGCCTCCTCCAAAATAAAAATTCTCAAGACCCCTCCCCCCCCAATAACAGAAAGTCCATTAGAAAAAAATGGAAACTAAGCACACGCACACACACACACACACACACACACACTCTACACATTCCTTGAAAACTTATTTCCTTCAATGACTTGAGTTATAATAATAATATATGAATTGGTAGAAATATTTCCATTCTCTGGAAATAAGCCATCATAATTCCAATTCTGAAGACTGATGAAAACTTCGAAGTTCCTTCAAACTACTAGTTGATTATACTTACTAGTTTTACAGAACTCCCGAATGGATGATAAATAAGTTTACCACATTCCTTAAATTTAAAATAATTATAACCTTCCAGTCTGGTTTTAGAAAGAAACGTAAGTACAATAGACCAGCTGGTTCACTTGGAATCTTCTATTAGAAAAGCTTTTAGTAAAGAACACTTGACAGCATAGAAAGAGCCTAGATACCCTCATGGATACTGGCAAATTGGACTAGTGTTTTATTTATGGTGCTGCAATAAGGTTGTACCTGAAATCCTTGATGCTATTCCTCATCAGGGACTGCAACTCGCCCTAAGAGCTTTTAGAACATCTGATGGACAGCCTGTATGCCAAAACTCATAAAATGCCTTTAATACAAAGATAGTAGAAATTAAGCCAACAATACTAAATTACGTTTCTGTTTGAATAACCCTGCATTTAAATGTTTCACCAATATCACTAAAGATCTGTTTGACTTGCAGCACTCCAAATAAAAAAAAAAGCCATCAAATCTTTTGGTTTTTACATGGACACCATTAATGAATCATACATAGCAAAAGCTAGTTTTCCAGCTTGTCTAACAAAGCAGCCAACAGTTTTACTAAACCTTGCCAAACACCCTAAAACTAATACCAGTCCATCTACCCTTTTGATATTTTTTTTTCTGGACCACCCAAACTATAAACACATAGCTGGCTCAAATTCTTATTCTTGATAATGCCTACCTTACAAAACTCTATTTTAGTGAAGAAGCTATAGCAATAGATTTAGCTTTTAGACATCATTACTTGCATCAGTGAAAAATAAAAAACACAATCCCTTAACAGTTAAATTGCTAAACAGGACAAAATCTAAAATTTTTCTGTTGGCTACCTCAGCCATATCGCTATCTGCAGCAAAGGAATCCTTAAAAATTAACATTTCATATTTAAAAAAAATCTCCCTATACAGACTTCAAAGCAATTATAAATTCCTATTCTAAACGAGAGGCAAGAGTTATGTAACTCTTACCCAAACAAACTTTACAAAATTTAAACCCATTCTTAAAGAATGACATGGTCTTGGAAGAAGCTGTCCTATGAAGAATCTGACTAGAAGAGTTCCATATCATCCACCCATTTCTCCTTAAAAATGAACATCCTCTTGAATGCACGGCATGTTGGGAGACATGTGCTGTAAATCACGCATTCTAATTGATTGCAATCCCCCTGCTCCTCCTATATGTTAACAATTTTATGACCCGACTAGTCTAGGGGACCTTTTCAAGAGCATAAAAGTAGAGCCCATTTGAAGGAGGTTTGGTCTATACCACAAATTAGAGACCTAAATAACACAATTCTAAAGGCATAACTCGAGTGATGGAACCAACAACCCAAAGGATTGTTTATAAAGCCATCTATTTGGGGAAGGTCTTTTTGGCATTAAATGACTGACAGTAGTATATCGACCCTAAAACTGAACAATCATTCAGTTCTCCCAGTACAAAGCTGAAGCCTTTGATTTCATGTCCTCTTTATTTACTGAATTTATTTATTATTTTAAATTCCATCTCTTAGCAAAGATACAAAAGAAATATTGATTGTGGTGGTGTATAAAAATGAGACTTAATGAAATTTAAACTCATTCCATTTTTTGTTTCTATTTAGTTTCAATCTTGCTTGATTTTTCTTGCAGACTCCCAGCAAAGACTCTGAACCAAGGGGCATTGATGTGCATAAGCAGGAAGGTAGCAGTCGAAAGTGTTGTTAGTGCTACTGCCTGCCAGATTCTTCTTTTCACCCAAGCCCCTTCTCCCACCCCCGTCTTGCTGCTCTTTCTGCCCTAGCCTGGCAACCATATTCCATAGGATGGCCACTCTTTGGTCAATTGCAGCAGCATTTCCCTACTGCCTGTCCCCTTACACCCTCCCATGGATGGACTACTTATTACTTGTACTTTTCATTGGATCAGCCCTTGCCGCTGTCGCCGCCGCTGCCCTCGCCCGCCTGCCCTCCTCGCCTCCGCCACATCCGCATGCTCGGGCTGCCGGCGATGGACATATTTGCTGTCAGTAACAAATTCTATGCTTTCCATTGTAAGATGAAATTGAAGAGAACAAAAAAAAAACTCTTAAAAAAAAAAAAAAAAAAAAAAAAAATAACTTGTAAAGAATTTTTTTGAAGAATGAGAAAAACTTGGGTGGGGGGAAAATAAGAGGAAAAAAAAAACAACAAAAAGCAAAAAAAAAAAAAAAAAAAAAAAAAAAATGACTGACCATTTAACTCGAGGTTGGCCAGTAACTCGAGGCTTTAGAATCAACAGAACCTGTGAGTAGTTGGCGATGTGTTGATGGAGATGGTGAGATACTGTTGGTGACAGTGTATGGATGGATTTGGCTCTGTGTGTGTGTCTGTGTGTATGATAGTGGGCACATGTGCATGTACGTACAATGTTTTGCTGGTGACTATATGGCATACTGCAGCAGATATACTTTGAGACTTTTTACATAAAGACTCCAGAGAAATGGAAAATGAAAAGTATTCATACCTCTTGTTCCTGGTTGGACACAAAGCAGAAGAAAAGGGACAACATAAAAACTAAATAAATTAAATTAAAAAAAAAAAGCTTAAAAAGGGGAGGAAAAACGCGTCCCCTGCACTTCCTGAATTATTTTAAAACTCCTGGAATTCTGTCGACTCCCTTGGTTCCCCGCCCTCTCTACAGGAAGTCATTTCCTAAGCCTGTTATTCCACATAGAGCACTGCAGTGTTGAATGTTGCTTGGCTTGCTGTCTGATTTTGACATCACTATCCAGAAAGCCTGTAATCATTGGAGCATCTTTACTGGTTAGTCCGTCTGGTTTTACCTCCCCTTAATAATTCCCACTCCAGTTTGCCTTTGCAATAACCAGGGTTAGTTGCTCTTCTTGTCCCTTATCTATTTCTTTGTGCTGGTAACATAACTATTTGCAGGTATATTATGTCTATATACCATAGCCAGATAGAATGTCTATCAAATAGATTTGTAGCTTTTTGATAGAATACTGTATATATCTTGGCATATATCAAGTCCATGCATATGTTTCTCTAAGAAACACCTTGTGTTGAGCTTCAACCTTTTCTTGTTCCCCTCCCTCTTTAAAAAAGGAAAAAAAAAAAAAAAACTTTAAGTAGCCATATTGGCTTCTTTCCAAAATGTTAAATTGGTTTTCTTTAATTTGCCAAATTTTGCCTTGACAATTGTTCTGCTTGCGTTCGTTAATGGACAGTTTGCATATTGGTGCTGCCATTATTACTTCTACTTAGGATTGTTTAATTCTTGTCTCTCTGCTCCACTGTTTCCTCAAAAAAATTTAGCTGGCAACTGAAGACCCCATAAAAGTATTGGGTGCAATTCAGAAAAGAGCAAGAAATAATTAAATTGCTAAATGCTGCTATCTTGTCTATTCAGTTCTTTCAAAAAATGAACTTTGAATGCTTTCCACTGTCTCTGCCATTTTCTTTTTTCTCTGAACGCTTCCCTTTTGTGAAGGGACTTTTTTTTTTTTTTTTTGCAATTTGAATCCTGAAATTGTTTTAATTGCTCTAGTAAGCCCATCTATGCTTGCTGCATTTGCCTATGATGTGTGGTCAACTGGGAATAGCATTAATCTTAACTGACCCTCCCCCACTTGTTATTAGCAAAGCACACACACCTAATTTCACCTTTTAGTTTTTCTCTCTCTCTCTCTGCATTCTTACTAAATATTCAAAGATCTTGATTAAAAACCTCTTCTTTTAAACTTTCTCCCCAATCTCTTGACTTTTGGTCTGGCCTCTTGCAGCAGTGTGCTAGCTGATCTACCTACTCCACACTAACCAGCTAGACGGACCAACCTTTCCCCCGTTAAATGTCACCCTCCGTACCCAGGGGCGGCGTGCAGGGGGGACCAGCCATTGTGGATATCTGAATCTTCATCAAGTCACTCGCCAGCTGGTAGCAACTACTTTGATAGATTATTTTCTGCTCACAATGAAATTTCTTTTTATTTTTTTTTGTTTTTTTTCCATGAATAATAAATCTGTAATTTAATGTATTTTTTTCCCTTTTCTTATTTCCTTTTGTGTGTAACCCTAACCCTTTGCCTCCCTACCACTACAGGCCACAATTTACACACATCAGGCCATCTACTCAAACCTGTGTATCCATAAAATGTTTAATAAGAAATCTATTGATTTATTGAATACTTAGGGGGGGAAAAAAAAATCTAAATTAGATTTGGAATTGACAGTAAGAAATCCCAATTTGAATAAAGCTATATGGTAAATACATTTCTAGCTTTCTATGTAGAGATCATAAACGTGGATACAGACTGTGCAACTTTACAAGTCGTGTTGTGCATTAAAGTCTCTGCTTCTGATGTTACTGCAATTTAATTCCTACAACTGGCTGAGTGAGAATTGGTTATTGTAAATATCCTGCTATGCACTTAACCACCATAAATCTATCCCTCTCCCCTCGTGTATATCTAACGTATTTGTCAATGTAACTTTGACCAATAACTTACAAGGCTCATAGACAAAAATGAGGATACTTGTCCAAATAATTAATTTATTCATTTCTAAATTAAATGACCCCCTCCCCCTTACCTGCCCAAGAAAGGTTCAATTATAATTAGATGCTTTGGCTTATCTGGCAAAGTACCCATTCAAAAAGGAAGAGTTAAAAAAGGCATTATTTATGCATGGGATTGGTGTGTGGACCGAGTAGATTTCTCCTGGAATTGAAACCATTCCTCTATTTAATCGGAATGCTTTGTTGCTTGACTTAGCAAAATGTTGAAACCAAACAGTTTTAACTGATGCTGTAAAGATATTGCTGGGACAGAAGTCTAGACCAGATTATAAGAATATTTGCCTTATATATATATATATATATATATATATATATATATAACAAAAAAACAAACTACATGGGCTAACTTTAAAATATCTGCACAAAAAATGGGAAGTAAAGATTGATGATACATGAAATCCCAATCATATTTTAAAAGAATATTATTACACTGTTATAAAATGACTTGAAGTTTGTGTTTTTTTTTTTTTTTTTTTGTTGTGAATATTGCACCAATGACTGAATCTGATAATTCTGTAATTCCGCATAAAATCGATATTTATTAATATAACAAAAAATTATGTTGACTGAATTTTTTTTTTTTTACATAAGTAATCCTGTAAATTATTCTCTAAAATGTAGCACCTCTCTTATGAGGATTTTGATATTGGAAGCAACCCATTGGTTTAAAGACAAAACAATACTTTTAGTAAACTTTAGTAAAATTTAATGCGAGAGAAGAGAATGGAGATTGTTCCTATTCCATAAAATCTCATTGTTTGTCCTTGTTAATTCATCCTCCTCTCTCAGTGGTCTTTATACAGTTCATCTCGACAGGAAACTCTTCCCTTCATGACTTTAGATACCTGAAAGAGATGAAGGTATTGAATTATAAGACAGTAGAAAAATCACGCAAGCATATGTTAAGGTTTTCCAGAGGTGGGGTGGCATTTAACAAATTGATCTTAACAATTATTGGGAACAATAAAACTGAATAATGGTGAGTGAGGTAGGCAGTATGTAACTTCCAGGGAATGATTTTACAAAACACCAAATCTCTGATGATGGCAAAGTGAGTAGTTGCAGAGAAACCAAGTTGTGACTGTCTTCAACAAACATGCAACTTGGGGCCTCTTTTGCATCTGTACTAATACATGATATTTTAATATTCAATACTCACTTGGCTCCCCAATCTGTGCGCCCGTGTATTGTGGCTCCAACAGAAGGCCGATATGTGGCAGAATTCTTGCCTAAAGTCAGTTGGGCTGGTGCACGCTTCCAGCCATAATCTGGAACAAAAATAAATTTCAAAATCAAATTGGATGCTTTCACCTTTAGAGGCTAAACTTGCATTCAAATTTCACTTTCTCTTTTAGTTTGAAATGGTAAATTCTTTTTAAAGTATAAAAACACATTTCATATGTTACACCCCCAAGTGTAGATTCACTTGCTTGTCAAATCCACAGTAGTAACTCTGAACACAGTTATTAACTTAATGTTAAAGTACATTAATTAACAGCTTTGCTGCTGAGAAATATGTTCTTTTGTTCATAGTTTGTATACTTGCATAACAGAATTGAGTTGGTAGGAAAGCATGAATTATTTGGCCACTCTTTAGTAGTGGCCATAAGAGGCTAGTGCTAAAAATTTATTTTAGAATTGTTTTGAACCAATCCTTTATAGGTTGTTTGTGTGTGCGTTTTCATTAAAATAGTTGAGTTTCTGAAATTTTATTATCATAGCTTAATTTTACTGAAGATGGATAAATCTATTCTAATAAGAAAATGGCAAAGGAGGGTGGGAAATACCTGGATTATTGTTTCGAGAAATGTTGTATGGTTTTGGATTCCACAATGACACATTATCTTTCCGTGTTATTCCTGCCGTCGGATTCATTCCTGGAAGATATTCAAAAATGAAAGGAAAAAAATTATGATTCATAAAAATCAGAACATGTCCAGCATAGTTTTATTCAAAGAACTGAAGGTTGGGCTAAGACTGACCTGGAACATATCGTGCCTTGCCAAGGTAATACTGTTTGGCAGATGACCGACTGGTCTGCTGGCCAGAGTTCCGTCGATTGTTGTCAGCAGCTTTTGGGTGAGGATTGGCCTTAATTTTGAGGAAACTGCAATGGAAGAAATAGCAAAAATGGTCAATGGTAAGTTGTTTTTTTTTTTTTTGTTTTTTTTTTCTCAGCTGAGAAGAGTTGGAATTTAAAGACAAATTGTGGCAGAAGAAAATGAGAGGTCAGTAGGATATAACAAGATTTGTTACATCAAACTTTGAAATAATGTCCAAGCAGAAAAGAAAATCTCTTATTGTAATTATTTATTGTTTGGATTTTTGTTCTCATCTTTGTGGCTATATTCATGGCATTTGTTTTGGCTGTTGTACACACTCCAGCCATCAGGTGATTGGAATTTCAAACTGAACTCTATTTTGTCCATTGGGGTAGACTATTCTAGTTCCACGTGTCATGCCTCTTCTAGATGTTTCAGTTATCTCCCTTTAACTCTCCAAATTTTTGTTCACCACTGCAGTAGCCAGGTATTGAACTCACTACTCTTTGTGTCAAGTCACTGAATTCAACCAAAGCTTTATCCATCGGGCCATGCGTTCTTGAGGACATCAGTATATGAAATTTTGGGACTCCTAAACTTAATGTTTCAGTAACCATTCCCTCCTCCGCAAGTATGCCATCCTGTGCATCTGTGTGTGGTAAGCAATATATGAGAGAAACAGGCTACCCCTTTATGGTAAGACTGCAAGAACATTGTAAAGCTGTAACACAAGGGGAAATAGAAAAATCAGGTGTAGCTGACCACATATGGAATGAAAAGAGAGAGAGGGGGGGTCACTGCCCCCCTGTGGGATGATGTTGAAATAATACACAGATAACATCACTAGAAAATTTATGGAATCAGCACATATGATGGGCTGCAAAAAAACTGAATGCAATATGGAAACCAGTAATACAAAATGCTGGAAAAAAGCAATAATCACAAAAATTGCAATATGAGCTCTGATAAAAAAAAAATTGTTACCGAGACAAATCCACAAAAATTCATACACACTGATGTCCTCAAGGACACATGGCCCAGAGGATACTTCACCCAAAGAGAGTTCAATACCTGGCTACTGCAGTGGTGAACAAAAACTTGGGAGTTAAGTTGAAGGGAGATAACTGAGACATCCAGAAGAAGCATGGCATGTGGAACTAGAACAATCTGCTCTGATGGATGAAATAAAGGGTTCAATTCGAAATTCCAATCACCGAAGAAGGCCAGAGTGTACAACCATTGAAACGTTGTGAATATGGCAACAAAGATGAGAACAATATATAGTCTAAAACACTTAAGTTTCGCTTACTTTGTGAAATCGTCATCAGCATCGTCATCATCAAATAATTTGTCGTTACCATCATTTTTATTTTCTTTCAAAAATGAAGGAATCGTTTGATTCCTTTTCTGGTGATCAGCAAAATCAAAATCATCAAAATCATCCCATGATAAATCCAGACCCCAACGCTTCCGGGCACTTGGCTTTTTGGTTTGTAACAATCGGGATGGTTCCTGCAAGTATACAGAAGACAGCTGGTTAGCCTTGTTTATTGAATCAAATTAAAATAATTTAGTACTTAGTGTATTGGGGATTAAACCTGGGAATTTAAGCCTACTGTGATGAAAATGTGCTCCAAACATATTGAGAACATGTTGTTATTAAGAGGAAAGATCAAAGTATTTTTGAATTTTTAATTAATATTTTTAGAACACTTGTAATTTTGATTAAAATTCTTGTTTTTCTTGTGTCAATTGATGTATAATTATACTTATCATTATAAGTAAAGACATATTTTAGCTTGGCAAATTTTAGAGTCTAATGAAATGTTTTTTTATTTTTACATGTTTCACCCTTTCCTTAATTTTATGAAAACTTGAGAAATTTAGTTAAAAGCAAAATTCTTTGGAGTATATATATATATATATATATAATATAATTTAAAAAAAATTTTTTTGCAAAACCAGGCCCCGTCTGCTCTAAATCAAAAAGTAAAAAAAATGCATTAAAACTAAGATGTTATTTAATTAGAGAAACTTTTAATTGCTTTTATGGATAATATATATTAATGACAATATTGTCTTAAGAAAAAAACATTTTTCAATGAAAAATGAATTCTTACAAGATTTAATTTTTTTTTTTTTATTTTTTTTAGAATAATTCGTAATATTTTAAAATCTTTTAAAATTCAATTTTTACTAATCATATATTAAAGCTTATTACAATTTGACATCCCCAAATAAAAAAAAAAAAAAAAAATTGTTTTTGTATAAATGCACAGAATTTTAAAGATGCACTACACTGTCAGAAAATAAGGGCGACAACTCTAGTAAATTTAATGCTAAAATTCAATAAAACATTAAATCCGAGTATTTAAAAGCTTTCATGTTATATTCCTCTATTTTTTTACGGCTAAAGCAAATAGAACATAAAAATTTATCCATTATCGGCTGTCACATTCCTACGTGATAGATTGTTTATTTATGCTGACACCTTAAAAACTATCGTGTTGAAAAATTCATTTCTGATATCTTAAAAAAAAATATAGTGGTTTCAAATCAGATTAATTATACTTTAAATCAGCTAATATTCCTCAAATAAAATTTCAGAAAAGTATATTTTATTTTTGGAAGAATTTTTAAGAAAGGGTTTTACATTTTTGTAACACTGTAAAAAATGGCACTAAATTCAAAATTTTTTTTAGAAATTAAAAAAAAAAAAATTCCAATTTAAATTAATTTTGAAATATAGGATAGTATTTTGTTTATTGGAAATATTAAATTTAATTTCTCAGATTGAAATTAAAACTAAATCAGATTGAAATTAAAACTAAAATAAGTTTCAAGAAAGATTTTTCATTATTAAAAATTAATCTTAAATGTTAGGTATCATGTTTTTGTGGAGGTAGCTAGATAAAAAGTATTTGCCACTATTTTTCTAGTAGTTTTGTCTGCAAGGTTAGAATTTGTTTAGCCTCTGGTTGTATCAACTGCTATTTATATAGTGGAAATTTGCATATGGACACATTTTTCGCTGACTTTTTTTTTTTTTTTTTTTTGACATGTAAAGTTGGAATACTGTAAAAGAAAAGGAATACACTTCAAAAAAAGAAAATAGTGTTCAATCTTGAATCGTTTTGATTCTTTGGTGATATGCTTTTCTTTTCATTATAAGTAAAGACATATACTGTATTGGTATTATGGGCAGAAAGTTGAGCTTGAGGAATTGGAATGAGTTGCAGCTGAAACTATTTTTAAAGATACATGTAAAAAAAAAAAAAAAAAAAATCTTCAGCCAACCTAATGTTCTAAGTGTCATAGGACGAAGCCCCTCCCCACCTCTACCTCAAATTTCAAGGCACAAACTTACAAGTTGGGTCAGTAATATTTAAAGTTTTACCTTTGTTTCATGGTTTGTTTGTTTTATTTTATTTGCACTCATCAGAGAAGGCAGGATGTTGGTGGCTCGATTCTCAGCTAATGGCTTTGTTTGTGGATGAGTATAATAATTGCTGGTTGGTTCCAAAGGGCCAATGGCAGGATAAGGAAGGGACACATTATTCACTGATGTCTGCTGTTGTTTGGCACTACTTAAATTGGCCCCGACTTGGAAGAAACTGTATCTCAAGGCCTGCAATGACAAGGAAATCCAAAATGCACAGATGTTTTCTTTCTTCAGAATGTAGAAAACCAGATTCTTTATTTCAATAACAGAAAGAAGAGAGCTTTGCAATGAGGTAAAGTGTGTAAAATGTTCAATTTGAATGGTTCTATTACTTTTTTTTAATCTGGTGTGGTGGATAAAATAGTTGCATTTTTGTCAGTCACTTGTAGTTAGCTTTGAAATTGCTCTTAAAAGTCAAGACTTTGAATGCTGATTTTCAAAGCTTGCATGCACATTTCTCAATTGGAAGACAAGTTCAGTGTATGTGTATATATATATTTTGGTAGAAAGATGTATGACAAAGTGGAAAAGGTTTTCATGTGACACATTTCATCTTTCAGGACTTCATCAGACTAAGTTTGTTTTTATATATGTTTTACTGCTTAAGGTAAAATGGTAACCTCAAAGTCACAGATATGTCCCACTCCAGACCCCTACAAAGATCTGATTTTCAAACATCACAAATTACCCAATTTAGGCAAATACAATAAATAAAATTAACAGTTGGATGTTTTCAGGATTTTGCAATGGCATACTTACAGTTCATTTTTAGACAAGAATATTTATGGTTGGTATTTTAGAACAGATGTAGGTAAAAAAAAAAAAAAACAATTTTTGATATTATAGAAAACTTTATGCAATTATTCTTTTGAAGTAGGATCCTCATCTTTTTGTTAATGACATTTCAGTCAATCTATTCTCCAGCCTTCCTCAAGTGTAGTAAATGTGAGAGAATTTTGATACTGAATTTCATGCAGAAAAGGTATGTTGTTTTTAATTCTCACTTTTTAATACAGGTTACATTCAGAGTCCGAGTTCAATATCTGGACTAAGCAGTACATCAGTTAGGCGGAAAAGTAGTGAGGTGACATGAGATTAGAGTGGCAGGAAGATGAAGTTGTCAGTTTAAATCCCAAGGAAGGTTGTTAGATGTGGGTTAAGCAAAGGAACAACATATTCAGTTTAAAATACCTTGAAAGGTATTGATTGCAACAGGCTCTTGAGGCTGAACAAAATATTGTGATAAAAACAACAAAGATGAGGATGTTACATGTGAAGGAACTAGAAGAATTACACTGAATTTAAAAAAAAAAAGAAATTTGAGAAATTAAATAATTGGAGTGAATTGGGGATGTGAAGTTGGAATTAACCCAGTGTTGGTTTATTATTGAAATCCAATAATAGATATTAAACACAGTGCATTACTCCCGGGTCAAAGTTGATGATGGTACATATGACAGTTGGCTGAGGTTTTTGAAAAAGGGGATTTAGCGACAAGATGAACATGGCTAAGAAAAAAAACAAATGTTTGGTTTCCCTAAAGGCTCAAGATCAGGAAGAAATAATTCTGGGGAAATTTTTATTTAAGGAAAAAATTGAAAGATTTTCTTTTTAATCACCAAGTATAGTAGCTTAATCCATGGATTAAGTCAGATTATCCTAATACTGATCTTGCCCATATGCATGGTAAACTTTGACAGCAGGAAACAAATTCTTGTAGCATTTCTAAGAACCAATGTCTGTTTAAATTTGCCATTCTCCCTACTGTGCCAAATCAAATTCCTTTGAAAGCTTTACACATCCTGTAAGTAATGAAACTTGGAATAGAAATGATAGTTGTCACCAAAAGATTTTTATTGTATGTTTGGACATCCATGTTGTTCCATAATAATCTTACACTTGAATAAAAAATATTGGCAATTTTTCAGTTTAATTATTTCTAGTTTGTTAGAAAATCACTAAATATGAAAAAAAAAACCCATTAGAAAATCAATTTGTCACATCCTAAACTGGTCTGGTGCTCCTACTATTCATCTCAAAGTTCTTGTCAGGATCTGCAATCCTGACTTGGCATCTCAACTTCACTCACTTTCTCACTGACTTCGCATGGCTTCCCTCTCTTTTCTACAAATATTTTCATGCCAACTGCTCTGACAAGCTTTTTTTCCCCTGGTGCCCCAACTACATGAATTTAAGCATGCTACTAGATTGGCATGTAGGTCCCACCCTTTTACTGTTAAAATTGCTAAATGTAACTGCCACTTCTACTCCAAGAGTTTCTTTTTTCACACTTCCCACCTGTGGAACTCCCTTCCATTTACTTGCTCCCCTGATAACTACAATCTTCAATAATTTAAATTCAATGTCAATTGCCATCTTCTATTTTCTTGAATGCCATTCCTCTTTTATCCTTTGCTTAAGTACCCCCACCCCAAGTCTTTACTCTCACGTTCACTCTGTAACCCTCTGTGTTTCACTCTCTGTAACACCCTGTGTTCAAGTGGCATTTTTGTCTTGCTTGGTGTGAAATGATTTTAAAAAAAATAAAAAATAAAATGACCTGCAACACCTCATGAAGTTGTTAGAATGATACTTCTAAATGGCGCAGCCAGTCATCTTAGAGGGATGCCCGTCTACTAGGGCCACAAGCCAGTCCCCGTTGCAGATGCCTGCCCAGGCACATTTGTGTCTGTTCAACACCCACAGAGCCCACCTGTGGTTTATATTGCAACTATGTTGAGCAGGCAGTTACAGTTTCTGGGAGAATGTGCATTACCCAGCATGATCAACAGTCTGAACAAGGCCAGCACACTCAAACCCTCAGTCACAAGGACTTGTGACATTGTGTTGGCACACCCAACAATGGCTCCCAAGGTTTCCATCTACCCAATTTCACTCACAAGGCTTGGATCAAACTGTGGTATAGTTTTCAGACACTTTTCAAAAGTGCTGCATGCTGGGATTGCCCCTTCAGACCAATAACATCAAGAAGTCACCTTCATGACAAATTGACCCTGGTGAGATCCAAATTCGGGTCACATGGTCAGAAAACAAATATGTTCTAACCACTCTGCCTGTTAATGATAATTATAACACTTATAATAATCTTCAGCTTTTTGTATTATGCCCTCTTCTTACTCCATTTGTTCACTGAGATTCAACAATATCTGTCCTACAGTGATTGTCCTCAAAGGGTTTAGCGACAGAGAAATAATGGCACAAAAAATTGCCTGCTGCTTTTATGTCTTCCATGACAGAAGAAGAAAGGGGACCCGAGTAGTTGTATATTTCAATCATTGATAGAGCCACAATCTCTGAAAAACAGAAAGTGAGTTGTGTGTGACAAGGTGGTTGTCTATCTTACTAAAAATCTGCAGAATAGTTTGCATTTTTTTTTGCAATCACTTTTCTCCTCTTCAAAAGAAATCTTTTTAATATTTTGTTTTTCATGAAAGTGTAAATTTTTGCCAACATGAAAACCAGTTTTTACAATTACAGTTTTTACCAAAATATCTTTGCCCAAATTATTTTTAAATCTTTGAACGAAATACAAAGCTGAGTATAAAATAAAAGAAAACTTGTCTTTCTTACTTGAATGGCAGTGGGACGGTCTTTTGGGTTCCACTGAATCAAATCTTTCATTACATTAAGACCTTCACTGCTGGCATTGGGCACAGCTGTTTTCAAATTTGTTGCAATGCATTGTGGCCAGCGAAAATTCATAGCTGCAGCAAGTCGGTAACCATCTTCCCAGTCTTTCTGCAAAAGACATAATACCAATGATAATCTAGGAAAATACATTTCAAGAATTTTCTAAAGTGCTTTAATTGGAATTTTGGGAACCCTCTGCAGGGTTTACACAATATGTAGCAACAAAAATTCTAATCAACCAATTTATATAATTGCATCAAACACATTTTGTAAGTAAAATCATTTTTACACATTCAAACTGAGATGTGACGCTGTTTATGTGTGGAAGGGGTGCATTACTTTTATGAGCACAGTAAACAATATTGGCAAATCTTGTTTGAATTTAGGTCGAAGCTACTCATATTTATACCCATAGGAAAGGCATGAATCGACTTTCCCCATTCTAGATAGTTTATCAGAAAATGTCTCATTGCTGGTATGTTGCAATGGTTTACAGAGAAAAGAGTGAGTGAGTGAATATTTTTGCAAACCAATCTCTCTTACTTGCCCAGGCAGGTAAAAAACTGTTAAACACTGACAAAACAGCATAGCATGATGAAAAAGATCCCAAACTTAATAAAAACAAAATTTCATCAAAATGTTTATGTTATAAGAGGAAAGAACAAAGTATTTTTTAATTATTTTTAAAATTTTTTTACTTGTTTCTAACGCTTTCGAAATTTTTGTTAAAAATCTCGTTTTTTTTTTTTTTATTTTAACGTTTTTTTGTTGACATAATAATTATGATTAGTGTTTTTGCATTTTTTACCCTGTGAAAAAAACATTGATTTGGAAATTCTTGAAACTTTCAGGACTTATTCGCAAATGAAATTATTTGTTTTATTAGTTAAAAGCAGGACTCCTTGGAGAATGTAAATCATCAACTTTTTTTTTCAAACTACTAATCAATTCCCAAAGATCTGTTCCAAATCATAAAATAAAAAATGGAATAAAACTATGACATTATTTAATTAGAAAAGCTTTTAATTGCTTTTATAAATAAAATTTATTAAGAACATTATTAAAAAAATATTTTTGTTTTGATGAATAATGAATTTTTACAAGAACTGTTTTCATTTTTTTAAATTTTAATTATAATAATTTATAATATTATAAACTGTTTAAAATTCTGCATTACTTCCATCCAGTTTGGTGATATTATTAAGTGAAAACAATATTTATGAATCAAAAATTGAAAAGCTCAATAAAAGCCGTTTACACTCAATATTTAGAAAATTTTTAAAATTGTTTTTTATGTATGCATAACATGCCCCTGTTTCAAAGTATGGTGACCATACACAACATGATCAGAAAATAAGTAATATGTATATAGTAAATTTAAATTCAACATTCCTAAAATTAGAATACGGAGAATATTTGACAATAATTTTTAAAATTATCGAGTACTTAAAAATTATATAAAAAAGTGTTCACCTATCATTTTCTTAAATTATATTTTAACAGATATGGTCTCCTTAAAAGTATCAGCACCTCATCAAGTGATTATGAGGTGTTGACATGCACTTAATCGCGCTACTGTTTGTTTTAAAAATCCATTTCTCTGTTATTTTAAAGTTAAAGTAAATAATATTTTTTTCAGATCAAATTAAACTTTAAATCAGCTAATATACATCAAAGAAAAATATATTTTTAAAACCAAGAATTAACTTTTGTTTACAAATGTGTCAAAAATGGCTGAATTTAAACAATTTCTGAAAGCAAGCAAAAAGTTGAAATTCTAATCAATATAATTTCTATTTGAAATACACCAAAGTATTTTACTGAAAATAGTAAATTTAATCTTTTAACTTTCAATTAAAGCTAAAAAGAAAGCTTCAAAAATGCTTTTTCATTTTTAAAAATTCATTTTAAACCATAGGTATCGAAATTTCACTGGTGGTATCTACCCTATAGTTAACTGTAACAGGGGCCAAGGTCAGATGCATCTTTACATAGGATGAGGCACTGTTTACATATATGTTGGGTAGGGGTTGTGTCATAGTTAAAAAGTCTGGAATCATTGTTTTTATACTTGAGAATTGTTTCCAAATGGTTCAAGTTGTTATGTGGATGAGAAACTTCCGCTTTCTTTTCAAAAGGAACAGATTTTGATACTGAGTGGACAGAAGAAATGAACATGAAAATGATTTCTAAAATCCGTTTCTGTCAACATTTCATTACTGTTGTTGACTGTCAACTCTACCTGATTGGCATGAAAAGTGATGCATCCATTTGGCTGATTCTTCTGAAAAATCTGGTAGTCAACAAAGAACCAGTCTGGAAACAGTGCCTCAGAAAATTGGTGACAGCAAGCAGATAACGAAAATTATTTCTAAGAATGAGAAGAATTTGTGAAAAAAATCGAGATTTTGAAAAAGAAAAAAATGAAAATCAGATTCATAGATATTCTTGATTGATTCTTTCATTTGTGATATTTTTTTTTTAACACAATGCTTTGAATGAGAAATATTCTTTGGGTTGTGACTACATTAATTTGAAGAATGAAAATTTTTTGGTGATCAGAAAGAGTTATCTCCCCTTGACAATAAGCCAAGACGTGAAACTGATTTTTGATTTTATGAACAGAGCAAACTTCAGTATATCTTCGATATTTAAAAAAAACTTGTCTTGATTCATAGATAAATATACGACAAGCGACAGTGTTTTTTTTTGTTTAAGGAATAAATTGATTTTTTCATTATAAGGAATTTTATTTTCCAGGCCACTGAAAGATATTTGGAAATCACTGAAAACAAACATCGTTTAGAAAAATGAGTTAATGTTAGAAGTTTGTCGTAAAAATGCGTGAATTATGAGATGAAAATTTGTTTCATCCTTTGTTAATAGAAGAGACTAAGAAAATATTGTTTCTTTCATTTTCCCAACAGACATTCAAATTTTGTTGATGAAGTGTAAGTACAATTTAAGATCTCGTCTGTTTAAAAAGATTGATCGCATTGTCGTAATTATTTACCCTGTGTGGTGTACCGAGAATGGAACATATCTTGAAAATCTGATCAATTTCTGAACTGCCTGGAAACAAGGGCCGTAGTGTGTAAACCTCAGCCATAATACAACCGACGGCCCACAAGTCAATGGGAGAGCTATAATTAGTTGCTCGGAGGAGAACTTCTGGAGCACGGTACCTAAAAGAGAAAGATAAAAATCGAAAAACATTTTCAAGATTTTTAACGATCAAAAACAAGTAATATTTGAGGATATTCTACTTATTTATTTACTTATTAAAAAAACAAAAACAAACGACACTGCTTTAAAGGAGACGGTATAAACTAGGTAGGTTAAGTAGTTTTGTTTCAAATTTCTCAGTTTTGCATGGAATCATGTGTGCGTTTATTTTCCAAATGAATCTTTCGAAAACTTAATTTTTTGATCATCACAGATAATTTCCTGTTGAGGGATGGTCTCCACCAGGTTAAAATGTCCAAGACACATGCACATGATGAGCATGCCAAGAAACCATTTGTGGAGACCCAGGCTCTGGCACACAATCTGTGATCAATAGAGGAGGATGGTGGGCAGTTCATTACATTCGCACCCCAACAACTCTTATGGAAGTTAATTTCCAAAAGTAACAAATTTGTTTTTTTTTAATGCAGGCATTTTGTGACAATTGCCAAGATTAACTGTGACACACAAACACAAAAATATTTGGGTTGAAATCTAAGAGACAAAGAAATCAATATTAAATTATTTACATGAAATTTGAGCATTAAATGAAGAATTTAAAAATCGAATCCACTTCTCTTTCTGATAAGAAAACGATTTTTACAACAAACTTCACATCAGTCCCATCTTGTTATACTCACCATCTTGTGGATACATAATCTGTGTAAGGCGGTTGTGAACGAGTTTCCCTTGCCAAACCAAAATCAGCAATTTTCACCAAGTCTGGTCCAGTGCAAAGTAAATTTTCAGGTTTCAAATCTCGATGGAAAAAACCTACAACCAAAAAGTTAATATCAGAACAAAAATTTCCCATTTCTTCCTCAGCTTTATATCTAACACTTTCGTCCCAGCCCCTCAACTTCCGACATCTTACTCTCTGGATTGAGGTGTCTACTCGGTCCTAACTGTAGGTCCCTTGAGCATCCGTAGATCATTTGACCGGCCCACTGGTGTAATCCTGCTTCCTGCCCACGTTGTGTTTGGTTTGATCCAGAAAGCAGAAATGATGTTTAGCCATTCACGGTCGACTGAAGATGTAGACACGGCTGGAGAGTCTGTGCTAAGAAATTTAGAATGCACCAAAAAAAATATATATCTGCAGAAATCCGGACAAACAACTATTCAATGGTTGAATTGTTAATGTCTTTTATATAGCAGAAAAGAATAGTATAGAAAAGGAACGGGTTACAGAAAAGAAAAGTAATTGACGTAAAAACTCATACACTGGATTCTAGACAGAGAGAGTGGGTTGTGATTAGTTTGTTGTGAAATTGTCTCAGAACGATATATGACTTTTGCAATGGAGAGAGAAAGATTTCTGTGTGCGGCTTAAAGTTTATAGTTGCGTTCTCCCTTGGCGGCAGTAACAGTAGTAGTAATCTTCGTGGTAGCAGAAGCATTGGTACTTATATTAACAGTACATGTTAGCGGGGGTTTTGTTCCAATCCCTGATGTCACTTCCACTGCACTCGACGACAGACGAGCCCAAAAATAACCTTTTGGTTATTGTAGCTTGTTCGACGTTTCCGTTTTCAGTCTTAGATTGTTGGAGGAGTAATTTGCTTCTTCATACTTATATCAACAAAATATGTTAGCGGGCGTTTGGTTCCAATCTCTGACGGCACTTCCAGCCTCCGAACCCTCTCTACCCAGCTCGACTGCACTCGACGGCAGACGAGCCAACCACTCTGTCAACAGATTTCTGTGCGCGTTTATATAGATAAACCTGGCTGATCATAAATCGACCCTTGGCCTGCTCCGATTATCACGAGTGCTACCTTTAACCCAAAATCATGTGAATTTCAAAGTTCCTCATAGCCTTAGTAAGCTCTATTTCAAATTTTAACCGATAAAAATTATCCCAATCATCTTCCATTGTCTTCCTAATGACCCAATTCCAAATGGGCTAGATCAGATTCCCATCAGTAAACAAAATTGTTCTGATCTAATTTCGCTGTTCAAATCTACTCCAATTTCAATAATAAAAAAATATATGTGCGTGTGTTTGTGTGTGGTTCCCAAACTCTCTCTGTTACATTTAAATGACAACAAAATTTTCCAAATACAATAAAACTTTGGCATTTTTTTTTTTTTACTTAGTTTTCATGTGGGAATAGTTTTAGAAAACAAAAAAAAACAAAAATTGCTTTTATTACAGAACTTGAAAGAACGTGTTAAAGACAGGATTAAATCTGCCGATTTCTAATGAAATCCAAATAAATCAATAATGCTTACCATTCTTGTGCATAAAAGCAAGGCCTTGAAGAACTTGGTAAATGATATTCCTCACTACAGAATCGGACAAAAATCTGTCTCTGGAAAATGAAAGGAGAAAGGTTGAGTTGGAACAGTGACAAATAAGAGCAATAACAAATGACATTTTATTTATATTTATTCAATTTTCTTTTTTAAATTTCTGTATGCGAATTTAGAAGAATTTGTCGATCATTGTAAACTAATGCAAAGTAGAGAAATTCAACAAGGGGAAATGAAGCCTATCCAAATATGACAACAATAAAATACAGTTTCACTTTTCTAGTAAAAATAAAAGATAGAAGAAAATGAAGGCAGATCGTTGGAGCTGGAGAAATAAAAATCAGTTTGAGGAAACATTTACCAATTGTTGAAGTAACTGAAGTAAAAATGTTTGGTTTACTTAAATCTGGTGTAAGCAATTTTTGTGCCATAAAAAGTGACAGAAAATAAATTTCATCCAATCATTTTGTTACCCCCAGGTGTGTGTGTGTGTGTATATATATATATATATATATATATATATATATATATATATATATATGTATGTATACACACACACAGGAAAACAATATTAGTTATGTTTCTGTGTTTGTGAATTGTAGAAGTCATTTCTTTAGATTTTAGAACTTACTGTTTCCTGAGAGAGAGACGGAGGTGAGTAGCTTGTTGTTACTGTTTAGTACTTGCAAATAAAATTTTTTAAAAAATCACATATTTATTCATAGAAAAGTCAAGAGTCAAGGCACATTAACAACAAAAGGGGTTCTGATTTTTATTCTTTATATGGATAAATAAAATTAAATACACTAATGATGTTCATTTTTTTCCTGGCTAAATCTGCAACAAAATCAAATGTGAGCCAAATGATGAAATTTGTTTTCTTATGTAGGAAAAGTCTATTTAAGGAATTATTTGAGTTAGTATCCTCATTTCACTTGTTTCAATCAATATATTTTAACCAAGTGGTAATCTCTAACCTTGTTCAAGTGAATGTTTTTTTGTTAAATTTCAACTTCTCAAATCTTCAAATTGGGAAAATAAAAATATGTAGTTTCAAAGAAATAAAAAAAAGTAATGAAAGATAAGCAGATGCAAATGTTGAAGAGTTTGAAACTGGTTGAAATATGGTAATAGAAATAATGAAATATGTGGAGATTAGTGTGAATATCTGCAGGAAAAATGACAACTCCAAAAAAACGATTCTATGCGATTTCTACTTTTACAACCAACAACAATTTATACAATGTTTTTCCTAAACTACAAAAATCAGTAAAATGAGTTTTGATGTGCAGTTATTTGGAAGTAAAATTTGAAAAAAAAGTGAGTTTCTCATCAGATTATGATGTGGCATTTGTAAATCTCCATTCAAAGACTGGTATATACCCCCCCATATATATATATATATATATATATATATATATATATATATATATATATATATGTATATTTGTTATGAAATTGCAACACATAGAGATATGAACCAGAGTTTCAAAAAAGAAAAGGTGGTTTTGCTCTGATAGAAATACACAAACAGGTACCGACAAATCACAAGTTGAATATTTTTAAACAATTTTTAAATAACCAAACAATCAAAGGGGAAACAAAATACAAGATTCCAGATTTAAACAATCACAAGTTGAATATTTTTAAACAATTTTATATAACAAAATCAACAAAATATGGGAAAAGTATGTAATGACTGATGTAAAATCAATAAAAGGCACTTATCTGATACTGGGTAATAGTTCAAGCATTTGTGTTTCATGAATTTGTAATTTCAAATATTCATAATGGCAAATAGACAGAATCTCTTTAAAATGTCCAAGTAAAAGTCAGTAGTTCTTCTTTCCACAATATAAATTGGACAACTCTGGAATCTTGTATTTTGTTTCCCCTTTGGTAATCAAATTACATCCAAGATGAAATTGGGATGATTTCTTTGGGCACAATATTCTTTTATTCTCTACACATCAAATAGTCAAATAAATCCACGGTCTTTGGGAATATCATCTTTTTATTCACTTCATATCAAGTAGTTGAACAAATCCAGGATCCCCAGAATGATATTTCCTTATTCCTTACACAATAAGTAATGATATGAGTTCATGGGTGCATCTCTCATAAGCAGTCGCTGAAAGTCAATTTTCTAGCGATCTGTGTCGGGCAGAGATTATCAGGAAACTGTAATTACAATACCAAAAATTCCATGTGGTGGTGTACGTCACATAAGTTTGGGTGACCAAGTTTTGCTTACTCCATTAGGAGGTCAATCATGACTAGTTGTCAAGTAACCCAGATTCCTTCCTGCCTTTTCTTAGTCAAGACAGAACTGTCTAGACAGGAAATAAAAAAAAAGAAAAGAGGAAACACAAAGACAGTTTGTCCCTCTTAATAAACTGATCACATATCTGATTTAACAGTCGTCATTGAGGGCTATGTCACTATACAGTGCTGAGCGATAAAAGTGACTCACCTGATTTTTTCTTTTACTTAAAATTTTTTTCGCCTATTGTTTTTGGGGTCAAACTAATTTTTAATCTTAAACTTTTTTACTAGGTGGTGGGGAAGGGTTCTTTATATTAAGACCCCTTCCCGACCACCTAGTAAAAAGTTTACTCACCCTAAGGTATTCTATTGATAATCATAATTTTGGATATAAATGAGATTTAGGGAAAAACTCTGTGCAAAAAAAGTGACTCACCTATTTCCTGCAACTAGTAATCAATAGAAACATAACCGAACAGCCTTAAATAAAGAATAATAGAGGTATAATTTATTTATAATAGGTAATATAGTTCGAAATATTTAATAATCTATGGGTCCTCCTTTATTTTGAATAACCTTTTCAACCCTTTTTGGCATTGACTTCATTAGGTTCTGGCAAATCTCATCTTCAAGCATTGAATTCCATTCGGATATGAAATTCACAATCAAATCCTCTTTGTTGCTCAACTGCTTTCTCGAGAGCCTGTACTTTATAATGCTTCATAAGTTTTCTATGGAGTTGAGGTCAGGAGATTGAGGCGGCCATGCTTCTCACCTGCTTCTCATCAAAGTATTCCTTCATCAATTTTGATTTGTGACAGGGAGCATTATCCTGCATAAAAATGAGCTTGGTGGGGTCGATTTGCACCCTTTCAGCAGAAGGGAGCAGACAAGACTCTAAAATTCTCTTGCACTGCTCGCTCCTGAGGGTCTTTTCAATAGGTTTTAAGAAACCAGTTCCATGAAAAGAAAAGCATCCCCCAGAACATTATACTGAACAGATGCTTGATAGTACTTATTGCTAAATTCAAAGAGCTTTCAAAGCTTCTTCTTTGGATTTTAGATCGCTTATCCTTTGAATTTAGCTCAACATTTGTTTCATCGGAGAAGAGAACATTTAGTAAAAAAAATCAGGTGAGTCACTTTTATTGAACAGCACTGTATATATGTATGTATATGTATGTATATATATATATATATATATATATAACCCCCTCTCTGGCCGCGTCATGGATGATAACCGTCGGCTTCCTTTAACTCAGGCCTTCTCTTTTTCCAAAACCAATTACCCACATGAATAACAAAACCAGAAATATAAACCTAAACCAGCCTTCCAAAAATCACCCAAACCTCTCTAAATATCTCCTTCACCAACATCCGTGACATTAGAACCAACTTCTGCAGCGTTGGGTCTTTCCTCATTGCTAAGTGCCCGGATATACTCGCCCTGTGTGAGACCAATCTTGACTCCTCTATCCCTTCCTCTGATCTCTCGTTCCCTGGATACCTCCCACTCCTCAGAAAAGACTCTCTAACCCACATGCATGGCCTGGGTGTCTACGTCAAGGACCATCACCCTCTGGCTAGAGAGTGCTCTCTCGAATCGCCAGATCATTCGTACTTGTGTCTCCGGCTATCTCTTCTCAATGCTGTAAGCTATCTTTTCTTCTTCTACCGCTCTCCATCCTCTCAGGACTGTGGGATACTCGATGTCATTTCTGACAGCATAGATAGGGCCCTCTCTGTCCATCCGTACGCTCACATATTTGTGTTTGGCGATTTTAACGCCCATCACAACCAGTGGCTAAAGAACGCTACCACTGACCTCGCAGGCATACATACTCTCAACTTTTCAATCTCTCAATCCCTCACCCAGATAATCGATTTCTCCACGCGTTTTTCCTACAATCGTGACTGTAAGGCCTCACTCCTTGACCTGTGTTTTACCTTCATTCCTGAGTCTTGTAGTGCCACACAGCTCTGTCCTATCGGTAACTCCAATCATGCTGTTGTGTCTGTTAGCATCTCCTTCAGCCCCACCCCCTGCAAAGAGCCTCCTACCACCAGAACCACATTCTGCTACCAACGGGCTGACTGGGACTCGTTTCGTGACTTCCTCCGTGATGTCCCCTGGGATGCTGTATTTAAGCTCCCCACTCATGAGTGTGCTTCTGAGTTCTCTTCCTGGATTAAAGCCGGTATCGAAGCTTTCATCCCCTCCAGGAAATTCAAGGTCAAACCGCGCTCCTCCCCCTGGTTCACAGCTGCTTGCTCAGCTGCCATTGCCCATAGGAACCACTTCTTCCACCGTTTTCGTAGTGATATGTCCGACTCCAACAGACGTCTATTTACCTCTGCGGCTGCTCGGTCTCACGCTGTCCGCTGATCTGAGATGGAACAAAAACATCGAGTCAGTTGCATCATCCACCGCAAGAAAAGTTGGTTCCCTGTGCTGAGACAGGAAATTTTTCCCCCCGGAATCAATCCTCCAAGTCTATAAATCGACCATTCGCCCTTGCATGGAGTATTGCTGCCATATATGGTCTGGGGCCCCTGCTGGTTGCCTCAGGGTTCTTGATAAGATCCAGAGACGGATACGCAATGTGATGGGCCCTGATCTGTCATCTCGTCTGCAGTCGCTCTCTCACAGACGCGATGTTGCATCGCTCTGCATTTTTTACAAGTACTTTCACAGTAATTGCTCCGAGGAGTTGCTTTCGCTTGTCCCTAGGCCTCGTGAATTTAAACGTCCTACGAGGCTGGCATCCCGTTCCTACCCCTTCACCGTTGAAACTGTTAGATGTAGATGTCTCTTCTACTCCAATATCTTCATGTCTCGCACATCTCGACTATGGAACTCCCTTCCCTATTACTATTTCCCTGACAAATACAATCTCCAATGGTTTAAGTGTAGCATCAATCGCCATCTCCAGTTGCCTTGATCTATCCACTTCCCTTCTCCACATCCTTTCATCTTTCATTCCTATCTGCTCTCGCTCCAAATCTTCTGTAACCCCCTTGCCTTGATCGACCCTCCTTCTTTCTCTTTCTCCACATCCTCTCCTTTACCACTCCTATCTGCTCTTTCTCCATCCCTTCTGTAACCCCATGCGTGATAGTGGCCTCCAGCCTTGCTTGGGGTGATACGCTTAAAAAAAAAAAAAAAAAAAAATATATATATATATATATATATATATATATATATTCATATTTCATTGAATAAGACAGACAAGGTGTTTTGATTTAGTTTTTTTATACAATTTCTCATGTGATCTAATAATATTTTCTTTTCGGATGATAAATTTTACAAAAACTGTCCAATTTTTCTTTTTATCCGAGTGCTTTCAGCTATACATTTCAAGATTGAACTATATTAACTGTTAACAAGAAATAGATTGTTGTATGTATATATTTATATAAGGTTTTCATTTTCAAAACAGGGTCAAGATATTGTGTCCATGTTCATAGTTGATATTAAGTGTTGTTTTCTTTGTTTTTATTAAGAAGGCTTCCATTATTTTTAGCCTTTTTTGTATATAGATGATGCTATTATATTTGTAACACAAATATAATAAGGTATTGATCGGTGGCGCCATTGTATCTTGACATTATAGAAATGTCCAAACCTATCTAATGTAAGCCTGACATGTAGTGAATCAGTGTGGACATCAGTTAGACTACTCGTGACAAAGAAACCCGATAGTGATTGTTAGACCCACAGGATATTCCATCTCTGAAATTGTGGGGACATTTAACATCACTTCATGTACAGCAGAGTTGGGATGCTGAAGGTAACATCAATCAGCTAAATGACAAACCTTTTATTTGTATTATATATATATATATATATATATATATATATATATATATATAATTAGTTGGATTAGAATAAGTAATCAATATGAGCACAAATTCCAAAAAGGGTGTATCAGCAGAACTGAGGATACACTATGGGCAGAGACATATCATCATCCAGATGGCAAATATATATATATATAATAATAATGATGATATTCCTTGCCTCTTATAGTTGATGGATGAGTCAGGTGTTGTCCCATTATGTCTCATACATATTCAATGAGAGACAGGACTGGCACTCATGTTGAATCACCTGGCATCACATTTGCCTTGATTTGTGCTATAGATGCCATGTAGTCTGACATCTTAGGAGTAGTGTTCATTTGACCACTACTCCTAACATTGAGATACAACTGATGCATCATATATGCCCATATTGTGTGCAGCAACTCTTTCAAATGACCATCCAGCCTTGAGAAGGCCAACAATCTGATACCCACTCGATTAGCTCTAATTGAACAAAGGTTGCATGTATGCATTCCCAATTGTTGGAACTGGACTCTTTCATCACTCTTAACCTTATTGCAGTATACACCAATGTCTAAAACTCAGGCACAAATGGTGAGCTGGTATGGACGTTGTGTCACTAAAACACAGGTTTCCCCAAGGGCTCCATCCTGGGTCCTACTCTGTTTTTAAATTTCATATATATATATATATATATATATATATATATGAGAGAGAGAGAGAGGTGTGAGTATGCATTATATACACACACACACACACACACACAGATCCAACTTACATTATTTCTCTTATAATGCTTAATATTTGGGAGAAAACAACTATAAAGGCAAACATTTTCCTAAATGTCATAAATCATATAAAATATTTAATAAAGATAACATAAAATTGAGCTACAGCTGCACTGATAATATGCTACAGATAATAAAATAGTATAATAACAAGACTATACACATAAATAAAAATACAAGACCCCTCTCCTCATGTAACTGTATCTGTAGATATGTCCTCTTGGTAGTAAATGTTTGACAGAGGATGTTGTTTATCAAGCCACTGTGATAACTGATAGGTTAAATATAATTAGATTGCACCAAACACATTTGGAAATAAATATTTTAAGACCATAAAACATCTTTCAACATAATATGCTGTGTTAAAAATACAACACACTCTAAATATGTATGGAATTACAAAGATAGATTTAATAAAATTCCCATTGTTGAACAGAAAATTGTAAAATGGGCAAAAGTTTGTGGAGGAGGTTCCAGGATTGTGGATTGTGTTTGGAGGAGAAATTACTTTTTTCTGAACAAGTCTACCTTCTTCATAAGAAATCCGATCTCATTAGCAAGTTTAGGCATAAGAATAAGTACTTCTTAAGTCGATTAGCTCCTGACTGAAAGGAAAAAAACATAGAATTACTTTCAATTTTGTAGGTGCCAAATGTAACTATTACTATCTTTACATTAAGGGTGTAAGGATGGGAAGTCACAGTCGGCGTTTACAAATGGATTAATGAATAATTTCTTAAACATTGGTCTTCATTTGACTTTATATATATATATATATATATAATTAGGAGGATTTGAAATAATCATAATTAAGTAATTCATCGAGTCTAGAAGAAACCTCAACAGAATGCAGAAAACACTGGATGGCCGTTTCATTCTATATTTGGGACTCATCAGCAGTGCTCATCCACTGCCAAGAATTGAAACCTGAACAGTTACGATAGGAGGCAAACGCCATACCAAATGTACCAACGGGCCTTGGTAACGAATTAGACTCGATATAGCGCTGCTCGATCACATATTCCGTGGTGGAACTCATCCAAGTTTCTCTTTACCCACAGGACTGTACCTCCACGAGCTATGACTACTATCCCCAAGCCACTCCATCCAGAGCATTAGAAGCCGGTTCAAGCAAGGATATACAGATAGAAATAATTAGGAGGATTTGAAATAATCATAATTAAGTAATTCATATATATATATATATATATATATATATATATATATATATATATATTAAACAGATTGAAGTTAAATTTAGTAAGATTAATATGTATATTAGGTAACTTGTTATAAATAGTATACATACAAAGTAACAAAGAACTTTGTCCTTTTAAGCTAATCTTAAACATTACAACATACAGCTGATAAACATGATCCTCTTCTGACATCCTCGATTATAATTCACACATGCAAAGAATATATGCGAATCTTAAGTAGTGTTGATAGGAGTCATAAATCTGAACAGGCTCAGGTAGGCATATAAAGACAGTTGAAGTTCTTCATGATTGTAGAATTATAAACAAAGCTACAAATACCTTTTATAGTCTCGCTGCCATCCACTGCCTGTCCCCACTCTGTGCCTCTTTGTCATATTGGCTTTCCAAAAGAGGATATGTATGTATGGCTACCATATTATGTTTAGTTTTGCAAGTTGGTTGAGTAACATTGTCAACATCTTGTCCTGACTTGTTCTCTTATATTTTGAATTGATCACTTGAGCTCAGACAAACAATCACACAGCCATATACATTTACACAATTTCTCTACTCCCAAATATGCAAACAGCTACATAAAAGACAACAAAAATGGCCCCCTACCAAGCAAATAAAAAAAAACAAACTTAGGGCTGTTAATACTTTTCAAATGCAATCAAAGTTTTATATTATCTCAAGATTATTTCTTGCATTTTGTACAAAATAGAATATTCAATGAACTCTCAATTCTTTTAACATTTTTGCTGATTCCTTTTCTGATCCTTTTCAGGTGACATTACGTTCAGTTTCATTAGCTGCAATGGAATGTGGCATGTCATAAACAAATTGTAGAATTCTCCTAGATTATTAGAGGTTTTGGCATAACTGAACCTTTTATCTACAATATCCCACAATGCAATAGGCAAAATCCCAGTTGAAAAAGAACAGATAATAAATGACTCACAATACTGTTGGGGAGAGAGAGAGAGAGAGAGAGAGAAAAGGATAGAAAAAGAGGGAAAGATAGAGATTTAAAAAAGATAGTCTCCTCCAAAACAACTGAATATTACCAACTAGGACTCGCATTAAAATCTCATGCAGAATTATCATTCACAATTGTTAGAAAAGAACTAATATTGATATGAGATGAAATTTGAAATTCCGAGTACTTTCAGCAAAAGAAAAGCAATCAAATTAGAGGAAAACCTGGAAAATGTAAAAAAAAGTTAAAATAAAAAGATGATGATGATGGGAATTTGAAAAATGACAAAAAGTGGCTGTATTTTCAAGATGGCAAAGAAACAAAAAAGAAAATCAAATATTTTGAAGAATGAATGAATACATGTGACAAAACTAAATTCTGTCAAAAAGTTAAAAAAATTAGCAAACTGATGGCATCTACAAAGGCCATTTATCATATGATGATTTTATTCACAATAAGTAGAGATTAACTAGCTACACTAAATGCCCCATATTTGTAGCCTTGTACCAGACAAAGTTTTAGTAAATACAAATATATAATCTTCTTTTTGAAATGAATGTTATATCTTAACTAAAATTTAAAATACATTTCATTTTTATTTTGTATTGTAGCTTGTTATCATTATGACAACAATAAATAAGACACCCCTCTGCTGCTGTTGCTGTTAAAAATCCCTGCTGCAGTATTTCATCATCTTCATGTGTCACTGTTGTTTTTGTATCCTCATCATCATCATCATCATCAACTCATTCATTCATGCTAATAATTTCCATTATTGTTAACAGTAGCATTTTGCTTTGAGACCTGCATGATTTCCTTTTTGGAAACCAAATGGACCAACAGCTGTTGAATAACTAGACAAGATTGTTATTTATTAATAAATGCATAAATTAACAGTTGGTTGCTTTTTACTTCAAATATTCATCCCTTCATTTTCACAAGTTCTCCTTAGAAATAATTGATATTCTCTTGCCGTTTCTCCTCAAATCACTTTGACAGCAACTGTTCAGTTTTTATTGAATGCACTAGAAATTACTCATTTCTTGTATTGCTGATCATTGCTAAAGTTGACTTGGGAGTGAAATGAGTGCATTGCATCAATTCTCCAAATGGAAAGGGCAATGTCTATCTTGAAGACCAGCATTCAAAATACTTGTTTTTCCTTGGACTTGAACACCAACTACAAGTACCATTAAAGAGATACACAACAATCTCTGTGCTCTGTCCTAATGCCATTTCTTTTGTGTTTTGTTTTCTTTCATCACACTGTATTTATTCCTTCTATAAAAATAGAAAAAAAAATAACAAAAAGGAACTTGAATTGATCAAAGTTGTGCCATCTTCTTGAAGATGACATATATATAAACATTGAAATGCCACAATTATACTTTTCTATTTGTAACTATATTCTTTGGAGTTGATTTCATTATTTGGAAATTGGGTAAAGAGCAAAGATTGAAAGATGAAAATAAAAGGAATAAATTCTTACCTGTCTTTCAACATTTGATATAAATTTTCTTTCATGTATTCAAATACAAAATAAAGTTGATCCTTTTCTCGCACCACTTCCTTCAGCTTGACGATATTTGGATGATTCAGTTTTTGCAATGACTAAACAGAAAAAATACAAAACGGCAACCTCTCACATATTTTGGACAGTGAATCAAACAGGGAATTGAACAATTTCAAAAGGACAACTCTAAAAATATAAAATGTTGAAATGGCAGTAAAACTGTGAAAGTTTTCATAAAACAATTAGAGGAGATTTTGGTTAAAAGAATATTGCGTGTTTTGTTTGAAATATTTCTTTATATTAATAAAAAACAAAACGTCACTTGAGTCGAGGAGGCAGATATGGCGGTTTGTTATAGTTTGTCAAATGTGAAAGCTTTCCAGGTTAAGCCTATTATTAATCATCGGATAATCTTGTAACAAGCATCAACAAGCATCAAGTATTTCATTTGTTTTTTTTTTTACATCAAACATTTTTCTTCATATTTTTATAAATACAACAATGTGAATATCTTGATTAAGATTATATCATAATCTTGAATTTAATGCAAACTGTCATGAAAGATAAATAAAATACTTTTTTTGCCAAACTAGCTGCATTTTTCTCTCAATTCTATGGAGTTATTGTCCTTTTCTGTTTATTATTATTTTTAGTGTGTTGTTTTCTTTTAATCCATTGATTGATTCGTTTAATCTGTTAAATTAAAATCTCTCCCATGCAAACTCCAGCATACTGAACTGCACAGTCTTTGGGAGGAACCCGTTTTGAGGATGCCTTCATCTCAAGAGAAAAATCCCCTTTTCATTCTATTTTATATATCACAAGCCTCGTCCAGTAGCCTGCAATATTTATTCACTTTTAAGATGGGCCTTTATGAGGTCCATTTCAGTCAGTTCAAGGAAGAATTGACAAGGAAAGACTTGGTTTCTAAGAGTTTGGGAAAATCACTAATAAGGCAAATCATCTGTACCTATGTTTATTAGTGACCCTGAGGTCATTTCATCTTCATCTGACAAGGCCAAGCTCTTTGCAATTAACTTTGTCTCAAGTTCTACATTAGATGACCAGAGCTATCCTCTATCTGACTTCAATCCCCTAAATCTTGACTCAGGAAATTTCCAGAATCATCAAAAACACTGATTCTACAAAGGCTACTGGTCCAGATAAAATCTGTTATTGTTCTTAAGATCTTCTAACCAAGTTTATCTTCAATTCTGGAAAAACTATTTAATGATTGCTTTGTTGAAGTTCACTATTTACCCTGTTTTCAAGAATGCTGGCAAGCATTTATCTTCATTACATTATTGCCCTATCAGCCTCATTAGTAAACTCTTTGAAACTATTATAAACAAGAAGTAATCTCCTGAATGACAATCAGTATGCATTTTGGTCCTCTTGGTCCACTGCTGATGCTTTGGCTGTCGTTACCCACAGAATCAATGAAATACTTGATGGTAACTTTAGTGATTACTTTAGATATCTCAAAGGCTATTGACTAGGTGTAGCATAAGGGGGTGAAACTCTCATTTCTGGAATAGTTTATGAAATTATCAAGTCCTTTCTCTCAATTGGGTCTATGAAGGGTGTTATGAATTGCCAGTCTTCTGATATCAAAACAATGGCACATCTCACAAAGGCCTTTCCCCAGTCTTACTATGTTTTTGTTTTTATTAAGGATCTCTGCTTAGGAACAGACTCAGCTTACTGGTAAAATATCTATGCAGATGCTATCACTGAATGCTCTTCCCAAAACCAAGATGATCAGCTAATATCTCATCTAACCTTGCTTTAACAGTTCAGTAGAGAAATAACTGGCTTGTAACTTTCATAATCATTTATGTGGTCTTGTGGATGATGATTTGTTTTCTACTCTGCAACTTCTTTCCCACAGACACAACATTGCAAGCCTGTTGATAATCTCTCACTATTTCCATGGCAAATGTTCAGATGAGATCAATCCTTTAGTTCCACAGGTTCAGACCTTTACAGTTAGGACACACCATGTTACTTCCATGGAGTTGAATCATTCTCATTTCCTTCATGTCCTAAATATAAAAAGAAAGTTCCATTCAGCTTTTTCCCAAGAACTATCAGTTTGTGGCACAGAATCGTGCAATCTTGCCCTCTTCAAGTGAAGAGACAATCATCATCTTTCTTCATTATCTTCAAAATCTTCATTTCTTATTATCTTTTTTGTACTCATATCATACATCATTTTGACTGTAACCCTCTATCTTGAGTGGCTCACAAGAGTCACATTGGGTGAACTTTAGAATTAAAAATAATGAAGTTTCTGTGAGCAAGATATAAAAAAGTATTTTGTATCATTTTAAATAATAGAAAATGACAGTAAGAAGGAAATGTGACTTGCAAATGAGTAAAAGTTTGATGTTGGAAGACAGAAATCTAGCAACGGCTTTGGAATTTGGTGGCACCTAAACCATGAGCTTGAAGACAAAGAGTTTAACTTTGGTGTTCATCTTGGAGAATTAAATGTGTAGATGGAAAAAAGGGGATTTGGCCAATTCTCAAAACTAGGGCAGTGAACAAACTGAAGAACATTCAAGACTTTCCAATAGAAATGGAATCATTATCTTCAATTTTTTTCACTTCATTTTCTATGTCTTTTTTTTATCCAAGATGTTTAGTGTGTGATGCTCTTCTTCATCCAAGATTTGTGAGGATGATGGTAATAGATTTGGCAAAAGATAAAGAATATAAAATAAATGAATAAATATTTTGTAATAGATAAATTCAATATTTAATTCTTATAAGTCATAGCTTCAAATGAACAGCTTCTTCAAATCTAATTTGAATCTAACTTTAAATGCCTTGACTAAATTATGTTTGTAGCATCATTCTTGCACAGAAAAACAAGTTCTCAGGTACCTAGTGAGGATTGAACTTACTAGTCATAACTGACCTACAAGAATTTCTGCTTAACTCCACGGTAAAGTAGCTTTGCTTTTAGTCATACTGGATGTCCACAATGTCTTTAGAGAATTTCAAAGTCATTATGAAAAACTTAGAAGAGATATCAACTAAATTTTTACTATTCATTAATATGCTATTATTAAAGTTCTTTTAATGATATTGTTAGTTTTATTAATATTATGTTTTTATGTTTCACACACGGGCAGAAATTGAATCTCACTAAAATGTTCTTCATACAATGAATGGGGTTGTATAGAAATGTATTAACTATTTGTCTATAAAATTCGCATTATGTAAACATTTCAACAGTATCCAGTTTCCATTATAATTTTAATAATTCTTTCTATTTATCTAATGACTTTGTGGACACTGTATTATTCACAGAACAAACTGGAAGAACTGATTTCTGTTTTGAAGATTTTTTTTACTATTTTTTAGTAACTGGAGGTAAAACAATGTTTAAGTAATTGTTACAAATAATAAGAAACTTTGAAATGAATGGATATGAAAGCAAATTGGTATATACAAAAATTGTCATTTAATCTTTATAAACTAAAGACCAAAAAATTAGATACCGGATGTTTTTACTTTTGTCCACTTGTAGAAAGGAATTCTGATGATATACATGAATGAGTCAAAAAGTAAGGCAATTTGTTTTATTATAAAGGGTGCGACAGAAATACCTCCCATATAATAGGAAGACATTAGTGGCAATGGTGTCTTCATCTAGTCTTACCATTATATGGGAGATATTTCTACCACACCCTTATACATGGAGTGACAGAAATAAGGAACACAAAAAAAATTTTGTCAAGATATACACCACAGGCTTGCTTCCCTCCTTCTCAAAATAGTCACCACCTCTTTCAATGGCAGTGTTCCCCCTATGAATGAGGGCAGGTATCCCAGTTTCGTAAAACTCAGCTGGCTGTTGATGTAGCTTATTTTTTTTTTACAGCAGTGTTCACCTCTTCATCACCACCATAATGTTTATCCCAACAGTGCCTCTTTCATTGAGAGATGGAAGTCTGAAAGTGCTAAGTCAGGTGATAATGAAGAAGTGAAAACTGCTGTAAGGAATTGGCTACATCAGCAGCCAGAAGAATTTTATGAAGCTGGGATACATACCCTCATTCATAGGTGGAAAACTGACTGGAAAGAGATGGTCACTATGTTGAGAAAGAGGGATGTGAACCTGTGATGTCTAGCTATATCTTGAGGTATGATATGCTTGATTGTATTCCATATTCCTCATATAAGAAAATAAATTGCATTACTTTTTGAATCACACTCATGCGTATGATGTAGTAGATATTGAAGTAGTGTAGCTGTGGCAGCTATGGAATGTTGACAGGATTAATACAACCTGACCACAGAAGGATTGTTGGAGCCAAAAAATGATATCTTCTCTCAGACAATTATCAATGGCATGTGAAAACTGAGTGCATGAATGGGGTTACCAGCAAATAACAAGATATGCACCCAACAAAATGGAATATTGTATCAAATCAAACCCCAATTGAGCCACCATTCAGTCAATGTACCCAATTTTTGCTCTTTCCATGTTTCCTAGTGATGAGGACTTTTTCTTGTGTATGTGTGACATGAGACTGGTTCGAGGAAACCTCAGGTGACCTCCACATGCAATGCTAGCCTCTTTGCTCACATACGAGACATGTTACAGATGCCTTTGAATTCCTTGCAACAACAGAATTATAAACAGTCATACATTTTACCTGAATAGATGGAGAAGACAATGATTGCATCAGTTTGGAAACTTTATGACATCATGTAGCCAGATTTTCAGATAAACTGGGGAGCCATATATTTTAGGTAGCTGTCTTTAATTTTTTGGCATTTCAGTTTGTCAGAATATTATTTTCAGTATTTAAAATTGAATTGACTAAATAACAAATATTTGAAAAATATTTTAAAATGTAATTTGTTGTGAAAATAAAATACTTGATTATTTTTGTATATTGACAGAAAATAAAAATTTATAAAATTGATTTTTTAAATTCAAGAATATTCTTGCTTTCATCCAATTCACAAAACTGATTTCAGACAAAGTAAATTCATTAGCACAAAAAAAAAGAAGAGATAATTTGATATGAAAAAGAAAGAAAATCTAGGGATCTAGAAGAACTGATGCAATAAATGAACTTTGATATTTTGTAATTGGGAAGTAACACTCATGTTATGAGTGTGCTCAGAAAGGGATCTATACTTTGAAAGGGCAGAGGTGAAATTGGTGGTATGTCTGAGTCTGGACAGGGATCAATAGTTTTTTTAAGGGAAAGTGAGTCCAACCACTGTTAAACTTTATTTCTTTAACTATAAGAATTTATGTTTGTATAAAGGGAGTAAAAGGACGAAAAAGAAGATATACAGTATTTCTATTCCTTTATGCATCTCTATTTTTGTGATAATTTTGTCTTTTCCAAAATCTTTTAGCCATAAACAGTCAAACAGATTATGTTTATGGCCAAAAGATTTTGGAATTAATGCAAGGGTTTAAAAAATTTGAGATCATTACCTTTACTTCTCTTAGATTGACACATTCTTTCCAATTGTAGAACTTCTTTTTCATTCTGAAAATGAAAATTAAATTGTTCCATTTGAATAAAGGCACACAGTGCACAGCAAAAAAGAAACAAAAAAATCCCAAATATAACAAGTGCCATAAAAAAAATAACTTTTCTCAATGGAGTTTCTAATATACTGAAAACATATGGCATCTTCGTCATAGAGCACTGGTTAGCCCTGTAGGTGTAAGGTTGAAGAAGAAGGGCTAGAGTGAATGTGAACACAAAGACTCCAACAGTGAACTAGGCAAAGATCTACACAATCTCAACAGGCAAACCAGTGAAGAAGGCAGTGCCAGTCAGGCTGACATAACCAAGGCACACCTTGACAGACTGAGCATCAGACAGCTAGATGCTGTTGATTTCAATCCTGCAAAATACTTTCCTCGACACTTTTATAGGCAGAAGCACACAAATGCAGGTTGGGATTGTTTTCCTAGCTAATAAAATAGGCCGGCTCTCGGTTTCATCTGACTCAGTCCTGATCTGTCTTGTCTTGAAGTCCGAACGCTACATTTGCTTGTCTGAACTTGCTTTTGGTGTTGATGCCAATTCTTAGTTTGAACTTTTTGCTCTATTACTGTTAATGTGCCTTGCATATATTGTTTGCTTGCTTTATATTATTTTTTTTAGCCCTGTTCTTTTCTTTTTCTTGCAAACTTGGACAATTCTGTTATTTTGCACTTGATCATGGTTTCTCACTCCACAAATGCAACCAGGTTTGCCAGATCTCGACTGTCTCAATCCCTTTTGAGCCACGAGTGAGGCACTCCTGCTAAGTGTGTGGCTTTCTCCATCATGCAGAGTTATCCACCAAAAGCAAATTCATGTGAATGGCCTTGTAAACTCTTTGATCCACAGGCATCTCCACCACCGCCACCAGGGAAAAGAAAGGGAATAAGGAGTGAGGATGACAATCCCAATGCTCAGATGTGAGTGGGTGTCAACAACTGGTTAGCAAACAATTATTACTAAAGCTTCCCCTCCAATTATGCCTTGTACCAAACTGAGCTTAACATTTGAACAGATTCTGTTAATCAGGAAATAATCTGATAGAAGAAGGGGGGAAAATGGGAACATGACCTCTGAGACTCACATTTTACTCAAGGCTTGAAGAACAGTTGGAAGGTATTTTTGAAATGGTCTACACTTATGTACACCTTCTGGCACCTTCTTCCCTAGCAAGGTGCAAGGGGAAGCAGCTATTGTTGGTAGCAGTGGCAAATAGGAGGGCTTGTTTCATGTTGCCACTGCTACTTCAGTTGTGTCCAGGAATGTGCCAACCATCTTAACATCTGCATAGAGCACAAGATGATTGATTGCTTGTAAACCAATTGACTTCAGGCTTTGTTGAGACGCCATCACATCGTGATCTAGCAAGATTAATCCCTCAAACAACTCAATTATCTTCATTGAAAGACAACAACACTGATAACATAGGCATATATTGTTTGGAAAAATCAATCCCATGTAAAAATTGTTTGGAAAAATCAACCACCAGTGTAAAATGATAAATTTTTGCAGGTTGTTCTTGCAGCTGGACAATGATATCTGCATCATTGCTCCTGTTGATTGTCTTTTACATAATTTTGCCATTATTTTTTTTTTTACTTGTATTCAGCAACAGGGGAACTTGCACAGCCACATACTTGATAGTCTAATCATCTCTGAATAAGCACCAGTTCTGTTCAAAGTGTGTATATCTATCTCGGTTTCAATGTCTGTCTTACCAACAAGTTTTCTTACCAACAAGCTGCTGACTATCCCCGATGTCTGTGGGTGGTTGCTGGTGACAACAATCTGAATTTTGTATGAAAATAAATTTGGGAGCCAATGTTTTTGCCCTCTTGGATAAGAGAGATACAGCCTAGTAGATTAAAGCATGGGCTTCATGGCAATTGTTAGTTCAATCCTTGGAGTGAATAATGCCCCAAAAGTCAAACCTGTTCAGTGGTAGAAACAATTGAATTAAAGAATTGGCTAAAACCTATTGAGTTCCTTGGCAGTTGAGAAAAATCACATACTTTCATTTCGTGGAAGAAATGAATAAGTGACAGACGTGATTATTTGGTGAGTACTGGTATGAAATATCCCCAGAAAAGCAGAATGAGAACAATACACCTGTTGTGTTGCTAGGTGTATGCGTATTTGCACCAAATAAGAACAGACAAACAATTCAAACCGTTATACATTTTATTTAGGATGACAATAGATGTAAGACAGGACTAATGATTACCGGTAGATTGAAGTTTGATATGTGACAAGTGAGGATGCATGACTGCCAACTTGAAATCCCCTTCTCTGTTGTCCTAGAGAATTCTGATCAAGAGGCACAACTTGGTTCCAATTTAGGGAGCAAGTTAGCTTCCTTGTTATAACATCCATTCTAACACCACCCTCGTGGATTGAATAAAGAGTCTGGTTCAAAATTCCAAGGTTACTCAATATGAAGAAAGACATTTGAAGAAGGCCAGAGGATACAACAGCTGAAATGTTATGAGTATAATAATAATAATAGCTAGGATGTGAATGATGATCCCAATAGCGATGCATATAATAATGATGAAAACATTTATTTAAAATAACAAAAATTAAACTGTAAATGAAATTAATAAGATTCTTTTTTTTTTTTTTTTAAATAAAGTTGATATTAAGAAGGCAAAAGAGAAAAAAATGAATCTTGGGGAAAAAAGAACCCCAAAGAAACACTAAGATGTTGTGAATTTATCATAGAATAGTAATGATAAACCACAACAAAAAGTTCATAATGAAATTCAGTGTAATAAAAACAAAAAATAAGCAAAAATAGACATCTTAACAGATATGTAAACAATATTAAAGTACCAAACAGTGATTCATTAGGTAGCTACTTCAGTAAGTGTATTGAGTGTGACAGATAAGAATGTTTAAAAAAATGATATACAGTATTGTGACGTCAACAAATGTTTCAAGTTGACCTTTGATTCTCATGTAAATTTAGAATTTGCACCTTCTGAGTTTGATAATAAATACATTGTTAGAAGGCAGAAAAAAAGACTTTTACATGAGTCCATAAATAGTAAATTCCTTAACTAGAGGAAAAGACTTTAATGAGGTCATCTATTTATGTTTAAATAAAGCATCAACCAAAGAAATTGTGGATGAGCAGAATGTGATCACCAAATCTGTGTCCCTGGCAAATTGTTATTCAAAGGGGAAAACTGTCAACAGAAATGATCTGACATTATAGGATATGAAGAACAGCATTTCAATAGTGGAATGAAAAGAAAGAATTCAAATGTGTTTTTGGCACGTTTCAGACGTAAGGAGAGAAGATTAATCACATGAATAAAATCTGCAATTATCCAAAAGCAAAAATGATTCAAAGTATCTGTTTATAAGGATTTTCTTAAATGTGTCACTATTCAGACAACATGTACATACAATTTATTTCAATTTATAGAATCAATATCAAGAAAGATCCAAAGATATAATATTTCTTGTCGAGGCTTTGTCATCTTCAACACTGTCTTTGTTGTTCTGTTGCTAATCTTTTGAGAGGTGTTTCCATTTAGAGTCACTGTTATATTAACAACATAAAATTTTTAACATGGAAAGATATTGAACAAAAAGTGAATGAATCATAGATTATATGATCAAAGTATATTATCATATACTTTGATTTGTATATGATACAACAGGCATAAAAATTTAAAGACAGTATCTTTTAAATAAAGGTGCATGTCATTACTACATTATTTTATGCTCTTTATTTAAAATAAAATCCCAATTATTTTATTGAAAAAATTATGAGCCTTATTCATTTTGTCCTAATCTAATTATGCGTGACACAAAAGATCCAAATAAATAAATACACAGTAATTAAAAATAATAGTGTTAACAATCTGAATCATGAAACTGACAAACATCATGAACTATGGCCACACTGTTTATAGCTATCTCTGATATTTTGGTGTGGAGTAATTTGGGTAGGATTTTGGCAATTTTAAACTTTGTCATTGTATCTTTTTTTTTCACTCTGCCTTTATAGCAAGACTTATTTCATAAAAATTACATCATCACAAACATCATTTAACTGTCAGATTCCATAAAATATTTGGCTATCCCTTGGATAGTTCTCTCTTTTTTAGGGGGACACTGATTATACTCAAATTACTCCACCCAGAGGGAAATAGGGATGTATATAAATAGTTCCTGTTTATCTGATACTAGGCTCATCATGTGGGCAAATTTCTTTCTTATTGAACAAGTCAGTCAGTTATGTTTCATGCGTGATACACGCTTCAGCAATCATGTATCTTTTGATACATGACTGACAAGGCAGATTTTTTTCCCGCAATAGGTTGCCTTTTCTTTCTGTGGTAGACAAGTTGCGATCCAAGGCTATGGAACCCGGTCTGTCCTGCTATTTACCCTTAGCTGAGGAGGAGGGGAGAGAAGAGGATTCATACCTTTCCCAAGGGTATTAGCATGTAAGTGAATTTCAGTCAGTTATGTGCCATGCGTGATACATGCTTAAGTGATCATGTATCTTTTGATACATGACTGATGAAGCAGATGTTTTCCTGCAGTAGGTTGCCATTTCATTCTGTGGTACACCAGTTGCCATCCAAGAGGCTATAAAACCCGGTCTGTCCTGCTATTTACCCATAGTTGGAGGGGGGAGAAGAGGAGGATTCATACCTTTCCCAAGCGTATTAGCATGTAAGTGAATATAATGAATTCAACTGGAATTGTACTCTGAATATAATCTTTTCCCAACATAAAAATTTAGTACACTATTTTTTAGTATTTTAGTATTGGGGAGGATTCAAAGTAATAAAAACAGTGATTTTTCATTAAATGAATATTATATTACATCATTGAATGAAATGGTTTAAACAGGAGGCCTTTACTTTAATGTCTATCAACTAGAAAAATTAAAATAAGAAGTAACTAGCAACAATCTTTAATCCCAAATCTCTGCCTTCCATCAGCATGGCTGATGCTAACCTCCAGCTCCTAAGAAAGTTGGTTCACTCTGTTGTGCAAGACAATTTTTCTCACCAGAATCTTACATATCTATGTCTATCGTTTGTCCATGCTTAAAATGTTGCCAGTGTCCCTGCTATTTACCTTGAGTTCCTTAATAAAATCCAAAGATGAATCAGCAATATTGTCAGTCCTGATCTGACGGCTCAGCTTCAGTCACTTTTCCACTGCCATAAGGTTGCTTTTCTATGCCTTTTCTATAAATACTTTCATGGTAATTGTCCAATGAGCCTTTCACTATGGTATCTAGACTTTTTGAATTTAAGTGCAGTACTAGACTGGAATCAAGATCTTATTAATTTACAGTTGAGCTGGCTAGAAGTAGCCATAAGTTCTATGCTAACAGTTCCTTTTCATGTGGAACTTCCTTCTGGCACTATGTTTTCCAGCCAACTTTAATCTGCAAAAATTTAAATGCAATGTCAATCGCTATCTACTGTTCTCCTGATTACTTTTCTCTTCCCTCTTATTATTAATGTTTCTGTTCTTAATTCTTCCACTCTGTAACTCCTTGTGTCTTAGTGGCTTTACTGCCTTGCATGGGTGATACCGATTAAAAAAAAAATCTTTATAAATATTCAATTCTATATTACTTCAGCATAATGTAAATTGAGATCAGCCATCAATTGTCACTTGCACAAGTTTTAATTTGCTTTAGTCTGATGTGTTAAAAATCCTTGCTTGCAAAATAAAGTCTTTTTCTTTTAATTTCCTTTGGCACAATACTCTATGTTCTCAGCTTTGTTTTACTGTTATGCATCTTTTTTATTGTAATTTCTTAGCATATTGCTAATTGAGAAATGCTACTTTATTATCTGGAAAACAGAAAATGAGTCATTTTGCAAACTACATTTGATATATAACCAATTTTCAAAATATCAAATAAAACAAGCATATAAATCTCCCCAAGGTTTCATCAGGATTTGCTTGCCAAGAAAAAGCTGCCTAAATGCCTTAGTAACAAACAGTACTCAACAAGGAAATTATAAAAAAAGATCATGACAGCAAAATATACCCAAATTACCCCAACCAGAAAAGACTAACATTTCTAAAGTTTTAATTGGGAAAAATATTAAGCAAATTATTTCAGCAATATGATAATTTCACTTACATCTTAAGCCAAGCTTCACCACAGGAAGTTCAAAATGGTGTCTATAGTTTTGCTTTTTAAGCTAGCATTTAAAATTAAATATAAAGAAATAGTGAAGATAACATGTATTTGAAATGGGATCTTTTATTATGCTAAGAAGCTAGGAAAAAAAAAAACCTTGCATATCAATTTATTTCTAAAGTATACACAAATTATTGCACTAACCAAATTAATCCACCCTACCCTATTGATCACTCTTTCCCTATAAATATAGGAAATTTTAAACTATATATATATATATATATATATATATATATATATATATATATATATATATATATATATATATATATAATATTCAGTATATTTTGGCAGCAATTGGTCTTGTAAACATATTTTATTAAATAGAATAGACATTTTATCTCTATTAAATTTATTGATTGTTTTTCCAGTATGCGAATAATGTTTTGTAAATGTAGCCGTTATAAAATAGCCAAAAGTTCATATTGGATTGCAGCATTTGATTTGCATGAGTTATCATCACAGGTTTGTGAGTAAAAGAGAAGAACAGAAAATGAAATGTATTTTAATTAGTGAATAGTTTTAAGTGTCATTTTTTGTTTGAAAGCTAAATCCAATGAAGTAGAAACAGCAATGTCATTATTTTTTTCATATGCATTCAAGACCACAGAGTCTTAAAACTATAGTTGTATTAATTGATGAGTCTTTGTGAATGGAATAAATATTGGGTTGTTTCGTCCAAATATTTGTTGATGTTGTTAACCTAATATCACACATTAACTAACTTCCAACATTCTTCATATTTATTATGTCACTGAAAAACATACCAAAATAACCATTTTTAATACACTTAAATCATGTTATCATTTCAAGAATTAAACACACACTCAGATGGCATATCATCAACAAGCATATAAAATTAGCTTTAAAGAATTTTAAAAGAAATAGCACAAATAACCAAATTGTGTGACCTTAATTTAGAGGCAAAATAGGAAAATTATACAGCCCACCTTAAAATTGGAATGGTAAAGTCTAGCAAAAAATAATTTGGCACACTTTCCTAACTCATGAAGGGGAACATTTGTGCCAAATTTCATATAATTCGGTGTCGGTGGGTGTAATGCCCTGGTGCATGGAATGACCCCATTCTGATATAAACAAAAATATAAAATATTGTTAATTTATTCTACTGTAAGTAGATGCACAATTTTGTGTATGTCAGAATGGTTACTTGTGCTATTTTATATATGTATATATATGTGTATATATATATATATAAAAATAAAGCAGACGCTGAGTAATAACGGATTTCCTAATCAATTGTTGGATTTTTCACATTAGGCGTTTCTTGTCCAAGCTAACTAATAGCAACAGCGAGAATAAAAACATAAACAATAATATAATCAGATGAACATAAATTATAAACAGGATGAATGCAGAATTAATAACATTATAAAAAAAATGCATAACACCAGTTGACAATAGCAAAAAAATTAGATTATTTATTATAAAAAATTTAAAACTTCTAACCTTATAGTTAAAAATAATAATTCACCTCCTAGAACAAAGTTAAATAGAGCAAATATTATTTACGAATTCAAATGCCCATTAAGGAATTGTATTCCTCAAGAATCAACTTTCGTAAATAATTATATAGGCCACACTACAAATTGTTTAACACGCAGACTAACTCTACACCTTTCTGGCAATAGCTCAATTAGATCTCATTTAAATATTCATGGAGACCTACTGGACACTATTCGGAACATACTTGTCGACAACACTACTATAACAGCATCATCCACATGCAAAAAAAGGCTAAAAATAATGGAAGCCTTATTAATAAAAACAAACAAACCAACACTTAATAATATTAACTTTGAACATGGACATAATATCTTGACCATGTTTTGAAACAAAAAAATGAAACATTTTATAAAACATACATATAACAAACTATTTCTAATTCTAACAGTTGAAATATAATCCTTGAAAATGGCTAAATGTATAGCTGAAAGCGCTCGGATAAAAAGAACATTTGGACAGTTTTTATATAATTTATCATCTGAAAAGAAAAACATTATTAGATTGCATGAGAAATTATATAAAAAACTATAAAAACACCTTGTCAGTCGTTTTTAATGAAATGTGCATGAAAGAAGGATTGCTGACTAAATACACAAATTATATATATATATATATATATATATATATATATATATAATTTGTGTATTTAGGCAGCAATCCTATATATATATATAATTTGTGTATTTAGGCAGCAATCCTTCTTTCATGCACATTTCATTGAATACAAGGAGGTTTGAGTTAGTTTATATATCTATATATCTGCTATATCATGAACCTATATATATATATATATATATATATATATATATATATATATATATATATATATATATAGTTGGGCATCCTCAAATATGAGTGGCCAGCTATATATATATATATATATATGTATACATACATACATACATGTATGTATATATGTATGTATGTATAGCCACTGGCCACTTGTATTCGAGGATGCCCGTTTACTAAGGCGGCTAGTCAATCCCTATTGCAGATGCTTGCTCAGGTGTATTTGTGTTTGTTCAATACCCACAGAGTCCACCAACGGTTTATGCTGCAATTATGTTGAGCAGACCTTAGTTACGGTTTCTGAGAAAGAGCATGTTATCTAGTGTGATCAACAATTTGAACATGGCTCAAACCCTCGGCCACGATGACTTGTGACTTTGTGCTAGCACAGTTATTGATGGCCCCCCAAATATATATATATATATATATATATATATATATATATATATATATATATATATATGTGTATACACACACACACACACACACACACACACACACACACACACACGCACACAGGTTTCATTAAAAACGATAAGGTACTGTGATTAAGCTTTTTATTAAATTTTTCCTTCTTTTTATTTCTTTTCTGGACAAAGTGTGTAAAAACCATTCAGATGTTCTGTATACCCAAGCACTTTTGGTTATACTTTTAGCCATTATCAAGGATGAATTTTATTTTTAATTTTAACTGAATGTGTGGGTTGTTTTATGCATGCATCTATCTAGAGTTATTGGAATGTTTTATTTTCAAAACATGGTCAGCACATTGTGGCAGTGTTCATAGTTGATAATTCATCTGCTATATCTTTACGTATTCTTGAGAAAATATAAAGAAGAATGTGCAATATTATTGATTTTAACCTGGCATCTCAGCGTTATTCTCTTTTCCACCACCATAACATGGCTTCCCTCTGCCTTTTCTATAAATAATTTTATGGTAATTGTTCTGATGAACTTTCCACTATGCTATGTAGACATTATGAATTTAAATACATTACTAGATTAATGGTAAGGTCTCATCATTTTACAGTTGAAATGGCTAGATGTAAATGTAAGTTTTATGCTAACAGATACTCCTATCACTCTTCTCACTTGTGGAACTCTCTTCCAGCTTCTTACTTCCCAGTCAAAATTTAAATGCAATATCAATTGTTATCTTCTGTCTTCTTAATTCCTTGTTCTTTTATCATCCTCTCTCCTTAATAGTAGTTTTTCTCATATTCTCTAGCACTCAGTAACCCCTTACATCATAGTGGTTTTATTGACTTGCTTTGGGTGAAGTGATTTTTAAAAGAAGTGTAAAATAATAATCATACTTACAAAATATTTGACATTCATTTTTGAGTGCAGTCCAGCTCTGTGAAACCATTCTACAGATGATCTAATTTATAAAATACACACACACACACACACATATATATATATGTAGTATTCCCAAAAATGCAAGGACCATAGTTAGTTTCTGAGAAAGAGTGTGTTATCTAGTGTGATAAAATCTTGTATATGATACTGACACCATTTGATTCTTCATAATGATTGAGAAGGATGAAAGTATTCAAGCAAAAACAGAAAAAAAATCATGATATTTTGACAGTTTATGCATAATGTTGATTTGGATATACAATATTTTTGAAAAAAATATAATAAAAATTTAAGAGTGAGATTTTATTGGTTGAATTAAAAAAATTGTTTCAATGAATTTTTTACTGCCAGGTGATGATGGTATGACAAAATTAAGAATATATTTTCCAATAAACAAATTATATTTTTCTAAATGTTGTTTTCCCTCATTTTCCTACATTAATAATTTATACTTATAGCTTTTACTTATACGATATAAAAAGTAAAAATTACCTTTTGGATGTCCAATATGTCTATTTTCCTACTTCTGCCAATGATTGACATCTGAGTTAAAGGATTTGAAGGCTTATCTTTCTGTTCTTGGAAAAGTAGAGTAGAACAGTATAATCTTTCTGTAATCTCACCTATTTGGCCTTCTGTCACACAATAAATGCATATTTGGTTATATTGGCATATTTAATTGAAAGTTTACAATTATTTAAATCCTTCAAGACACATTCTGAATAATTCCTAATGATTAGCTATTGGGTAGTATGCGTTTTCTCCTTTCTCTGAAAGGTTCAATAAGGTCATTTATTAATGGATCACTTCCAAAAATAGAAAAAGAAATATTTACATGAATTTCTAATGAGACTCTACAAGAGAAATATTAAAATATTTTATTAGAAAAGAAAAACAGGAGAAAATATGAAGAAGGGTAAAAAAAAGGTTTCAATGTTGCATTATATTTCTTCCTTAACGATTTAGAAAAGCAAATAAAGTAGGCCAAACACTTTCCTGTACATCAATAACAAAAATAATACTGACCTCTTATAATAGAAACACCAAACATCAAAGTCTATATTAGCCATTAAACACGAAGCGATAATTGCATAAACTACATCAATAGGAATTCATTTATAATTAGTGAAATCAAAGTGACAAACGGTCAAGTAAATTGGCATGCGCCACAGTGGAAAAGAAAGTTGCTCAGTTAGGAATTGAGAAAAGTTGCTAGGGTAAAAAAAAATCTGAGGCAACAACAGTAGACCAAGGTTATAACATACAAAACAATATCTATAAAATCAAATGAAAAATCTCTTTCAGAACATTTTATCTGGACACTCAACATTAGCATCTACAAACACTTAAGCAGGACTTAGGCTTCTTGAAGGTTAAAAAATACATTTATTAAAAATATAATTTATTTATAGATACACAAAAAGTTAGATGTTATGGTAGCAAAAAGAATGCTCGGCACCACTTGAACCATTGTTGTGTCACTATAACAATTTTTAATAATAATAATATATATATATATATATATATATATATATATGTGTGTGTGTGTGTGTATATATATATATATATATATATATATAAAGAAATATAGTCTTAAAGTGTGCTATATTTATGGGATAAAGTGCTCAATATCAGGGATAGAGCGTGTGTAAATATAAAAGTGGACATGGAAGTCAGCGCTTAGAGGCGACAGTCTGTTTCATGCTAGTGCAATCGTCAGGCGATACTGTGTGACACAGTATCTCATTTGATTTCCGAGGAAGGACCGAGGTGGTCTGAAATATTAAATATATATAAGAACACAGAAATAAATACTTTCATAAAAAAACACCCAATTTTTTTTCAGCTATTTTATCCATACATATATATATATATATATATATATATATATATATATATATATATATATAAAAAGTGATAGTAATATGTAAATAAGACATACATATATTATAGTGGTTACTGGTACAAAAAGTGAGATTGGTATGCTGAAGTCATTGCATTTGCTTTCATAGAAATACCCTTGGGGAAGGTATCTCTTATCCCCAAGCTATGGGTTAATAGCAGAGCAGACTGGGCTCCAGCCTTAGTTGGCAACTAGTCTAGGACAAGTGAATTTAAAACTGGTTGTGTGTGAGGCTAGCAACTGCACCCTGTGCAAACCTACTGTCTACAGAAACCATTGCAGCAATTCCTAGCATACTGAAACTGTTGTTCTATATTTCATTGGGAAAACTCTAGGACTTATATGCATATACAATATGTAAATAAGTTATATAGTGTTTTTTTTTTTTAAAGAAAATGCTCATCTCCAAAATATTCATATACATCCATTAATTTTTTCGTAAGTAGTAACTAGTACATATACATAAAGATTGGCCAAAAAAGTGATTTACATTTTTAAACTTTCTTAAACATTTTATTAAAAAAATGAAACAAAATATTTCCTCAATAAAGAATGAAAGAATTCTTTTCAAATTATTTCCACTGTTGACTTATGGGTTATTGTAGTTGATTTCCAACAGGGAGACAGATTTTCTGATAAAGACCCTTGTTAACCAACTAATTATAATCAAGAAACAAAAAAAAATCAGTAAAATGATCAAAATGATATCTTTGTAATTCAGTTCATCTTTTTGTACAAGAATTTCAATGAAGTCAAAGCAAAAAAAAAAAAAAAATCCAAAAAAATTAATGCAAGTTTATTTGTTTCTTGTTTGTATATTAAAACAATTCATCAAAGATTTCTCTTGACAATACAAAAATTATCAAAGCAAGTTAAAGACTATAAAACTGTTTTTTTCTTCGTTTTTATTTATCTAAAAGGCTTCACAAATTGCATCTCATTTGTGCAATGGTGAGGAAATAGATAAAGAGCCCTTTCAAATAATAGCTTTTTTATGCTCCTTTCAGAAATTCATGGCTATTAATTTTAAGCTCCATCTAAAATTTCTCATAGATTTCTTTCTTTATTATTTTGCTGTTACATCATGAACCCCATAACCCATTAGGGTCATAAGAGCCCTACATGCAGTGCAGTAGCATATCTAGGGTAATGTAGCCTTACAAAGCCCATCCATTTTCAGGCTGATTACTATATCAGTAAAAATGAATTAAAAACAGAATAATAACACCAGTGTCAGTTTCATGCTGGCTGATTACAGGTGTGCATTATACCTGCTGGATTGGTTCTTTATAACATACAAACATAGAAAAGTCTATAAATTCTTAGTGTGTAGGCAATATAACAGGTACTTATACTTACATTCAGAAATTCAGAGATTTGGAAATTGTTTAATGTCAGCAGGAATTCTAAAATACAGGTAGTTGTCGACATGATGCCGTTTGGTTCCAACAGACCCATTGTAAGACAGCATGATTGTAAGTCACACAATATTAAATTACCATGCATATAGTATGGTGTGTCATGATGTTGTATTATGATAGCATAATAATAATTTTTTAGTTAACTCTTTTTCTTCTTTTTCACACTCTTTTCATCTACCCTTTTCTGTGGCTCTCTTTCTATCATAAATTATTGTTTTCTCTTTCATTGTTTTTATCCATTTCATATCTTATCGGGAAGAGATACTACTTTCATAAACTTGGTTAGCTTTGTCTGTTATGTTTTGCATATCTGTGTAATAGCAGTAGTAGTACAGTTCTCCATGTTTAGCAAATGGGTTTGCTAGGCATAGCCTTTATGCTTGCCATTTGTTCTCTATATTTGTCTATCTAATTTGCATATTATACTACACCTCCCTGAATTGGAGAGGTTGTATACCCTTGTTTTTTCTTTTACTATTCCTGATTATTTTCGTACTGTGTTGTCCTTCCTCTTGTCTTTCTTGTTTTCTCTTTAATGCTGATCTTGGTCTCCCTTCATTTTCTTCTTCATAGTCGTCTGTCTTTTCATTCTCACTTTCTTCCATTTCCTGCTCTGTTCCACTTTTGTAACTTTCTGTCTCTTCTTGTTCTTGATCTTCCATTTCTACGTTATCCAGTTCATTTCTGCTTCTCAATTGATCTGCATGTGCCAGTATATTTTGTCCCTTTTTCTCAAGTATAGTCCTGTTGTGTCCTTTTTGTATCAGGAAATTTGCTTCTTCTGGATTAGTCTCTTCATTCTTTCTATACCATACCTTTTCTTTCGTTGACAAGGACATTGTTATGGGGGCTCTGATTTGTCTTCCCATTAATGCCAAAGGGCTCAGTTTTCTTCCCGCATGTGGAATGGATCTATAACTGAGGAGCATCTTTGGTAGATACGCTTCTATGCTTTCATTAAGTGGTGAGAATGCTTTTAATCCCATTTTTACCCTTCGTACCATTCTTTTCGCAATGCCATTAGATTGTGGGTGATATGGTGGTGTCTTGTATGGGATGCATCCAATCTGTTTTAACCACGCACATAAGTTCTCATCGCAAAATTCTGGTGCATTGTCAGTGGCTATTGTCTGGGGTACTCCATTCCTTGAGAATATAGTTTTTAGTACTTAATTTATTGTGGTGGCTTTTCTGTCTCTGGCCATCCTAAATACGAGTCCACCAAGAACAATCCCCTATCCTTGATATGTGTATGATGCATGTGGACCCTAACCCATGGCTCTGTTTCCTTGGGCCTTGAGTGAATTTTTGCTTCCTTGAAGTTTTTTTATTTCTACATATTTTAAGCATCTCTTAAAGTATTCCTCTACATCTTTTGAATATCCTGGCTACCAGGCTTGTAACTTTATCTACTTTTAATACAAACAATTCCTAGTAATCCGTGATTTTTTTTGTATTCTACAACTGTAGAAATTGCCTTGAAATGTACCCATTATTTTTATACTCGCTCCATCAAATTGCTTCACTTGGATGCTGCTTTTTTTCTTTTTTTTCTTTTTTAAATTTAGGTTGTTTTAATTTTATCCAGAAATTTTATGGTATCAACGTAACTTCACTGCCTGTATCAACTTGCATGTTAAATGGCCTTATTTTTTCTCTATTTCTTTTTTGTGTATTCATTGTAAATATTTCAGCTTCTTCTATGAAGGGGGTTTGTACCATTTGTACTCTTTCTATTTTCTTTTCATATTTGCATACGTTCTGATCTTTTTTTGCAATTTGAGGATATTTTTTCTAGAGCTGGACATTTGTACTTGTCTATCTCGTTATTTTTTTCCACAATATCTACATTTAATTATGGATTTCGTCATGCTTGTCCTGTACGTCTCAAATTCTTCTTTTGGTTGATTAAATTCTCTAATCAACTGTAATTGTAAAAACTTGATGCTAGCTTCCAAACTCATGCTACTACCCTGTAAAGATTCTAGTATTTTTCGTTTGTGATTTTGGTCTTGCAAGCCTTCAATTATTCTGACAAAGATTAATTCTTCTTCTATAGTCATTTTCTGAGCTCCCAATTTTTCAAATTCACAATACTTGGCTCGTTCTTTCAATCTATGCAAGTATTGTATACTGGACTCATTGGGTGCTTGTCTTGTCTCTAAAGACTTGGTTCTTTCAGCAAACACCAATCTTTTCTTTGGTCTTATGTTCTTTTTTATAATTTTAATAATTTCTTAAAATGTCATTTCTTCTAATTCAATCAGATTCCTAATCAAGTAACACCTTGACATCTTCTATATCACATTCCAACTAAAAAGTCTTTTGCCAGTTTCACTATTTTGTCACATATCTGTAGATAAACAAGTTTCTATTCCTCGGATATCATTCGTACAATACAAGATACCACTTGTTCAATTTGCTGTTCTTGCATTCTGCACACTTCACCAACGTAAAACCATTCTACCTTCTCACTGCTTCAGCCCTTTTTTCAGGCCAACACCGCAGCCAACCAACCAATCAGCGTTCTTCACTTTTGTTTTCAGCTATCCAGGCAAATAGCCTCCTCCAGTCTGACCCATCAGCACCGGACTTGCTATTGGTCGAATCATACCAAACTGTACAAAAACCCCCATTACTGCTGGAATTGGTAGATGGGAGAGTAATGTCATTTTCAAGGAGCAAAATGCTGATGCCACGTGCCGCAAGTTGAGCTAAGACACTTATTTTCCTTTACACCAGATGCAAGCTACTCTGACTTGCTTGCTTGTATGTGACAGTTCACTACTATATCACATCAAGCTCATTTTCACTTTCCAACCCAACAAAAGTATTCATGTAATGCTTAACACAATGTTTCCAGACACTGTTCATGCATTTTTCAGTCACATTTTCCCACATGATAGCAACATTTTTTATACACTTTCGAATATTATAGTTCTTTCAAAAGTCACGCACTGATATTTCTGGGCCAGCATCTGTAGCAGTTATTGCTTGGGAGAAGGTAGCTTGCAGATAATTTGCCTTAAAGGCAGCAATTGAACCTTGATCAATAGGTTGAATAAGGGGGGGGGGTTGTGTTTGGTGGCCAAAAAAGCACTTTCAAAATTGGGATAGAGATCATTTAAGTACGAGGGATGTCCAGGTGCATTATCAAGCAGCAGTAAAATCTTGAAAGGAATTCCTCTCTCTAGACAATACTCATGCACATGTGGAATAAAACAATTAACGAACCAGTCTTCGAACAGTCCCTGGGTAATTTATGGTTTGAACAATAGTAGACTGGCAAAGTGTGCTTGCTAACATTCGTGGATGCTTGTGGGATTTTGCTGTGGTAGAAAACAAAAGCTTGAACCTTGCAATGTTCCCACCAGGGAGAAGTGTTAGCCTGTCCTTGAACGCTTTAAACCCAGGCACATTTGCTTCTTTGTCGATGTAAGTGCATGCTGGCATCCATTTCCAAAATAACCGTTTCATACACATTAAAAATCCGTTCTGCATGATAACCCTATTCTATAATTATTTCATCAAGATCGTTAAGAAACTTATGTGCTCCCTCCTCGTCTGCACTCTCTGCTTCTCCAGTCATAGGAACATTATGCAATTGGAACCTTAGATTGAACTGCTTGAACCACCCAGTACTTGCCATAAACTCTTGTGTATATATTCATCTCCAGCATGTTCCTTTAACTTCTGAAATAAACTTCTTGCCTTTTTCTGGACAGTATAAAGGCTCACTGGTATCCATTTTTGAATTTGGTCTTCGATCCAAATATAAAGTAATTTCTCAATTTCATGGATATGCCCAGTATGTTGCTTCATAATAATGGTAGAATGCTTGGAGGCTGAACCTTTCACAGCTTCACGGATTCCTTCTTTATCCTTAAAAATCATCGACACAATTGAGTGGGATAAAGTTCATCTCACATGTGATCACACTTTGTTTCCACCTTCATACTTTTTAATAACCATCATTTTGGTGTCCAGATCAATTGCCTTTCTTTCCTTCTTGGCAGGCTTATGAGTAGACACAGATGATTTCTTCTTGGAAGATATTGTGCAGTGTTTTGAAAGAAATTTTAGAAGACTTGGATATAACTTGACTGTACTGTAACGGATTACTACTCTATCTGGGTGGCTGTGCAGAAACTTGTACATATGCAACCCACTCAATGTGCTCGCTTACTTTCACTTTTCAGATATATGAGTTTTAACCACACATGCTGTCATTGTTGTAAAGTTGAACTGACATAAGTTGCATATGTCGTAAGTTGATGACTATTTGAACTTTTCTTCCTCGTTTAGTCTATGGTTTGCAGATCCTTCCTTGCATGTATACTTTATATTATTGCTCCTGATCTGGCGGTTCAGCTTCAGTCACTTTCCCATCAACGTAAGGTTGTCTCTATGTGTCTTTTCTATAAATACTTTAATGGTAATTGTTCAGATGAGCTCTTTGCTATGGTACCTACACTTTTTGAATTTAAGCTCAGTACCTAACTGGTGTTGAGATCTCATCAATTTACAGTTGAGCTAGCTAGATGTAGCCGTAAGTTCTTTACTAACAGTTTCTTTTCATGTGGAACTCCCTTCTAGCTCCATGCTTTCTCGCCAACTTTAATTTGCAAAAATTTTAATGCAATGTCAATTGCTATCTACTGTCCTCCTGATTATTCTTTTCTCTTTCAGCTCATTATTAATGTTTTTGTTCTTAATTCTTCCACACCCTGTAAACCCTTGTGTCTTAGTGGCTTTACTGCCTTGCATGTTGTGCATTGACTTTCTGTAAGTTTTATGATTATTGTATTTGTTTCTTTGGTCCTTCAGTAGCAACAACATAGGACATGCCAGATTCAACTCTAATTTTCACAATTGCCTGATTGACTATATTAATTGGTAAACATTGACCTCTACCCCAGTTGTTGTAGTTATAGGGGGATTTGTATCAAGCATAGACAGTGTTTTGATGTTTTATTACATTTATTCCGTGCAACAATAGCTCAATTTTATCATGTTTCTATTATGGATCTTACTAGTAACCAGTGCTTTTTTTTCAATTAACCTAAAAAACACTTTCATTTTTATAGCTTTGTAATATAAATCAAATGAACTTTTGTGTTCTGTTGGGATTTTTTGAGGGTTTCTCCATTCTTCAAAAACAAATTCATTACATATCAACTTTTTAATACTACTTTATAAACCAGCTTGGCATGGTTAAAAAACATCTGTATTACTGAAATTTGGGGGCAGCCAGTCTAATATAGATTTCAGGATTTGATGTGTACTTTTCTTTCTGTATGGGCAGTAGACTCATTTAGTGAGCTCAAATGTGACATTGAGAAAGTTTACTTCCTTTAAATTTATCTTAATTATTTTGATGTTCAAATGCAGCTCTTTAAAAACATTTATAAATTTTCTTTCTGATTTTCTCTGTACCACTGCAGCCCTTGAGAAACGTTAGACTATCATTGCAATATAACTCTACATATATCTTATCCACTATTTCCATCAGTTTAGATAAGTAGATAGATTCCACTCATATCATATAATTTGTTCCATTAAAACTTCTTATGATCACATCAAAGTTGCCTCAATTGCCTTTCTTAATCTACATGGCTTCAAATAATACTAACTTTCAGCAGTGCTTGATAATCTTATTCTGTGTACAGCCTGGCTTTGTTGAATATTTCTTCACAGATAGAAAAATAGAAATATTTCATATCAAACTGTACAAATATACACCTCTACTTATCTGTGATATTTTAAACCAATCAGTGGCATCTTTGGTATGTTTATATTGTAACACCCCTGATAACATATGCAAATATAACAGGGTGATAGCACTGATTTGATGCATAAGGATGCCTAATGATTATTTGAACAGGAAATAAGATTAAACTGTGAAAAAAACTCAGAAACTAATTGAGCCTGAAATAAATCCAAGTAGAATTCATTAAGATTTAGTAAGACTAGATCTTCCCCCAACCTATCCAGTTGCCTCCAGGAGCAGTATGACAAGATTTATGGTCTTCTAAAATTTCCCAAATTCCAAAAAGGATTCTTGCGATGTTTATTTAAAATATTATTATAGCATTTATAGCTTACCAAGTCCAATGTTGGGGGCTTTGGGAATGAATACATTGCATGAAAGGCCAAAAGACAAAGAAAGGTCATTAATATCTTATTGAAAAACATGCAATAAATCAATGCTGGAAGTGCTCAGAGTTTTTTTTATATAAACCAGTCAATATTGAGAGAGAGAGAAAGACAGAGAAAACAGATGGACAAGGTTGGCAAAGTCTTCCTTTAATCCTTACTTCCACTTTCAGCTGCTGTTACTGCTCTTAGATCTCCCCATTTATTATCAAATTACTGCTAGAATTATTTTCCTGATGAAAGACCATTAAAAAGAGTAATAATTCTTTAATCCTGATATACTTTGAAATTCTTTAATTTGTTATCATTAAATCAATTGTTAGATATCAACAGAATTTGTTGGTTTTTGCCTAGTTCAGCAAAGAAGTAACTGCAGCTTTGAGGATTTAACATCTCGAATGTCTGCAGAATCACAATGAGTATTGGGTGAAATTCCTGTAGAATCTGGTTACTTTTCAACTTGCTGATGTTCACATGTGATGACTGGGAAGATCAAAAACATTGCTAAGTGACAATGCCAAGAATATTACATTTTTGGTAGCATTGGGACAGGGAATGACAGATTGACAAAATAAAATGAAAACAATCAACAGCAACATCAGTGAAGCAGCAGAGGTCATATTATGCATACACTATCCAGTAATTTTGTTTTTTTTATTAATTTCCCCAAAAAGACTTCTGGTGGGGTTTAAGAGCCTAGTTTTGCAAGATAGGTAATAAAGTTATCCACCTTCAATTTTGTAGTTATATCTTTGACCTCCATATTTATGTCATGCTTTGCATTACTCAGTGCCTTTCTATAAATCTTTGTAATGTCCACATTAATAAGTTTGTTGCAATTACTTGGCCACAGGGGCAAAAGCTTTTAAGAAACTTTTGATCTGTCTCAAATCTTCTTTCATGTTCTTTAGAAAATTATTTTTGCATTCCAGAACTGGAGTGTATTCCCTAAGGTTGAGCATGTCTTTCTCAAAGTTGTTTTTCCACTAGCCATTTGAGTTCAAGTAAAACCAGGATGCTGATATTTAAGGCAATCCAGTGGGCCACCATCATTTGGAAGTTGAATAAAAAAAACAATTTTCCTACCCCCCGATTTCTCCTTGTGCCAAGCTAAGAAAAACATTGCAAATATCTACTGTTAGGTCCATAGTAAATATGTTGACATTATAGAAAGAACAGTTTTATAATTATCATTATTACTAATGTAATTTGAAACAGGCACATATAAAAAAAAATTGTAGTAAAAATGAGATGAAAAAAATAGCCAAAATTCTTATAAAAGACAAGTATAAATCAAAGTATCAAAATAAGGACAAATATGGTTATCTTTTAACCACAGTTTCATTTCAGGTCAACACCCAGAAGTAAACAATGCATACATTTTACTTAGTAAATGCCCCAAAAGGCAGGGATAGTGATGCTGATAATTCAGAGATGCCAAAGAGAAAAGAAAATAGGTAAAAAAGTGAATTTCTTTTTCACTTAATAAGGAAAGAAAATAATTGTCTGCTGATACAGCTAAGATATAGCCCTTAATTTTAAAATTATCATTTTATTACAGTATATTGTTATGCTTGTTCTATTTTATTATTAATTATTATTATCAATCTCTTAATGTGCCTAATGGATAAATTAAAGCTTATCATATATCTATATATATATATATATATATATATATATATATAGGATTCAGTACTATATGCAGTTCCAGGCATCTGCTGAGGGCCTATGAACAAATCCCCGATGGATAAGAGTTGGAGAGGTACTGTTTGTATTACATTTTAATATTTTGTGGTTTTATTGATAAATTGGGTTATCTTAAAACATATAAGACAGACAAGATGAAAAAATAATGGAGTTATTGTAATCACTACTATTATTGCAACATGAATTTTGTAAGATGTAGAAAGTAATTTTAAATAAGTTTTGCCATCATCTGTTCAATGCAATTATTTGCTATTTATTTCATATAATGTCAAAACACTTAAAAATGGTATGTATGAAGAATTTTTACAAGACAGAAAAAAGTTGAACATTGAGAGTAATTATTCACCCCAGATAATGATATATCAAACACTTAAATTATATTTTTAACATTTTTAAATATAACAATATCCATCATCAATTGGTAAATGAATTTAAAACAAATTCACTGTTGAAGATCAAATTTCAAATGTTCTTTAGTTAAAAGCCAAAACAATTACAAAGTCAATTTATTGTGATTAATTATCATTAAGAGGTTCTTTAATTATAGCTTTTTTAAAATAATTTTTGCAACATTTAAAAAATATCAATCTAAACATGGAAACCAAAAATGATTCCTGCAATTCTCAAAGACAGTGTTTTACCTCTTATTCTTGAAAGTAAAATTTGTAAAGATTAACATTTCAACTGTCAAACATTTGTTAAGAGTTCATAATATTCTTTTTTTAAATTATAAAAGCCATCAAGTAAGAGGAGTTGACTTATATTCTTGATGGTATAAAATGTTCATACTAAAAGTCATGTATTTTATAAAACATGGCTGGTTAGAAATAAGAAAAATGAAATTCTAATATTCCTAAACAATATTTCTTTTTTGTAAATCAAAATTTGCTTTATTTGATAAATTTGTTATGCTTGATGTTCCAGAAATCCTTGAAAACCTTTAGATTGTTAAATCTTGTATGAAAAACTCAAGCTTCTTGAAAAGGTGACAGAGAAACTTCCATACTTACAGGATTTAAAAACTTAATCTCCTAAGTATCTGTTTCATTACACTGATTCCTGAGGTGTAGAGTGTGGTATTATCATACAAGGGTCTGTACCTCAATATAACATGGGATATTATTTTGGTTTTCAAAGATTTACTTTTAGTTTCTAAAAGTAGTGAGTCTTCATTAAAAAACTTATTGGGAAAGAATCCTGAATCAACTGGAGCATATCTGGATTAAAAGTGAAAACATTAGATTGTAAAAATGTAGAATTTTTCTTTCTTGGTTAAAAATGTCTATTTCACATAATACCATATATGGAGGTCATACATGGCACCAAACCTATTTAGAAATATCTTAACTGTCAGCTTTATACAATCACTTTCTAAGATCAATGGTTAGAAATGGCTTTTAGTGAATGAAGCCGCTGGGTTTTGATGAAGATCACACTTCTTTGAACCTTAGATCACAAAGAACTGTACCAAATAACAGAAACCACATCACTTAAGGACTTCAGCAACAGTTAAAATGGATATCACATGAAGAGAAAATAATGACATAATCGAGATGTTGACATCTCACACTACTTCAAAGAAAAAGATAGGAAGGAAATCCTCATCAATACTAGAAAGAGTGATAACAGCTACTACAGGACTTGAGGAAGCTATTTTTCTGAAAAACTATTTCAGGAGAAAGATTTTATAAATTTCAACCAATTGTAGTACAATCTGCTCAGTCAATGAATGCTGAATATTTCATTATGAGGAAATGGTTAATATTACTGTCACAGTTAAGATAATGAGAATAGAAACTAAAAAGGTGTACTGATAAGTTCTGGGGCAGCCCAAGAAGGAAATGAATTAGAGCCATGAAATGTATATGCTATTCACCCCTACCTTCAAAGAAATTTACACATAATTTCTCTAATCCTTAAAAGAAAGAAAGAAAAAAGTGTCACTGAAATTCTAATCTACTGTTTTATTATTTCCAAATCATTCAAAAATTAACTTCTCTCATTCAGACTCATTTTAAAGGTTTAAAATTAGGATGCGTGGTCTCTGTATTCAAAATCCTCAAATTCTTTAAAGCATCCCTCAACTTGCTAGCTCTGTGTGCAGTTGCATTCTACTATGAAAAGGATCATGTTGTTAGAGATTTTTTGCCATTTTATTAATTAGACTAATATTCTTCATTAACTGTTTAATCCTTCTGAAAAAAAAAGTACTCATGAGCTTTCTGGTTAACATTTTGGGTTTTTGAATTGCTTTGGCCATAGACTGTTGTTTGGTCTTCAGATCATAGTCATGTAACCATAGTTCATTAAGATACCCTATATATTTGTAAATAGTTTGGGGTTGTCAAAAGGGTATTTGTGGTTGACTCACAGATAGTTTGCACTATAATCTGGGGAGTTACATGGCACCATTTTTAATGTTAATATAACTAATATTTGTTAAATATTTTAAAATATTCACCTTTAGTTCAAAACTTTTCTTACATATATTAAAACATAAGAAAAGTGTTTATTCATTTAGATATAATTATTAAACTTCATCAGGATTGAACCACCCAAATTCTTCTTTGTCATTATCACTGCCAAACATTCTTTTCATTTGTTCATAAGTTACAGTGTAGTCATCAGTGGGCATGTCATATACCAGTAATCACTTCAGTCCTAAAATCACTTGAAAATGATCGTCTTTTATCACAAGTCAGATAATAAATGGTAAATATGAGCAGTGCAGATCAAATGCTTTTATTTGATGTGTGATGCATTACTGTTGAAATAGGCAACTGCATAAAAATCAAAATATCAGGAAAAATTTGCTTATGCTCAAGACCAAAGTATTCACCATGGCTATTGATATGCCACAGTCTATTTTAGATTCTCTATGATATTGAGTGGAGGTTGCACTCCTGATTTTTAATGAAATTTTAGTGAAAAAAAGTGCAACCTATCCTTGAGTATATATGATAAGTCATTCCAAAAAATATCCAAAGATCAAATGGTGTCCACTTTATATAATTTTATGGTTAGTATTCAAACATTATCCCACCTAATGTGGCTGACAGATTTTGCATAGCTAATTATTCATGAAATATAAACCCAAACAAATACCTTGGATATCTGTAGGTTCTCAGCAATTATTTCGGTTGAGTTTCCTGAATCAGTGAAAATTAGATCCTGATCCTAGTCAACAATGTCAGGAAGTGAAACTGCCGTTTGGGTTTCAAACCCACCCGACTGGAAGTTGGAACACTACTTCTTCAGAGTAGAGTATGACAAGCACTTGTCAGCCAATGTTTGCATCATGCAATTATGGATTTTGTTTGGAATTTCCTTCTAACAGAATAGGAGACTCCATGACAACATAGAGTTCAACAATGATTCAGTGAATGACCTGAAACAAATTCAAAAATAAAAACAAGGATCCTGCAAATTGGCACTTTACAATATAAAAGGTGCTCATTCCAGTTGTAATGGCAAAATAATGCTCAGATTTGAGGAAGGAGATCAGGTTGATAACTTTCTAGCACTCATTGTAATTTATCAATTTTTCTCTTTCCTAAAAAATCATTATTGAATTAAAAATGTTGTTAATATCTAAAACAAATTATCTACAGTCTTCAAATATTTTACAAACATAAAAAGTTACACATTAATACTACAGGCTTATATTTAACTTGTTTTAAAGAGAAATTTCTGTAATATTAATCCTTCACAGCCACTGTCCTAACATTTTATTCACAGTGCAATACTAAGAAACAGAACCTTTACTTTGTTCAGTCATGTTTATATATGAAGGATACTGAAAAGCTCTTGGTCTGACAAAGAAGTTCTTCAAAAAGAAAACAATCTAATATTTGGTCAGAGATTGGGGAAGTGGGTTAGGCCGGGAACTTTTCAGCACCACTTCTCTTTGGGACTGCATAAAATTATGAAAAGATAAAAAAGAAAAAAAAAAGAAGAAAAACCCTTATTCAAAAAACACTAATTATTTCCACTTGTTTTGATTTCAAGTGGAATATTTTCATGGTTTCAAAACATATATAGCAGTATAATCCTCTCAACCCCATCACTAAGGCCATTATTGAAGATCAACTTCTTGGTCATTGGTGGCATTTACTTCACTCAGCCCAAATCTTGGTTGCTGACCCTTATTTAGGTCACCAGTAATGAAAGTGTTTTTAATCCTGGTGGATTTGAATGGAGATCAAAACAAAATCGATCTCTATGTTCTGATTTATCAAATGATGAAGTCTCTTAGCAAATGTCCTTTAGTAAAGATCGGATTGTGAGGAAAATAGCAACAAGAGCTTCAGATCCAAAAATCAAACATCCAGTCTTGCAAATCCAAAGTCAAAAATGTCAGGGCAAAAATGTTTACAAAAAAAAAAAAAAAAAAAGAAATTGCTGAGAACCTACAGATATCCAAGGTATATGTTTGGGTTTATATTTCATGAATAATTAGCTATGCAAAATCTGTCAGCCAAGTCAGGTGGGATAATGTATGAATACTAACCAGAAATTATATAAAGTGGACACCATTTGATCTTTGGATATTTTTTGGAATGACTTACCATATATACTCAAGGATAGGTTGCACTTTTTTTTCACTAAAATTTCATTAAAAATCAGGAGTGCAACCTCCACTCAATATCATAGAGAATCTAAAATAGACTGTGGCATATCAATAGCCCTGGTGAATACTTTGGTCTTGAGCATAAGCAAATTTTTCCTGATATTTTGATTTTTATGCAGTTGCCTATTTCAACAGTAATGCATCACACATCAAATAAAAGCATTTGATCTGCACTGCTCATATTTACCATTTATTATCTGACTTGTGATAAAAGACGATCATTTTCAAGTGATTTTAGGACTGAAGTGATTACTGCTAAAAAATTTGTATCCAAAATATACAATGCCAATTATTGTCTTCACCCACAAAGAACCAAGAAATTTTCCTGTCGTTCAAAATAGTGTTCCTTTATTGAGTTGAGACTGGTTGGGAAGCAGAAACAATTACCATATTTCGAGGCCAACTAAAGTCGACCGGATCTTGATTCTGATTTTCTTTTTCGACAGATAACACTGAGAATAGGAATTCTTTTTTGAGATAAGACATGGTTTTCTCTTTTGCCATCACATACACACACAAAATGTCCTTGGGATTTCTTTCAAAATGCAACAAAACCGCTGTATACAACATTAAATTCCCCATGGCAACTTTATTTATAGTCACATTTCTATTGAAATATTAGTAAGTCTTCCAGGATTTTTGAAACAATCAAATGTTTTTCTAGCAGCCGTAGGAAACTGAATTGTCATGGAACACGAGAAAAAAAAGGGGAAATTGTCTTAGATTTGTTTACATTTACTTGGCACATATTGTGTATGTGTGTTCATTACAAGTTTCCCTTGTTCATTCAAGAACTGATCATGTGACTACAGATGGTGGCTATGATCTATGATCTGTCTCCATGACACTCAATCTAAAAATCCCCCTCAGTTAACTTTACACACATGTTTACTTATATTGAAATTGCCTGGATGTCAACAAGATGATTTATTAATGAAATCACTTATAAATTTGTTGACTTTGAATGCATCTATTGTTTGAAAACCAGATACCCACTTGTTAAAAGGCCAAAATTTTGTTTGTAAAATTTGTTGGTCAAATTTTGCCATAAGCAAGTAAGGATTTCAAATGAATAATATTTACATTAAAGAGGTTTTTTGGCCTTAGGATAACTTAGTGATAAGTTTCAAACTATCCTGGTTGATCTCTCCTGCCAATCCATATATACAGAAGTAAGAGTGAAGTGGGTGAGGTTGTGTATTTACTTGTGTATGGTTTAATAAGTCTAAGTTATACACAGGTTCAAATCTCACTGTGGTCTTCCATTTATTGCCATTTAATTTATTGCAACTAATTAGTATTTTCCCCCTCAACATCCAATTCAGATTTAATCAACAACTGTTCCTTTAGTTTTCTCTTAGCCCTACATCTGACAATAAGATCTCAAATCATTTAATTCATGAGAGTGTCTATCCCCTCACCCTGCCAAAGCCTCCTTATGTAGAGGGTAACCTTCAACTTGTTGCTTTAGATCAAATAACATTTTACCTATTTCTTTGAAATAATGAAAAAAATTACTTTGATCTTGAGAAAAAGAAAACTGTCCATTGCAGTCTAATTATTCTTCTGAGGCAAGACATTGAAAAACCAACAGAAAGGTAGAAGTTGAGGTGACTGAGGACAGTGAAAAGGAAGAAAAGTGGTCAAGTAGATTTGGTAATTTAAAACAATAAAAAGTAACTTGTTTAAATGATAATAACACAACTACCTTCTTGAATGGAGAATACAAATTTCTGTGAAATGTCATGAAAAATTATCTTAAATACAAAGAAGAATTCAGAGTCATCAATAAAATAAATAATTTTTCATGAAGTGTTTGCTATAGAGCAACTATGACCAATACTAGTGTGGAAAGTTTCTTATTCAATGTCTAACATTATGTTAGTTTAGTAAAGATATTTTTCGAAATAACATTTAAAATTATTTTAATATTTGTTTTTGTGTTTAAATGAAGTGTTACTTTTAAAACATCTGATTAAAATGAAAATACTTTTATTTTTAAATGCAGTAGTTGAAATACAGAATTTTTCTGAAAATGATGTAGATGAGTCGAGGATAAAGAAGGAGGAGTGATTTGATACATCATCAGAGAGAACAAAGGTCATATTTTTTAATGTTTTTAATGACCACATGGTAGCATGATTATAATCAGAAAATTATATAAAATTGAGAAGAAACAACAATTTGGATTTGTTTAAATCATTTTGTAACATTTAAAAAAAGGAATGTATAAAATTTTCTTTCAAAGAAAGCAAAATTTGCTAAAACTGATTCAAGTTCCATTTTCATGTTCAGCTTTTCTAATTTTATTTGATTCATGAATAGGAAATAAAATGAAAAGGTTACTTATTTATTGGTTTTTAAAAATTCATAAGAAAACCTGTAAAAAGGAGTTAAGAAATGAAACAGTCAAGAGCAAAATCAACAAGAACCCTAGAATAGAAGGGAAACTATAAAAATGGAGGAGATTTGCACTCATTTGATTTCTAGACACAACTAGTGTGAAAAGTCAAGTACAAAACAACAAAATATGTACGCTGACATGCAAAACTTTTAGGTCACATAACTGGTAAATTAATTACTTTTGTTAATTCTACCCTCAAATAAGGAACGATTAGCAGTAAGCTTTTCTCAGTACATTTTATGGTCTGGGGGGGGGGGGGCAGAAAACAAGTTATTGTATTTTTGTTAATGACATATGGTGGATGATAAGAGCATCTTAAACATAGTGACATAGTGAGGTTGAAAAAGGTTAAGAAAAAACACAGCCACCAACAAAAATTTGAAATTTCAATAATATGAATATTTCATATTTACTGTATTTGCATAAATGGATGGGTTAATATCTATGACATTGGCTAAATAGATTCCTGAAAAAACTTATATTTTCATGACAAAGATGTGTGTGTATATATATATATTGCAAATGTTCACCCAATACAAATCCCAGGAGCCACTCAAGGTAGAGGGTTACCATGTGAAGTTGTGTTAGCATAAGTAAGGACAAGCATTTAGAGTATAGAGTTGAAGTATACTTTAGAAGGAACCAAATACCCAAGCCTAAACAAGAAACAATGGATAAACTTCTACTCTTGTTTAAAAGAAGTGTGGACCAGGTAATAGGCAAAGATATCTAGTCTAATATATACAGTGTACGATGGGTAAATTGTCGCCAACACATATTTTTAATTTTGTTTATGTGCGTTGTTCGTTTTTGATTTTGTTGACTTCACAATATAGTAGGGTCAGTTGAGCATTGTCTATGAGAAAGAGCACCATGATGCAATTCACTCTGCCAGAAACTTGGAAACAGCATGCTGTACTGCTTGGCATTTATGCTGGAAGCTCCAAGATGAACATTTCAGAATTTTTTTGTGACAGTGCAGAGGATTCAGAAAGAGATGCATGAATCTAATGGTGATTATGAAAGTATTTGGAGTGATCAATCGTGATGGCAATGTTATGCTTCCATTAATCTTCACACAGGGTCTCAGACTCAACACGAAATCCTATGTCAAATGCCTTGAGGAAGAATTGCTGCCCTGGGTCAAGACCCTATGTCTGGCAAAAGGACTCTGCACCATGCCACACAAGCAGGAAAACCTAGTCATAGTTGTCAGACAATTTCTGTGACCACATCAGCGCTTACATATGATCACCAACTTAACAGACTGCAACCTCTTGTTACGTTCCAATCTGGTGACAAGATCAGGAACACATATGGCTCTGCCATTGCTGAGCACCTTATAAACAATCCAAGTTGTGCCACAAATTTCAGCATTGACTCATTTTACATCCTTAGTCATGCTCATTCTATGTTACACTTAAAGGCATTGGAAATGATCTATGTCAGGTCCAGGCCAGCCCTCCCTCTGTAAACAGAGAAAATGCCGGTTAGGGCTTGACATGATTTCTATCTGATCTTTCCACCTTTATTTCATCACATGCTTCTCATGTTTTTATATTTTATATTGCAATATTTAGTCTTTCCTCGATTTCAGCTCTGTTGAGTGAGGGTGAAACCGGTCAGCTGGTCAATTTTATTTTCTCTTCCTCTTAATCATGAATAGTAAAGCTTGTCATGCCGTTTTTATTTCCACATATATATATGTGTGTGTGTGTGTGTGTGTGTGTGTGTATTTAGGCAGCAAATTCTCTTTTAGGTATGGCTGGTTAAATAAATCACAAACATTATGTCTGCTTATTTTTAACAATCTGTTCATACTCACAAATAACCTTCCGTCTATTGCAATTAAATGATGTGAGAAATGTGCTACAACTGTGAAAATCGCATTTATTTCCCCAAGTACTTTCGACCTTCTTCCGAGATCGTCTTCAGGGGTGCAAGTAGTAATACAAAACTGTTTTTTCTTTTTGCTTTTAAATGCAATGGTTGACAGTCATGCTTAGCATGCATTAGAATGTGAAAAACATCAACTATGGAATTTTTTCTTCTATGTTGTAATGTCATGGTCATGTACACATTAAAGCAGGAAAAACTTTTCCTTTTATAGGCAATTCAGAACATTACTACACTATTCGTAGCTGATTCTATTCAGTGTCGGTTTTAATTTTTTAATGTAGATTGCTTTGAGGATATGTAGTTTGAATTTGTTATTATCTTGGTATAGGTAGGTTATTTGTGAGTATGAATGGATTATGTTAAAAATAAGCAGACAATGTAATTTATTTAATCAGACATGTCTTATATATATATGTGTGTGTGTGTGTGTGTGACGAAAATATAGTTTTAAGGTATATATTTATGGGTAAAAGTGATCTATATCAGAGATAGAGCATATAGTAAATATAAACGTGAACACTGAGGCCAGCACCAAGTTGCAACAATCTGTTTCATGCTTGATAGCCTGAAGATTGCATTCAAGCATGAAACCGATTGTCGCCATGGTGTTTACCTATAACGCACAATTGTAATTGTCCCTTAAGAAGTGTTTGACACCTAATAAAGTATACAAAGCAAATTTGAGCGCCACAGATGAACAAGACATGCATTATATTGCAGCAACTGAAGGACCAAAGAAGCAAATGTACAACTATAAATCTTCTGTTAATAGCAGACAACACACAAGTAACACTGAGCTATCTAAATATGTCTGGAAATTCCAAGATCAAAGCAGAAATATTGATGAGATCAAGTTGAAAATATTGGAAGGGCAAATGCCTGCAGTGCGGAGCAAGGAAAGTGTATGATAAGTTTACAAAAAAAAAAAAAAAAAATGATGTATTCTGGAGTTTGAACATCAGAACAGACTCTTTAATAGAAAAACTGAAGCAATATTGAAGTGTTGACATTAGAATCAGCACTTTTTCTGCTAACTGCCTTCTTACATTTATGTTATGTGTTTATATATGACACTTTTTCAGAGAGATATCTGTTCAAACGTATATAATACAACAGACAAATCCTCTATATATGTGTAGTACATTGGCAACATAGTCCTTCTTGAAAAACATCTTGATCAGATAAAAATAAAAATGAAAGCAAGTCTTTGAAGGTAATTCTGTACTTAGTTTTACACAAACTCTGCAATAATAATAAAGAGTCACTTTCCTTTCTTATTGATTTTAATGATCAGAATTTTATTACTCCAACAAACGAAAAACCTATCATCAAGTTTTGTTTCCTTTGCTGTCAAAGCAAATGTCCTTAATAATACCAGACAGTGATCATAAAAAAAATTTGCAAAATTAATCTTTTCAATATTCTATAAAGGATTATCTAATATTAAACACTTGGCAATAATGGCTTTCCTAATCACATTGTCAATGAACAAATAAAACGATTCTTACAGACAAGTGATCATTGTAAAATACATAATAAAGCTGACTTAAGCCACAACAAAAATACTATTAATTTATTTTGAGATGATTAACTGGCAAAGTGCTATATGAAAACATACAAGTCAACAGTGCCCTTTCTAATTTCTGTCAGATTTTAATCGACAATTCAACAGCATTCTGCCAGTCCAACTGTAAAAAGCAATTACAAATCTTGAAGCACTTTACATCAAAAGAAAGCAACCCACTATCAATAAATAACATTTGTTTCAAGAACACACATTCTAAAAATTTTAAGGTCATTTTTCCATGTGATGCTAAAATCTATTTCACAATCATAGCATGTGATCCCATGTTCATTTCAAACTCTGTACTGTTAACAATATAAATGCTATACTGGCTATTTCATGACTTCCAAAATGTTTCCTTGAAAATAACCAAAAGTACTCAAAATATTACACACAATTTTGGCAAGTTCCTTTACAAGTTTTCACCTGATATCAAATGACTGAGAATGAGAAATTCACCAAAAGGCTTAATAGACAATCCCTGTTCATAGAATGCACACAGACATGAGAATATATATGCTGAAAAGTTCTCAGCCTGATCAAAAAGTTCCTACCAAATAAAAATTTGAAAATTTTTTAGCCATGCCTCATCTCTATAAGTAGTATGATACTAAAAAAATTAAATGACAGGGTGCAAATATTATTATTATTGTGTTATACACACAAATGAAGAAGCATTTATTTTCGCATGCATATATACAGAAATACTAATTTTATTGATATTGTATGGTTGGTTAAGTGAAGAAAATAAATTCAGTGTTTTTCACCAAATACACCCAAGCTAAACTGTTTTAGAGAGAATAGTGTTTGCATTAATGTTGAAAGAATCTAAAATAAAAACAATAATTAGGAGTAAGAAAAATAATAATTTTAGACTGTTTCCAGATATAAAAAAAGAACAAAAATTTAATTTTAATTCATTATTTATTTGTACATTCAGAATTTAATAGAATCTTTCATTTATGAAAAGCAAATCACAAAATCTCCAGCCCAAAGAAATGCTTTGCTGAACAACAAACAAAAATAAATGAAATGTTGCTGTGTACATCAATTTTTTTTTTTCAAAAAGATTCATTAGATAATTTTTTGTTTGAAAATCAATAGAAATTATATTATTTTTTACAAAATTAAATTTGCACTATTATAACTACCTCCTACCTCACACTGGCATAGGGTTTAAAAACAATGAGTAAATAATATTTATTTGAAATAACATTTTAGCAGTAGCTATTCCAACCAGTATGTTTAAGATTTTTAAAAGGCATATTGCTTAAAGGCTCCTGAACTATCTGATATGATTTATCCAACAGAACTTTGACTAAATCCTAAAGGAGATCTTTTGCTTTACTCCTTATGAAAAGTGTTATCTTTGGTGCTGTATAAGGACAAAAATCTGAAGGTTTGGGCACTACAGATGATGAATCTTAATTTCTAGGCTTTGATGATATTCTCAGATTTGAACTTATTTAGCTATTTTAATGTAGACAATTTTATTTTGTTAAAAACACACACACAAAATTATATATATATATATATATATATATATATATATATATATACACACACACACACACACACACACACACACACACACACATTTATTTGACTCATTAAAGAGATAATTGTATTTTACTTTGTAAAATGCATTTACTAATGACAGAGCAGAGTGAAAATCTTGTCAAACTGCACATAAAGGGTAAGTAGTCAACAACAGAAATGAGTTTCAGTTATGGCAAATTGACATCAGTCATTTTTGTTTGCTGTCAACTTGGATTAACACCCACTTGTTTGTAATTATGGTAATGTGACAAAGAGACAGAATTTCTCATCTATATATAACAGGTAGATAAAATCAATTTAGTAAACAGAGATATTTTATTAGTGGCATTCGTATCATGAGAATATGGACAACACATATTGCGTATAAGACAGCGTAGGATTGCACAAGCTTCTCATTAAAAAAAATTCATGCGCATATTTTTCTCTAGTGTGCGTGTGTGCGCGTGCACGCATATGCCTGCATGTGTACGAGAGGGCAGAAAACAAATAGAGGGAGTAAGAGTAGGAAAGGGACATAACTGATGCAGATATTTTTTTTAGATGGGAATAAAAAGGAGATGAGTCATTCGATAGGAATTGTATTTTTTATTGATTTTTTTTATCAGGTTTCTTCTCTTTACTTAAAATGCTCATTTTTTTTATGCCATGACCCATTTATGTCATCCGAAATTGAAAAATAACGTACATTTATTATTCTATGAGGGCATGTGGGTGCACCTACTCTGAGATGGGGAGAAAATACATAAAAAGATTGGAAGTTACTGAATTATTTTCCAGATAATAACTTAGAATTAAAGTCGATAATATTAAGTGAGTAACAATTAAGTTACCTTTCCTATAAGAATACATTTATTCATTAATAATAATATTAAGTTTGATAGGGTGGGAACAGTGATTATTTGTAAATTATGCAAATAATCTGGTTTTGAAAATTTCAGTTTCACTGCAGACCAACATTTGGGTCACCTTTTGTTCATGTGTATATTATATATGATAGCTAATGAAAGAATACCCCCCCTCTCTCTCTCTATATATATATATATCTATATATATATATATATAGACACACACACAAATTCCGATGTGCCAAAAGCCATGGGATAGCAATATGTAAAGGTAATAGTAAGTGGTGCCACCATACCCTGAAATCATTTAAATATACAGACCTATTTGTTCTGGCATTTAGTGAACCTGTATGAACACTGGTTAGGTTGCTCATGGTAAGTGAACTATCAGAATTCAAATGAGACATAATAGTGAGTGACATTTGACATCACTCAATCTACAGTATAACAATGGAAGGCATTAGTACTCTACTACCCATGATGTATAGCAGAGTGGCTAATTCTGGCTAGAATTTGTCTGTGGTAACAAGTAAGCAACACTGGCTTTCAATACAGGCAGCGCCAGGTGAATATCTGGTGGTGTTCTTAAGATTCTATAAGACATGGGAGTAGATAACCCATGAAGGTGCCTGTTAACGTCATAACACTGGACATAGAACTTTAAGTGAGCTTGTGAAATCATTAATTGGACCAAGGAGGACTGATCTGCTGAGTCATTGTTCTGGTTGTTTTGAGCTGATGATAGATTCACTTGTGGTGCAAACCACAAGAGGCCACAGACTCAAGTTATCAACAGGGCACCATGCATGCCAGTGGTTGTTCTAAAATGGCATAGATTGTTAATCCATCAGGTCATCAGGGCCAAGTTGCTGAGAGGTTGTTTGAGGAACTTTCAGGAGATTTCTAAGAAGTGTTGTGGCTACTATGTTTGCTATGTATGAGCCAAACCAAGCATTTATGGAGAGTAATGGAGAGATCTATTTAAACAGAAAATCCTACACCTACAAATATCAAGGAGCTTTGAAGTGCTATTGGAAAGATAAAAAGTCTTCTGACCACTTGATTTGATGTGATATCAAATTACTTCATTTTGCTAGCCTAGAGAGGGTCCTACATAATAGGTACATATCCCATTACTTTTTGGATGTCAGTATATATATATATATATATATCATAAAGAAGTAATTATACAAAGAATTAATTAGCAATGTTAATGCGATTGATGGTGAAATCACTTTGCTAACACGACTTAATGAGACATTAATTAACTATCAATTCCTTGAATAATACGATCCTTATGTTTGAATTGTTGTCAGATGGAATTGATTATCCTAGGCCGAGTACTTTCAACAATTTCAAATTGTCATCTTCAGGGCATATTTCCATTTACAGGTAAACACCAAGATGAAATAAATGTAGTGTAGACCAAAAGATGTTTTTAAAAATATGCTAATTATTGACAGTTACGTTATTTTGGAATGTGCGCTTCTGCAACGCTAAAGTTCTTGTTTAAATGATTCAAGTGAGAATTTTGTAATGTGATAAATTCACAAATTTTTGTTGTTGTATGTGTTTTTCAGTTAAAGTGACATGGACTAAAATATTGTCCAATTAAGAGAGTAAAATGTCTTAGTAGTTTTTTTTTCCACAGAATTTAAGATTCTGAATGTACTGTGGATCTGATTTTTATATATATATATATATATATATATATATATATCATATCAAAGAAGTGATAGTAAGTTAATGTCCCATTAAGTCTTGTTAGCAAAGTGATTTCACCATTAATCACATTAACATTGCTAATTCTTTGTATAATTACTTCTTTATGATATATATATACTGCACAATCTTATAAAAGGAACCAATAGGAAACGTTTATTACCCTAACATGTTTAATGTTTATTAAAGCTTTGTCAGAGATTGAAAGAAAACAAAGAAAAAGACAAAACCTTGCTATTTTCAATTTCGCTTGGTTCGATTCTCATTGGTCAGTCATGTATCACTTTTCATGCATGATTAAACAATGAGAATCGAATCAAACAAAATTGAAAACACCAAAGTTCTGTTCTGTTCAAGAATTAACAAAGGAACTTTTCTTCTTTCTCTTTTAAATACAAATTTTCTATTTGTATGTATTTAGGGGCACAGGTATTGTATATGATGAAAGTTTTTACATAAACAATGTGAAAAGATTGGAAAATTAATATTTTGTCAATTCTAGCATGGATCAAGTTTTTTTTTAAAAATTAAAAAATAATTTCTCTTAGAAAATAATGTTTTGACAATTGATTTCTTTCTAATCCATGCCATCGAGGGTAAATGGTAGTGTAAAAATAAAGCAAATGGCATAAAATAAAACAATTCAAATCTAGTCCAACAAGACTATTTTCTATATTCTCTAATCTATTCTCTTCAAAATGATGTGACTTTGAAGAGGGAACTCGGTAGTTTTTTAATGCATAAATAATCACTTTTTAGTACAGGAAAGGTTTGTTTGTTGTTTTTTTGGGTTTTTTTTTGCTTTTGTCCAGTTTTACCAAGTCTATTATTTGAATTCCTGAACTATTATATTGCTATATGAATTGTATGATGTTTTGCTGAACCATGACCTTTAGCAATTCTGTCATATGCAGCCATAACACAATGCTTTTTGGCTACAATTCGCTTCTTGTACATATTACATGCATTTATCATGTGACTATATTCAACTGAATGCTGATTTCTTTGCACATTTTTTATTCACAAAATTCTAATAAAAAAAAAAAAAAAAGAAAATAGTTTATTGTCACTCTTTTCTTGTACTGGTTTCAATATATTCCAATATTTTTCTTTTATGTATATACAATATTCTTGTCAGACAATACTTTTAAGGTTTTCTGATAGTTTATAGTTTTATGTGATTATCATTTTATATTTTGGGAATAGCTGATGATTAATTTTTAATTAGATTTTTTTTTAGCAATTGTTATTCTCAGATTATTTTTTCTATTTTTCAATATGGTTGATAGTGAAAGCTAAAACATTATTTTTGAAACTGTAAAATTAAACAAATTAGATTCCTTTACTTAGTATGGCACAAGGCTACAGGAAGGAGTAGACAGAAAATTGGTTTTTCCTTGCTAACCATTGCATTATACTAAGTGTTTCTCTATATTAACTCATCAATAACCACTTTTTTTAATTCCATATCTCTTCAGGATGGAGATGATTGTTATGCTCCACAGATTCCTTTTTTTATTATCTGTGAATTGCCATGTATTCTTTGGAAAGACAGTGAAGTAGTTTCATGCTGTTTTCTCCATAGAATTCTTTTAGATTTTTTTACCCCCTAGGCCAAACACACATAGTCTACCCTGTTATTTGACTTCTAGCTGGGATGAGAAGAGATTCATACCTTTCATCAGTGTGAAAGTGAATGCAACAGACTAGACTAGAATTTCAACTAGGCTCACCAATTCCACAATCTGCACTGATTTCCATATCACTAGGAGCATATCCTTGGTTAGCAAAGAATGTCACTAGTTTGCCACATTAGCAGACAGAAAGAAAATGAAGAGGATGAATGAAGCTACGTACAATATTAAAACCTATTCTTCTGTAACCATTGTTAATTAAATAAACTGTTATACTTCTTAATAATGTTAGATTGAAGTCAGTATGCACAGCAATAAATTTTCAGATATTTTTTTCTGAAAAAGTTATGGTTTATTTTATATAATATATCTTTGGTTATTGTTACAAATACAATGCCATATATAGTTTAGTATTTAGAGAATGTTAATTGCTATAGTAAAAACAAAAACTTTGCAGGAGATTAAGAATAAATATAATGAAAGAACTTCCTACTTCATGCAAAGCTGAACAATTGTATCCAAATTTGCATGTCATTCAGAAAGTTTATGTATATATATTTAAACAAAAATCTAAAGCTCTAATTAAAAAAGCATGGTCACATGACCATTACACTAAATGTTAACAACAGTGGAATGTGACATAACAAAAGGTTGATCATTTTGTGTATGTATGTTAATTAGTAATTAATTTTAGAAATGTAGATACTAGAGACTAACTTTTATGAGCACCTTCATTTTATGATAAAATAAAAATGAAAAAAAAAAAGAACAATTTTTATTTGAAAATATTTTATTTTGTTTGAAAAGCATTTCAGTTCGGAATCATATATAACAATGATTCAATTTCTATGTTTGTGCTTTACTATTGTAAGAGAGTCAAAAAGAAGCACTTGACAGCAAGATTTTTGAACATCATTAAAAAAAAAAAAACTCCAATTTAGTAAATGAAGCAATTTTTTAACTTGCTAATAATATAGTCTTCCATTAAGACTAATTGTGATAGAAGTCTTCAATGCTGAAACAGGCAAAGATATAGTTTATCTCTCTTCTAGGAAGTTAGTGATGAGAGGAAGAAATGGATGACACAAGTTTCATAATATTGAATACTTCTTTATGGTAAACAAAGATACACTTGGATATTCCCAAATGGTTATCACAAAAGCATAATTGATTACATCATCACAAGACAAAGAGATGAAGACAAGTACATGGTCTTGAGATAGCTAATTGGTACAGACTGATTCTAATCTAGTTTGTTTGGGCAAAATTGAAAAGTGGAACTTGGAACAAGAAACTATAAAAGAAAATTTAGAAGAAAGATTTTGAATTTTTGAGAAAAAAAAAGAAATTTAAAGAGCATTTCAGCTTTTACAGTGAAAATTCATGTATCAATTCAGGTATCAATTCATGTATCAATTAAGGTATCAATTCATGTATCATGGCATCTTTCATGATGTCCAATGCATTAAAGAAAAAGAGAACAAAATTATTGGATGGCCAGTGACTGCTGGAGACTGAATACAGAAGGAGAGCTAAGAAGAAAAATACAGGTAGCCCAGAACACAAAAAAGCTTGCAATAAGATGAAGAAGACCCCACACAAGGTAAAACAAAATTGATACAGAATGATTTTCAAAGAAGCTAAGGATGCACAATGGAAGAGAAACTAAAATTAAAAAACAGTTAAGATGTTGAAAAGAATTGACATAACTAAGAACTGGAATAAAAGACAGAGAGAAATTCATTAATATTGATATCTGCATAACATGAAAAGATTACTTTGCCAATCTGTATATGCAATACAGTATAACCAGATGAAGAAATTACACAGTAAGGTGAAGAGGAACTGGAAATTTTAGAGAATAAAATAGAGGTTGCTATCAAAAAGCTGAAAAGTGGTAAAGTTGTGGGTATGGCTGGAATTCTAAGTGAAGTTCAGAAAGCAGGCAGTTCAACAATGGTAAAGGTGATGAAAGGGATAATTGGTAAACTCCAGAAGATTGGATGACATCTAATTTATCTCTTTGCCCAGAGTACCCAAAGTACAAAAAATGCATTAAGTAGTGCCACCAGTCTCATAAGTCATGCATCAAAGATCCTTCTAGAAATTCTTAGACAGTGATTTCAGTATTTTATCAAAACTGAGATTACAGAAAAACAATTCAGTGTCACATCTGGGAAAGGAACAGGATTCAGAAAGTGATTAAGTGGAAGAGGAGCTATGGCTTCTTTTCATTGAATTATATCAAAGATTTTGATTCTGTCTTCCACAATGCTTTATGGAAAGTGCTATGGAATAGGGTGTTCTACAACATCTTATATGGCTGATGAAAAAAAGTATATGATGGAGTGACTGGTATAGTTAGAATGAACTATTAAATGACAGAAACAGAAAAGAGACAATACTGTCTAATCTTTTCTATTATCTTTAATGAAGGTGGTAAGATTTTCCAGAGAGAGTTGAGAGAAGATTTATCTGGAACATAAGATACACATATAATAGAATTAGTTAAAAACAAGAAGAAGAATTGGTCAAAATCAGCAAATGTCTTGAAATAAGCAAAGATCAATGGCCTTTTCTAAAATGAATTCCAGGACAATTTATGGGGAAAGCATGACCATGATAGGAATGGATGAAATTGGAAAGGTGAAGAGATTTAAGTTATGAGGGATCATCTATCACACAAGAAGGAGACAGTGAGGTGAAGGTCAAGATTAGATGAGGAAGAGTGAAGAAAGTGACAATAGACCTTGTAAAATTATGGAGTTTTAAAGAACTTTGTTGAAGTTGAAACTTGTGAAGGATTTGGTTTGGAATCTTGCCTTGTATGACTGTGAGAGCTGGACTTTAAGAAAGAAGAATAAGAGGATGATTAACATTTTTGGATGATGGTTGTAGGGACAAGTTCTGTGAGTTGGAGACAGTGGAAGATAAACAAGAAGGTAAGAGAAATCTTAGGAGTAGTAGAGAGAGAGAGGAAAAGATTTTGGATCAAAAAAATATGAGAGAGTACAGTCATTAGAAAGAGAGAGATGACAGTTTGGGTTGGGTGACCAATGAGTGAAAAGTTTGTGTGAAAGGACAGAGAATGTGGAGACAACATGAATGGATAGATATCAAAACATGGAGTAAGAAATTGACAGTAATTGGAGTAAGTGAAATTGACCTAAAGGACTATGATGCACTGAAAAAAAAAAAAAAAAAAATAAAAAATAGTAGTATGGTGTCAACATTTGTGCTTACTTGAAATGATTTGATATCTCAAAGAAAATCTCTAGGTACAATAAATGTTATTTATAGAATAGTTTCTCTTAATTCATTTTATTTGCTAATAAAAAAATCTCTAAATATGAAGTGAGTTGACATGAAGTTTAAATGATCACTGGTTTATAAAAGGAAGGAATGCGGCAAGAATGTCTTGAAATATCATAAACATATCCTTTATTTTTTATAGCTAATGTACTTGATTCAAATATTGTTTTCTGGTTCTGTTCACTATTTCCATTTACTTGCACATTTGCAACACCCAGTTTTAATTAAAATGTTTATCCTTTTCCTCCTTAGAAAGAAAATACAAAATAAAAAGCAACAAAGTATAAATGGAAATAAACAAACATCTTTCCACCATCATAATCAATAGTCAAAGTTGGAACTAAACAAACAGAAAAAAAATACTATTTTTAACCATTCATAATTGAGATGAATAAAAATGTGGTCATGTGACAAGAGATTTTCAAGAAACCAGTTAGCAAAATGACAAGTCAACCAACTTGACAGATTGAAAACAAAAAATAAACTCCTTCCATATTAAAAAAACAAATTTCATAATGTCAGTATCAAACAAGATTCAAAGAAGCTATAAAAACAATTGTGGTAATTTTTTTTATGTCTTATGGCATGCTGTTAGTTTGTTATAACTTTGGTTTGCTGAACGAACAGGGAAGTCACAAAAATGTTTAGGTTTTATCAAAGGAGAAATTAATTGAAAGTGGAAAACTAAAAGATCTTATAATTAACGAGATTTATTGTTAAATGACCAAATGTGAATGGTAGTTATAATTGTCTTAGTGTAAAACAACAGGTGCAAAATTAAAAGCAAGAAAAAGTAGAATGTTCTTGGTACCAATATTTTGCTTTATTCTTATTTGCAGGACATAGATTTCTTTCTTTTAACTTGAGTCTGTGATGCAGGCAAATCAAGTTTGAAAAAATAAATACAAACATGGATAGCTTCCATATATTGTAACAGTGAAAAATTAGACCACTGACAACACTTAAAAAATGTTTTTCAAAGTGATTTTCAAATTTTAATCATAAAAATCTTATTTATTTAGATATCAAAGGTTGGTTGGGATAAAACATCAGCAACAAAAAAAAAAAACAATAAAAAAAAATAACTGAATTCTGAATTGCTTTGTTTTTTAATTTTAAGATGAAAAACATTTTAAAATGTTACAAAATTTGTTGAGACAAACAGCCATAATTCATAATTCTTTTTAGATTTTTTCAAAAAAATTCTAATTTCATATGCTCTATGTCAGGGTCATGTTGTCATGGAGTAGTGGTATATATATATATATATATATATATATATATATATATATATATATATATATCTATCTCCAGTCAAAGATTAAAGCCCTTTATGAAAATTACATGAACAACAATTTCACTGAAAAATGTGTAAACGTTCCATTCAACATGTACACTAAGTATAAATATAGCTGTCACATTCATATGCTTTTTCATAGCTGATGTTGACTTTGAAAGTAACACTGATTGGAGATGATAATCAATTATACCAAAAAGTTGGATCTTGATAAAAATAACATTTATCTAAATCTAATAAATTATTTTAAAATGTATTTCTTATGCTTTCCAATTAAATTTTAACCTGCCACCTTCTGCTATGGAAAGCTACATTCATACTCTAATTATCAACTGAACTAAGAGATTCTTGAGATCATATTCAATATTAACAATTAGTTTGTATAATTCTTTTGTAAATGGTGCCTTTCCAATAATAATAATATTTTATTTGCATTATTTGAGCTGGTATCCTCATATTCATTATGATTTTGACTCCAGCCAAATACATCAGTCAATAGCCTTGAATTTGTTTTTATTTATCTTTTGTAACTCCTCACAAAATGCAAAAAGATTCATTTAGCATTGTAAATATTTTTGACTGGCTCAAAATTAAAATACATATACAGTGCCAGTGCAAATGTCTCATGCAGACCCCACCGAATCTATGATATGGATCCTCCAACACTACTACATCTCATTATGGATAAAAAAATAGTGTTTTTCAAGACTTAGCATGAGCAAAACAAATTCACAGATGTGGATCGAGAAAAAATGACCCAAGGATGATGTCAAAATTTGTGACAATTTTCTGTCCTTTAATAGTCAGGTGTGCTTAGTTTAATTTGTAATGCGTATAAATATAGGCAAAAAAAAAAAGAAGCAAATGTTGACAGGATAGCAAGGGTTACAAAGCATTGCCCGGGGCCCCCAATCAGGCCTGCCTGACCCCGTCTGAGATAGTACACACCAGCCATACATATACACAGCAAGTTTTGGTACTTACTTTGTTATGACAATTTTAAAGTCGTTTGATTTTATCAGAAATAATTGTGCATCTAACTTAATGTTCTGAACTTTGCACTTTCCTTTCTGTATAATTTCTGAATTGCTATGACCCACAAAAATGACACACTGTATGTTTTATGAATTCAAAAAGGGGTCATCAACTGTAGAAGCTGTAAAGAGTATTTGCAGTGATGATGGAAAATGTCTTAAGTATCAGGAAATGTCAGTAATGGATTATCTTACACTCACAGATTCGCCTCATTCTACCTTTAATCAACAGTCAAGCTCTCTGACTGAAAAAAATCCTAAGCTGACAGCACAAGAAATGACACAACAGCTCAATATAACCTCTGACAACAATAACTCATCTTTATAATGTTGGTAAAATATCAAAACCTGGCATACATAATCTGACTATTTCTCAATTTAAACAAAGAGCAAACATATGTTTGTCATTATAAAATTAAATATACTACTGAACCACTTTTGAAAAGATTATCACTGGTGATGAAAAGTGTGTTCTTTATTTTTTTTTTAATATTGTACACCTAATACAAGACCTAAGTGCCACATAGGGTAGAGGGTTCCTGAATTGGATGACTTGAAGAGCTTAAGATTGTAGGAACATACCTTTGATTCAATGAAAATAAAAATGATTATGACTTAAGGAAAACCTGTGTCTATAGCAAAAGCAAATTTATACAGCAAGAATACAACGCTCTGTTTGATAGGATAGAAAGGTTGTCATCTATAATGAAATATTTTAATGAAATGGTCAATTCTGACAAGATATTGTCATCAACTGAAAACACTAATCTTTGCTGAAAAAGTGAGCTTCCCAGATCAGTCAGAAAGATGAATGATAATACAAGATTAAATATTGCAAAATACAAGCAGGATAAGATTTTGCTTTCGGATATTGAAAATTTGGTTCATTCAACCTACACTCTTGACTTTATTGATCATCCTTTCATATCATTATGATATTTCTTGAATCAGAAACATGACACTAATTATGAGGTCACAAAGAGATGGTTTTGTCTCAGAATGCAAGAAATATGCCTGAGGCACTTAATAACTTGCCTGTTCTAAGGGAAAGTGAAAGAAATTATTATTACTAATTTGTAATTTATCATCAAATATAAACCAATTATATATTTCAATGAAATAGTGATATATATATATATATATATATATATATATATATATATATATATATATTCAGTTGTATGGATATGAGTTTGTGACCTTGGGTTTCATGCTTTTGCGATAATTTAAACAAACTGGTTTATTTTTTGAAAATTGAATCTATTTATGCTTGTTTGTATTTGATTATGTTTAGCAGAGGGAAAGTTCTCCTCTGTATCCATTTTGGGATGACACTCTTACACACACAGACATACATGCATATATATCTGAAGATTGCATGAGTGTGGAACTCAGGTTATGACTAGGGCCATCCTTTTGTAGGATTTAATGTTGTTAAGTGTTTTTGCTCTGTCTATGCAATCTACACTACAAACTTTACTGAGCAGGTAGGTCTACTTTTAGGCTTTTTTCTTACTTTTTTCAGTAATGTCATTTTTATTTGAGACTTTATCTGGATACCCAAGGAGGATGTAATCCAGAGAGATCAATGTCAAACCAGAGTAATTATTAATTCAATTTAATTAGAAAACAGACAACCTTAAGGGTCCATTGATTATATTTTCCCAGGTAGGTGGTTTTTACCTGGTTCATCAGATCACATTTCAAAGAGTGAAAAAATATATATGAGGGGTGCTGAATAGTTCTTGATTTAATCCCCACCCCCAAACCTGTACAAATTTCAGATTATTTTAAGGTCTTTTAGGACAAGAATTTTCAGCACTACTTCAAATAAAAACAAAAGAGAACTGCCATCACGTGTGCTAATTTTCTTTTAAGCCTAGCTGATGTTTGAAGGAGGAAGAAGTGGAGAGCCTGCTGACCAAAACAGTAGTTCAGAAAAAAGATTACTAATGGAATAATACTAGATCTTCATTTGAGAATTACTGACTGTGAAGAAGGCCATAGTATACACAAGCTGAAATTAAAAACAAAACACAACAAAGATAATAATAAAACTTCATCACAAAACTTTATTTTTTTTTAATTTTATTTAAAAAGAAAAAAAAAGTTCTTACCTTTTAATTGCTACCAATTGTGATGTGTCTTGCTTCCGAGCCAGTATAACACTGCCATAAGTGCCATCTCCAAGCTGCTTAATGGTATGATATTGGTTCATGGTGTAAAGCAGCTGTAAGACATGTGAGACAGTTGGAAGAGAAAGGAGATTAAGAGACAAGGAATTGCTGAAGTGACAATCTGTAAAAGTGTGTGGGAGCTGAAGTTTCTTGTCCTTGTGTCAGACTTTGGATAAATGACAATATTGTTGGTGTGTGAGGAAGATGAGAATATGAATAAATAGGATTCGTACAATTATTGATTGCCAGAGACATGCCAGAAGACAGAGCTGGATATGTCCTAACCCAGCTCTGCCCAGAACAGAAATACTTCACAGACGGCACCAATCTAAAAGAAAAAAAAAAAGAAAATTAATTTTAAATATGCATTTCAAAATATAGTTAAAAACAATTTGTAATTTTCTATTCTTAAATAAGCATCATCTTATAAGAATTTCATAGAAAACTAGAAAACACAAAGCAACAAAAACAGCATGAATGGCAAACTTTTTTTTATATATGGAAAGCTTTAATAGTTAAATATTGTGCTGAGATTTTATGACTGGATTTGGATGCTGTAATTATGTCATTCCTATTGTGGGGGGGTGTCAGGCATCACTCAGACATGAGTGAATGCTACTTATCCTTGAAGAAAGTTGACTAACGTATCAGCTGGAAGTGTGTTAAGAATAACAAAGGTAAGGACAGTCATTTGACTAATTTGAATGGAAATATTTTAGCCAATAAATGTAGAGCATGACATTTAAATGAAGTATGTCAGCTGCTATATCAAAATGTCAAAGAAAAAGAAAAGAAAAAGAAACAGAAAAAAGAGATCAAAATTATTGATAGAATGGATTCTCTAGGTTTAAATTGTATTTTAAAGCAAGCATCAAATCATGAAAGAATGAGTCATGTCATACACATGAAAAGTCTTTGGCATTTGTAAACTGATATGAGAGCAAGAAAGTAGAAATGCATTTCGTAAAATTCAATATTTTACAATGCCTGCTTGTTTAGTCAGGATAAAAATTATGCCTTCCATTTGAAAGTAGAGAAAACAGACTGGCAGAAGTACCAGGCAGACAAACATGTTTTACTTCACTAACAATTCAGAAAGAATAAAAGACTTTCCAAAGCATTATTAATTTGGTGACTCATGTTGACACTATCTGGGATTACAAATGAGTAAAGCAGTAATGAAAGAATTGAATAAATTGTAGTTTTTTATAAATCTTCACTGAAGATTCTGTTTTTAGAAAGACAAATGTTGTCATTCTCAACAGAAGCACATAAATAATTGATCAGAAACAAACAGAATTTTGTGGCCTTTTTTTTTTTTTTTTAATTATTATTAAAAAATGGGGATTGTAATCTTGGCATATTTCATTGTAACTCACTTTTGGTAAAAACAACAGCCATTAATTATGGTGAAATGTCATGGACATTGGACAAGTATGCAATGTTAAAAAATAAGGACCCGTTAATGGTGACTTGCGATATTTAAGGCTAAAACAATGAAATGATGCCTGCAACAACAAATACAGATCTTTTCGCTTCTATAGATTGTAATTCTTTTCAACAGAAGCTTATTGTATCAGCATCAAAGTTCCATCTAAGCTGTGCATGAGTGCACATGTTTTGCAACTTGTACACAAAAGATTACCTACCTAGAATATTTAATAATTATTAATTATATGTAAAAATACCAGGATACTTATTTATACTATTTATATTGCTTGGACTGTTGTCCTCATCTTTGTTGTCATATTCACAACATTTTAGCCATTGTACGCTCCGACCGTCTCCAGATGATATATATTGGAATTTTGAACTGAACCCTTTATTTTGTCCACCAGGTAGATTGTTCTAGTTCCACATGCCACGCCTTTTCTAGATATCTCCATTTCAGTTATTTCCCTTTAGTAACCAAGTTTTTGTTTCTGCTGTGACTAGGTATTGAACTCACAGATCTTTAGGTCAAGTCACTGGATGACTTTAATCAACACTTTTATCCAATGGACCTTGTGTCTGTGGGTAATAATTTCAAGTTTAACTTTGGATAAGTACACACATATTTTTGTAATAGGAAGAAAATTTTCCCATGAGATTTTTGTGTACACTGACTACTAAGAAGGGAAAACTAATCAACATTGAGTGGAATTGTTAAGGATTATTAGCTGTAATAAGTGCTAAACTGAAGGAAGAACGGTTTTGAAAAGCCAATGAGAAATGTGGTGTCGAAAGATTCATTGATTCATTTGTTTTTTTATGGCTTATCAATGTCTTGCAGGTTATTAAAGCCAGAAAACAAATTTAGATGGGAACAACTTTTTGGAGATAATAATGATTCACTGATACAAGTTCTATTAATTAACCCATAGCCTTGAAATAAGAGGTGTATTCATACCTTTCCCACGGGTATTTGCATGTAAGTGAATATCACAAGCCCGACTGGAATTGGAACTTGGCTCTCCAATTAGTAATTCCATTACACCACCTGCACATCCAAGTTTATAGCACCTAATAATCCCAGGCTGTCACCCATCTAGGTACTAACCACCCTTGACATTGCTTAACTTTGGTGATCCTACTGAAACTGGCATTTCAATACGACATGGCTTTAAGTCTGGTATAGAAAGAGTACTCTTATTTTAATAAGTAAGAATTAAAGGCAACATAACAAGGTTCGAGTTTTTAACAACCCAATTACCACGTAAATTAATTTATTTTTGCCTTTCCAAAATGCATGATAAAAAGAAGAAAGAAAAAATTGTAGCTATTTTACTTTTGCTTTCAGTAACTCTACAAAATAAGAGAAATGTAGAGAAACTGTGGAAGATACAAGTGAAAGGCTATTTTCCCTGAAAAACATCATCGATTGTTTTCAGACATTTTTATCACAGCTACACCATCAAACATTAAGTAAAGATAAAAATCAACACATGATTTTGCTGAAATGAACTCTTGTGGTAACTCTCAGCTTCCACAATTTGCCTGGCAAGTTGAGAGTTGAGCTCCCAGCTGAGAAATAAAACAGGCCATATAGAATAGACTGAGAATGAATATCTATAAAATGGTAATGGATAGCCGTTGGAAATATGGCTTGGGCGAGGCTGGTGCATGAAGTGTAGTAAATATGCTAAACAGTCCGGGCCTGGGGGATGACATACATGCAAAGCCGATTCAACCCCCCCCCCCACTCCCAGGAAACTAGGCACAGCTGTCACAACCATTCATAGTAATCTAAGGTGGTTGACACTATTTAATATGCAGACTATTGTCTTCAGAATAATCAAGAACCTATACCTGCAACAAACAGCCAGCATGCGCATAGAGAATGCATTCAGTGAATATACAAAAATAGAAAGGGGCGTAAGGCAAGGATGTGTCTTCTCACCAGACCTGTTCAACCTGTACAGTGAGGGAATTCTAAGAGAATTGGAAACCCTACCGGGATTTAGCATTGGCGGCCACAATCTTAACAACATAAGATACGCAGATAACACAGTACTGATAGCAGACGCGGAAAAGAAATTACAAAATCTCCTATAGAAGGTAGTGGTGGAGAGCGAGAAAAAGAGACTAAGCGTAAACTCCAAGAAGACAGAATGCATGGTCATCAGTAAGAGGGTGAGACTGAAATGCAATTTGAATGTTGGGAACACTAGAATCAAGCAGGCATGGAAGTTTAAATATCTGGGAAGCGTCTTGACAGAGGACGGTAAGTACAACACTGTGATCTGTAGACATATTGTATAGAGTGTGTGAGCAATGATGAAATCATAGAGAGGTTGCAAACAAGGAGGAGGCTTATACTTAATATCAGGAAGAGGCAGCTGAAGTTTCTGGGACACATAATGAAGAAGGAGGGCGTGGAGAATCTCATATTCACAGGTCAAATAGAAGGAAAGAGAGACATACCTGGGAGACTTGAGCAAGTGGATGACAGAACGTAGTCTGGGGGGGGGGAAGCAGAGGAAAGGAACGTGTTGAGAGCTGCAAGGGATAGAGGGGGGTGGTGGTGGAGAGATTGCTTATGTCCTGAACGTACATGGCACATAAAAAGAAAGAAAAGATACAATCAAGTACAAAATGCATCAGTCATGTTTAACATGTGGGTAAACACATGAATTTGCATGGAATCATTTAGATTTTAGTAGTCTCTAAAAAACATGAGGATAAGTTCTTTTATATTAGGAAACAATGTGATTATATTCTAATTAGATTTTGTTTTTGAGGAATTCTAAACAGTTTCTTGTTTGTTTCCTATCAGACACAAAATCTACATTAGTTTTTGTTAGCAGATCGAATGTCAGTCACATGTTCCTTGCTTTTGTGCCTCTTTTGTGCCTCTTCTCTGGTCATAAACTCTTAAAGAATGCAGTGCATATCTTAGTATCACTTAATGTAGACATTAATATGCAAGTAAAAATGTAAATATAGTGTATATTTTGATCCTTGAAAATAAGTTGATTCTCTTTTTTTTTGCATAGAGGGAAAGAGAGACAAGGGAAAACAATGCATGACATACTTGGAGGACTTAAGCAAGTGGATGACAAAACTGGGGGAGGAAGCAGTTGAGAGCTGTAAGGGATAGAGGGAGGTGGAGAGCCATGATCGCCTACATCCTGAAAGGACATGGCACATAAAAAGAAAGAATTGTCCTCATCTTTGTTGTTGTTATCACAACATTTCAGTCATTGTGTTCTCCTGGAAACTGGCTGATGCCATGATTGATAAGCCTGGTTGAATTAATTTTACGTTTCTACATCTGTATAGGAATGTCAGGTGTTTTGTTATCTGTGTCAGTTTCTGAGTTTTTCTGACCACCTCCATTTTTCTGCTGAAACATTGTGATGACAATAGTCCACATATAATGTAAATAGCCTTAGATACTATGAATGTTCATCACAGATGTGTGTAGTTCACTGGGAGTGGGGAGGTTGAATCTGTTTTGTAATCTGCTGTTTGATCTAAACAGCAGAAGAAAGAGTTTCAGATTTAAATAAATTGTAGATAATAAATATATATAAAAATAAAATTAAAATATTTGAAAGAGTTGGGTGTTCATTTATTGTAATTATTCATATATAATATGATCACCCAGGCTATGAATTTCTGGGAAAAAATATCTCTTGCTATATACTCTGATAATTTAGAATTTGTAATAATTAAATTTAACCTAAAATTACCATTTATTCAATTTTTTACTTTTTATTGACTAAAAATAAGAATCTATATAGTTCACAAATACAAAATTCACACAATGTTTAGAGCAAATGCATGACAACAAAAAACACAAGATTGCAATGAAAACACAAGCCAACATTAGGAGAAACAAATTATAAATAAATGCATTCCAGGAGTTAATAGCTATTTCTCTGTAGCAGAATAAAACAGAAATGGACATTACTATGACATCTGCAAATGGCATATAAAAAAAAATGAAAAAAAAGTTCTCCCATTTATTGTTCACTAGCAATTAGCCATGACATGACTGTTCATAACTCCACCCCACTAAATTCAGTCAGGTGCTGTTTCTCATAAACTAAATTCCTGATGTTATTGACCATAATATTTAAGTGATCATATTACACAAGTGTAGAAAAATTGAAGCAAGTCTTAAATGCAGAGGAAACTGGCTGGTGCTTGGTAGGTTATTTAAACTCTTTGTCACACATTGCCTTAGATATAACTTACAGTCTTGAATATGACAAGGCACATAGCTAGAATCCCCCCCCCCCCAAAAAAAAACAGTTGTTGGATTCAGTTATTATCATAATTTAGCAGGTATTCTTGCAGACATTTTCAGTATTTCACTATTAGAGCCCTGTGTCCAGCTAAGTTTAATAAATATCTATATAAAGATTTTCAAAGTTAAAAATAAATTGACATTTTAAAGAATTATTAGCAAAAGTTTGACTGGAAGATTTGAATATAAAATATTTCTTTTTAACATAACTACTAATTTAAAAAACAAAAATAATCAAGCAGCCTGCATGCTTTTTAGATTTGAATAAAAATCATGCTGAATTCAAAAAAGCTTTCAAGGAAATAATTTCAAGCTTTCTATCACAAAATCTATAATAATGATTTAGGTTCACAGAATTGATAAATCCTCTCTGCATCCATTCCCTACTAATAAATAAGTAATTTGACACTCCAGCAGTTGGTGTGGAAAACATGAAAGGTTGTCCTATTAGTTACACCATTGCTTTCTGCATGAAATATTAATCGCCACAAACTCAATAGACAACTTCAGTAGAAGCCATAATGGATCAGAACAAAAAAACAAGAAAACAAAAAAAAATCAGATGGTATAAAATAACCCAACTACCAATAAAAATTGAGTAACATAATGGAGTGAACTTAAAAGGAATTAGAAAAAAAAACAAACTGGAAAGCATTTCAATGTGAACTCAAATATAGAACTGTAGCCAGTAGGTCAGTGTTGCCAGCTGCTGATTATGAAATTGATTTTTCTATGAAATCCAGTTCTTCACAAATTATAAAGATTAGCCTGATATTGATTAGCAGTGAAGAGTAATTTTTGTTTTATATGAGTTAGACAAGGTTTTGTACTTGCCATAATAAAAAGTAGATTTTATGAGATAGAATTGCATAAGAATTGAGATCTAACACTATAACTGGAGATAAGCTTGTTATTCTAGTCACTAAATACTGTGTGTTTTCCTGCAGTAACTTCAGTGTCAAGAACCCTTGTCATGGATACTGTGGTTTGAAAGTTTAAAATAAAAATAAACTTCTCCCAGGGTCTCTCTCATCATTCCTTACTCTCAAATCTCCTTCCTCTCGCAATGTTTCTAGTACGAAATGAACAAAATCAATGGCTCCAATTTTTGGTCAAGTTTTATAGTTTTACTTCCTTCCCATAATTTGTCTTTTTCCGCTGGTTTGCTGTAATATCTTTCTATAAAAGTGATCATTTGTCTCCCCCACCAAGTGAAAAGCGATATTCCATTTTTTCTTCTTCCTAAAAGATCATTTCATACAACATAGTCTCGTTCCCAGTTTGGTGCTTTGCACTCTCTGCAGTCTTTGTGTTGGTGCCGTTTCATTTCTACCTCCTCCATGTTCAACATTCACATCCTCATCATCTGCAAGGACCACTTGCCTTAAATCCAAAATATGCTGTGGCATCCCATCAACAGTCAGGTGATTGTACTCCAGTCACCATCCCACTCACCCATTGCATTGTGTCCAGTGCGTTAGGTGGTTTCACCCAAACCTTTGCCTCTATTTGGATTCTGGCCAGCCCTTCCTCATAGGCATTCAGGGATATATCTCTCGGGTGTCTCAACTCATAGGTGAAAATTGACCTTTGTGGTACTGTCTCCTTTCTCTGTTTGACCTTAGGCACCATGCTGTACCAAAATGTTGCCTTGACAGGCAATATCTCTCCTCTCTTGGCTATTGCTTTCATGGTCCAATATTGTTGCTCCACTATTTCATTTCCCCCAGAAACCTTTTTTGTATGAAACCACCATAATCACTGACTCCTATTTTCAGTTGAGTTTTAGTTTTTCATCCTTCCCATAATACATGTTTTTACCTCAGTTTGCTGGAGTATCGTTCTATAAAAGATATCACCTGTTGTTGCTTCTTCTCTCCCACCACAAGGTAAGTGACAATCCATTTTCTCTTTTTCCTTCATTCAAACTACAGCTACTTATTTTGGTCATTGTTTCAACAACATACTTGACAAAAGACTTCTTCACCTCTGTTGTGGTTAGATAAGATCTGAAGAACACTGTAAGCCTGAGCCAGTCATATATTCAATAAAACCAAAGTTGATGAATTCTTGAGACTAAAATCTTGAAATAGTTTAACAAGACAAAATTTATTTTAGTTGCTGTATACATAGGTGTAACATTTTTTTTAAATCATTTCAACCCAAGCAAAGCAATGAAGTTACTAAGATACAAGAGATTACTGAATGTAAAAAAAAATGAGAAAAAAATATTAAGGAGAGAGAATAATAAAAGAACAGGAATAAAGAAGACAGAAGATAACAATTGACATTGCAGTTAAATTTTTGAAGATCAAAGTTGACTGGAAAGCAAGAATCTAGAGAAGAGTTCTATAAGCGAAGTGTGAGAGAAGAAACTGTTAGCATAAAACTTATGATTAAATCTAGTCATTTCAACTGTAAAATGAACCCTTGTTTCCAATCTAGTGGTATGAAACATAAACAGCAATTTGCTTGCCACAATTTGAATGACTGACACTGATACATAGTCTGAATTTTGAATTGCTTATTTGCAACAATGATATTGATAGAGGAGTTATATGTGTGTTTTCCCTCTTTTTAAATTTTAGGATGGTAATCTGCTAGGCTATACAAACATAGCTTATTTTGAAGAATTTAAGGTATGTTGCATATTTGTATATAAGGAACTCAACCTTTTGGCTTGTTCTCAATGGTATGATTTGACTATTAATTTAGTCTAAGGGTTATGGAAAGCACAGCCAGTCTTCTGTTTGCCAGAGTTCAGATAGCACTGGTTTATAAAAAATTGAGGCAAGCATAAAAATAGGTGTTTTGACCTAATTTTGGGGTGCTCATTTCAGATATGGTATCCATTTTTACCAATCACTTCTAATTTTTGAGATATACATATATACATATAAGCATAAATCTAAAAGATTTAAATGTTTCAGTAATAAACTAGGTGTTAATAATATATTTATGGATGCTGAATTCAAATTAATACTTTGACGAGGCTCTTGACATGCCAAAATGCTGCTGGTGACATGCCAAAATGTTCTTTTTTTTACAAAAAAAAAAGGTCCTATTTCTATCAGTCTTATACCTATATACAACCATTTTATATGTTGTAGACATGTTGCAACTACAAAACTATTTCTGGTCTGCTCACCTCCCTTGGCTTCCCACACAATCCCTCAGATTGGCAACTTTTCCAAATGAAGTCTGAAGGCTGTGCTCCTTCAAAATGGAAATAAATACACCAACATTCCCATGCCCATAAGATGCTGAAGGATAACAAATTTGAAAAGATTCTTACCCTCAAGGAAATGAGATCATGGGAAGCGCATTTCAGCTCTTCTGACATGGCGCTTCCTAGATAACATAAGTGCACTAAAATTACCAAGGGTGTGACAAGAAGTTGTTACAGGCTTATGAGAATGTGGGATGCAGAATGTCACTCTGGATTCACTTTCTCCATTTTAATCTCAACTTCTTTCTGAACCTCGGAGCAGTGAGTGATGAGCATGGAGAAAGGTTCCAAAATATTATGAAGATGGATTGATTGATTTGTTTGTTATGGCTTATCAATGCTTTGTGGGTTATTTAAATCCAGAAAATATTCTTTTAGATTGTAAAATTTTTTTGAGATGATATAATGATTTAGTGATACAATTCTTACTAATTAACTCATAGCTGGGGAGAGAAAAGGTGGATTCATACCTTTCCCAAGGATATTTGAGTGTAAATAAATACAATGAGCTCAATGGGAATTTGAACTTGGCTCTCCAATTGACAATTATGAGCCATTATCTATCACACCACTTGTGCATCCAAGCTTACAGCACTTGGTATTCCCAAATGGTCACCTATCTATGCAGTAACCAGGCTTGACAATGTTGTAAGCTAACAAAGATGGAGAACAGCTATCAAGGCAAGTGGAACTCTAGTATGATTGGGAATTTCTGCTGGATGCACCTGCACAATATCCCAGAATTAAAGTACACAAGATTTTGGCCAAAAAACTCACTTCCGTAATATACCATTCTCAGTATTGTCACAGATATAACACAAAACAATTTTAGTTTAATAACCGAACATTCTGACTGTGAAACTGACTTCAATCAAATTAAATCCAATTATTTTAACTAATGGAATGATTTTTACTGATCAAAAAGGGAAAATTATAGAATTATCACTAAAAAATTTACAATATGTAATTTATTGTGTCTCTTCAGTTTTATGATTGTTTGAATTCTTTGACACATGAAATTCACTAATGAAAAACAATATTCTTCATCAAGTTCATTCTTGAATAGTGGTTGACAGATTGGTTTTGCAGGTTGGAGTCTTGTCATGGACTATTCTTTAAAAAACCTTTCCACCATGAATTTTCAGTTTGACTATTTGCTGCCCCTGTCATTAAATGGATATGTCTTTCCCAAAGAAAATTCTCAACATGTTTTTTTTTTCTTTATGTTATTGTTCATTCAATAAAAGACCCAAGAGCCACTGATGGTAGAGAGCAATTGAATGTTTTTTTAAAGGTTGCAAGATTATAATGATTATGTTGATTATAATGATATGTAGGATAGATAACAGTTGGTCCTAGAACTGAAGTGGTTAAAACTACAGTGGTCGAGAAAGCAACCACATGGGAATCTGTTCCCTAAAGCAGCAGCTGGTAAGAAGCTGTCCAAATAGATATTTACCAATGGAGTCCAAAGGGAATGAGGATGGCTTGTCTCAGTGTACATGGCACGGTGGTTCTTAGTTGTAAAGGTCTGAACTAGTGAGACTAGGGAATGTAACTTGTCAGAATATTTTCCATGTAAATAATGATACACTTGCCACTTGCACCAATTGAAAAGGGGCTGTAGAGTAGAAAATAATTTGCCATATTGCAAGATGAATTATCTTCCTTAAAAATGACTGTCCCCATTAAAACTATTTTCTATCAATGGAATGAGGAATTTCAATGTGCACCTGTGCAGTGACTGTTGACGATAATTATTGTCATTTTCCCCCCACCCACGGCTGTTTAAAACCTGTGTTTTTGTCATATAGGAAAATCCAACAAGGCGCGTAAATGAAATATTCAGCAAAAAATCCCATTCGTCAGTAACATTTTAAACACCTCATAGAATGCAAAGTTCTTAAAGCAAACCTATGCCAAACTGTTTTCCCGAATCCTTGATGACGTGGCTGTCCGAAAATGACAACATCAAGATGAAATAATGGAAACTGACCGTGAAAAACAATTATACGCAACAAGTTTTTGATCAATCAGTAAACTTCTGGACCTTTTCGGGCGGCGTTATAGGATCCAGACGGCTATTGTTTGCACATGGAATTATTCACTGGTAATTAATCTTCGATTTCACTGCAGAAAATGTCACTCGGCAGTTAGCATTAAGAAATTATGCCCAATTTTCTGAGAAAAATCACCTTTTTTTAATGAAAAAATATTTATTTTCACTTCAAAATAATATCATTCAAAGGTCATCCCTTTCTCTTTAATTTGGTGTGAACATCATTGAATAAAAGGTTCGGCTAAATGGCCCGGTGATGGGAAATACGAAAGATATGTGGCGAAAAAAAACAATGTCGGCTGCTAAGTATTGTTGTCATCACCCGGGTCACAGGGTGTTAAAAACAAAACAAAACACATCAAGCCATTGTTCAAACATAGGTTATATCAAGCACTACTAATGTTGACCCTTTTTTTTTCACTCTTTGCTCTTATCTGGGAGCAGTGGGTTTTATTACAAGCTGACGACAACTTGTTCTAAACGTTTATTGCTGGCTGGCTGACCTTTGACTCAGAGATGTCAAAGTCAATTTGGCTTAATTTTTCTTATCGCTGCTATTTTTTTGTAAAAAAAAACTTTTGGTTTCTGGTGGTCAGGATAAATCTTTTGCCTTTTACTAAAGATTTCCGTGTCAATTTTTTTAACCCATGGCAGTCATATAATTGAAAATTACCAATGGACTTTGTCACATTTTGACCCCCTAGGAATGTTGATTTCCTTCAAATATTTTACCCCTATAAAAGTATGAAAATCCATTTTTTCAGAGAAAATGACTTTTGCCATTTTGTGATGATTTTTACTTGGGATAGAAAATTTTTACCATAGCAAACCTGAATTGACTTTATTTAAGTTCAGTGGGGCTATAGGAAACCTCAAACAGCTATGCCCCTGGTCCTTTACCTCACATACAAACCTCATGCTCATCAATAAGTAATTTTAATTTTCTTCAGGCAGTCAGCTTTGTAGGTTTCATTGGAATGGCACCAAATAAAAAGTGCCAACATTCATCCTTGAATATCTCTCTTATCCAATCATCCACACTTCATAACTGTTTCCCCTGTTAATACATTGTAATCGGGTTTTCTGTTTAGGCATCAATGCTGGGTTTCATTTCATTTTTTCTCTCTAAATCCTATTTCATTTGATTTCTTATAATTCTGTTACCACTGACTTTTCTTCCCATCCATTTGTTTTCTTGTATATTTTTATAACCTGACGTTTTGATATCTCATCTGAACGACTGGTATATTTTCTTTTTGTTTATAAGCTTACACCAAATTTTAGACACCGCCAAGTGAAAAAAACTAATATCTTTTGCCACATTCCACGTTCAATTTCTTTTTCAAAGGACTTTTAGAATCCTTTCTATTATTTCAACTGACAGCTCTCTTGTTAGCAACATATTTGCTTTTCATTAACCAAATCCAAAATCTTTTGCAAGGATATTTGTTTTAGAAATCACATTGCAAGGTGATTCCATAATTATTTTTTCTCTATTTGATATGGAAAATATACCATTAAATCAAATAATCTAATCTGTTTAGAGTAGGTTTCATAAAACCAGAATGCTCAATTCTTTTGTATCTTCTTTTTTTTTCTGAACAGTAAAGAATCTAAGTGAAGTGATTCCATAATTTTTGCCGGGGTTTATAAATTAAGGGTCATAGCTGTAATTTTAATTTTACAAATGTTGGATCTCTTTTCTTGCTCACAGGAATGCCAGCTGTAGGGTTATTAAAAGCTCATCTTGTTGACCATGACTAACATATAAAATTCAAAGCTTTAAGCTTAGTAGTAACTATGTACATTGTGAGAGTCAAATATAAGCATAGTAGAGATGGGCATATACTGTTGAGTGATTGGAAGCAGGCCCAATTGATCATGCAGCATATTCAATTCTTATTAAGTACTCCATTTCTGTGTCCCTGTACCTCATACAGAATGACTAAGTAAATACTCACTAGGAGTCAATGAGTGGAAAAATTCAGATTTAAGTCATGTTGGAGATTTTTTTTTTTTTTAAATAATTTCACTCCAAGTAGGCCAGGAATGCCACTAGTACACAGAGTGAGAGAAAAGACTGGGTATAGGAGGGATTGAGGAAAGGATAAAAGATGAATGGGATTCAAGAAGATAGAAGATGGCAATTGGCATTGCATTTAAATTTTTGAAGATTGTAGTTATCAGGGAAGAAAGTAAATGGAAGGAAGTTCCACAGGTGGGAAGCGTGAGAAAAGAAACTGTTGGAGTAGAAGTGACAGTTACATTTAACTATTTCAATAGTAAAATGGTGGGACCTAGATGTCAATCTAGTAGCACCCTTAAATTCACATGGTCTGGGCACCAGGGGAAAAAATGCTCGTCAGCGAAGTTGCCAGGAAAATATTTGTAGGAATGACAGGGAAGCCACGTCACGTTGGTGAGAAAGTGACTGAAGTCGAGATGCCAAGTCAGGATCGATTACATTGCAGATCCTTCTTTGGATTTTGTCAAGAACGTCAAGATGAATAATAGGACCACCAGACCAGACATGGCAACAGTATTCAATGCATGGATGAAGGGTAGATTTGTCAAGATATTATTTAAAACAAGAAATTCAGGCATTTAAACACATTCATTGTGAACTGTTTTATGTGAGTTTTCATTGATTGCTCTACAACAGCTGTTCCTGTACCAGATTAAACTTCAGAAATAAAACTTTACATTAGACATCTGCTATGAGTGTGATGAGAGTTTATGTAGCCAAGTCCTTTCTCTAGGGCCATTAAGGAATGATCATCCTTTTGAAGCTCATAATATCAAATGCAGGTGTCCCTGAAGGCTCTTTTTTTGGCTTTTACTCTCAGTCTACATCAGAACATTCTTCAATTATTAGTAAACATCTAAGCAGATGATAGCCCATTGTTTATAGATCAATCCCCACATAGGTGCTTCCCTGAACACTCCAAACTGAACTTCTTCAAGTCAGGGGTCAATTGTTATATTTCCTTCTTAGCTTCATAATCTTCATTTCCTACAACCTTCTCTTTTATCCATTTCATATACATCATTCAGAATTACTATTTTCACTATAACCCTCTACATTGAGTGGTTCTCAAGCTTTGTATTGGGTGAATTTTAGTATATAAAAAAATTGTACAAATTACAAATAATTGATTTGGATTTATCAGCAAAATACAGTTTTTGTTAAAGTTTCTGAGACAAGAGACTTGATATATGTTCACTAACTTAGACTGGCACAAGGCTATAATAGTTAGGCACAGAGTAAGGACTGAACTTACACCATTAGCAATGGATTAGATCACTAGCCATTGTTCTATGATATGCAGCCACAATACTATTTTATATATTTCTTATATAAACATAAATATTGTTGTTTTATATATGTATTTAGAGATTTAAAATTTTTTTATTTTCCAATGTGTTTTAAAAATAAAACATTCTTATAACTCTAATGTACATAACATACAAGTACTACATAAGAATTATTGGCCAAGATGTAAATAGGCTTATAGTTTGTGCAATTTTTAAACAGCTTTTGGTGGAATTTTTAAATCATCTCTTACAATTCATTATCTAATCCACTCAGAAATTGTCCTTTTTTTTGCCAACTCATTTCCATACTTCACTACAATCCCAGGATTCCTTAATAAGTTACAGACCAGAGTGGTAGAGATTTTCTTAAAATTTTAGAAGGCAGCTTTGCACCTTTCATCATCAGCAAGTTTTTTGAAAAGAAAAAATACTGTTTTTCTGATGTAAACAAATAATGCTTTGGCATTTTAAAAAAAATATTCCACCCAGTTCTTCAATGTTAGAATCACAGAAAAGCACTAAATTAAAAAATGGTTTTATAGTTACTGAACACCAAAAAAATTGAACTGTAATTATTGATCATAAAATAAAATATTTTAGAAGGAAATCTGCTTTTCACTTATGTTTAAACTATAATCTTCTGACTATAAAACACTTCATTTAACAAGAAATCAGTTATTTTAGCAGTGTTCTTGTAATTTCTGGTCAGAGTAAATGCATATTTTTATCAACAAACAAACCAAAGTCATCATTGCAATAATAAATATAAACAAATTTTAATGTATGATTAGTTTATCAGACATGTGCTTAATCAAATCAACTGAGAAGTACAAAGTGTTAAAAACAAACCCAAACAAATATTAAAAAGCCTTAATGACAAGAAGGAAAGTAAAAACAAAACAAACTTGTGGAGAAAGAGAGACAACACAGAAATAATAAAATGGTAGTGAGTCCCAATAAAATAAAAATATAAAATAAAAAAGAATTAAAATAAGGCATTTGTGCTTCATTTAAAACCCTTATCTCTTTCTTTCTCTCTCTCTCTTTGAACTTCTCTTTCTATACTTCTCTCAACCTACGAGAAGACAATGCTCAAATAAAAAGAGTAAGAAGAAAAGACTAAACCTGGCCAAAAACATCGAAGTTTGATAGAGCCAAGCCTACCTATTTGTGACTGGAAAATACCAAAAATCAAGCAACACCATAAAATAAAATAATTTGGCCACCCTGTTCAGGGCGAAGAAAAAGCACAGTAGATTGACTTAATTTCTCACATTACTACTACCCCTATCTTGATCCGACTTCAAAAAGACCATAAACAGACATTTCTCCAGACTGCTATCAATATCTGCCTTATTAACAAACTTTTTGCTACGCCAAATATCAAAAGATTAACTCTTAACTTTTCTAAAGAAAATAAATAAAAATATATTATTTAATTTAATACCTTGAGTCAAATGTTTTATTCATAAAGTTTCTGATAAAATAATTATTCTACCACCTTTGCCACAAAATAAAAACTTGTAGAAAATAATATACAGTAGGGAGTAATATGCAGATTGCTTATGAAGCCCTTTGCACAAAATGTTTGAATGACTTCTTTTGGAGATAGAAATATCAGACCAAATAAAAATACATATTTATTTATATTTATGACAGATTATAAGAATTATTGTTCAACATGTTTCTTATCTTAAATGGAAAGGCTAATGAATGTTTGAAGTTTTCCAAACACATTCTGTTCTTAGGTGGATCACATTTATTATTCTAGCATCTTAGAGAATAAGACCTTTGGGAGTAAACAAATATTTTACTGTTCCTATTTTGTATTTTGTCTGAAATTTCTCTCTTAAAATTTATTCAAAATTTCAACAACACAAGAACTTTATAGACAGTGTGTATTTAATATTGTTGGAATTGCCAACAAAATTAATTTGAAATAAACCTGGTATCCAAATTCCTAACCATTGATGGTCAAATGATGATAGAGTAACTTTAGGTGCAGAAGATACCGAGAAAGCATTCGGAGTGATGTACTGAAATTTATTTCAACTCAAAATGCAGTATATATAGGTAAAGGACAAGTAATAAGGGAAATAAAAATTCATTGCAATTAACAAGAAAGGTTCCACCACCCAAGTAAAGACATTTGGTTTAAGGCTCAAAAATTGCACCATTGTAAATTAAAGAGTTGGTTAATACATATCTGATCCCCTGGAAGTTGTGAGTTCAATTACTGAGTCTGATAGTGCTGAAAAGTTACATACTCTTGTTCAGTGGAAGAAATGGACAAGCAACACAAAAGTGAATATGGTGAGTATTAATAATACTAAATCCCCTAAGCATGAGAACACTCTACCCAATGTGGATTGAATAAGAGGTTTGATTCAAAATTCCAAGGCATATGATAAATAGAGGATCAGTACTATCATATATTTTTTCTTTTTTTTTCTTCTTTTAATTACTTCACTCCAAGCAAAGTGTTAAAACCACTAAGACACAAGGGGTTACTGGGCATGAAAGAATTTGAAAAAAAAAAAAAAAAACATTAAGGAGAGAGGACAATAAAAGAACAAGAATTAAGGAAACAGAAAATTAAGATTGATATTGTATTTAAAATTTTGAAGATTAAAGTTCACTGGAAAGCAAGACATCAAAAGTGAGTTCCACAAGTGAGAAGTGCAAGAGAAGAAACTGTAAACATGGAACCTATGGTTACATCTAACAATTTAAGCTGTAAAATAACAAGACCTAACTGCCAATCTTGTACTGTGCTTAAATTCATAAAGTCAACGTATCAAAGAGGAAAGCTCATCAGAACAATTACCATGAAAATATTTACAGAAAATGTTCAGGGAAACTACGTTACAGCAGTGGAAAAGTGACTGAAGTTAAGATGCCAGGTCAGGATTGGTAGCATCACAGATTGGATTGTAGCAAGAATCTCTGGATACATAGCAGAAACCTGAAACCAGATGTGGAATTAATACTCAAAGCAAGGACGAATGGTAGACTTATAAGTATGTAAGATAGTTTCTGGTGAGAAAAATTGTCTAGAAGGATACAATGAACCAACTTTTCTAGCAGCAGATGCAGCAATTGATTTAACATAATCTTGTCATTTCATATCAGTGAAGAACATTAGTCCAATAATGTGCAATGAGTCATTTGCCTGGGAGCTAGCATCAGCCATACTAATGGAAGACAAAAAAAGTTTCTCTAAGATGAATAAAAGAGAGCAGTTTCATTTTAGAAGCACTAAAATTATTAAGCCATTTCATGCCTCAGTTAACAACAGATTGTAGGTCATTTTGTTTTAGGTCAGCTCCTAATTTGACTTTATCGAACCTATCAGAATTACTATTGACAGGAGTAAATAGTTGTATCATAAGCCTAGATACGGTTTCATGAACTGATGACATCAGGAAGGTGATTGATGAAAATTAGAAGCTAAGTAGATCCAAGGATAGAATCCTGGAGAACTGAATTAATGCTAAAAGATCTAGAAGAGTGGACATTCAAGATAACTTTCATTTTGTAATTTTGGTAAGAAAGATTGAATTACATAAAGTTGGCTAGTAAGCCTTCAACTTGTGAAGAAGTCTAGTTTGTTAAACTCTGTCAAATGCCTTTGAGATATTTAAAACAGCAACCTGAGCTTAACAAGTTTTATTTAATGCTTGATAGACTCTTTCAGCAATAACTGTTAACACATCAATGGTTGACCTAGAGAAGTGAAAGCCATATTGCTTGTCTGATAAAGATCCAGCCAGGTGAGATGTTTAACCAATTTGGAGTTGAGTAGAGCTTCTAGGACTTTGTCAAAAAGGCCAAATACAAGGAATGTGGTGAAGATTTGAAGATCGCATTGCACCTACTTGTCTTGAAAATCTGCATTCAAAATGAAACATCTATCTGACAAGAAACATGCAACTATCTCAGACATCAAGTTGGTCTACTAATATAAATGTATTTAGGTTATCCCAAATATGAAAGCTAATTCCATGTGTTCGTATTTCTTTATGATCCTTAATCCTAAGCTCTAATTTGAATTAATAAAGCTATATTTTTATTTTCAGTAAATAAAAAGGAAATAAGATAATTATTTTTATAAAACTATTTATGCTTTTTTATTCACATGATATTTTTTTTCAGGATTTATATTTGGTGTTTGTTTTTGTTTTATCCTATATTTCAGAATATATTCCATCTTGAGATCAGTATGTAAGTATCTGATATCTTTATTTTTATCTTATGTAAAGTTGTTTTTAACTTCTTCACTTGTAAACCAGTTTAATTTTATTCAATAACCTCACAATCTACTGACATATATCATGTATAGAGAGAATGTCATTATCCTGCAGCTCAAATTTTAAATTGTTTGCAAATAAGATATTGTTGTATCACTAACAAGAACATCTTTGATCTTATCTAAAGAATCAAGGAAAGTAACACTACAACATTCAGAAAAAAAACCTTGTCTCACAACAAATAAATGAAGTAACTTGTCAGTTGTTTTTAATAAAACATATAAAAAGAGGGATTGCTGCCCAAATACACACACACACACACATGCACACACACACATAGTGGAACCGTGACATATGAGTGACCCTACTTGAGTGTACCAAGTTATGAGCAGAAAAAAAATGACGATTTTTTGCTTCAAGTTACAAGTTTGCCCCAAGGTATGAGTTTAGCTTGCTAGCTTTCATTTTGAAAATTTCGCGCAGCCCAGCCATCTATCAAGCTATCAGAAGACAAGCAAGCTCTCTCAGCATCTCACACCAGGAAGGAGACCCACGCAGCTAGATTCATTGTTTATCTTGTTGAGTACAGTCGTGGCGTGTTGTAATGTGCATTGTGTTTAGCTCATGTATTGATTTGTACAGTTATTTTGCCAAAATTCTTTGTTAACTCATGACCCCTAAGAAACTAAATCCAAAGGAAAGTGCTAGGAAGAAGTGAGTAATTTCATTTGAAGTGAAATGCAAAATCATTGCAAAGCATGAACGTGGAGTATGTGTTGATTCGTCAAAGGAGTTTCAGCATAGTACTCCAACATTATGCCCTATTCTTAAACAGAATGATGCACTGAAAACTATAACGCCAGTCAAGGGTGTTATGATGTGTTTAAAGCTACGGATTCTGCTTCATGAAGAGATGAAAAAGCTGCTACTGGTGTGGGTGCACAAAAAACAACTCACAGTGGATACCATGACACAGGCAATTATTTATGAGAAGGCACAAATGATTTACAGTGACTTTCTGAAAGCAGACATTCTGTTAAGAAAGC
>OZ038511.1:63902003-63967003 GCA_964036315.1 Acanthosepion esculentum
ATCCAGCAACAGCTCGCATCAAACAAAAAATAACTCTCAGGATATGGAATGTTAGAACATTGAACAACTGTTAGAAAATGTAAAACAGGAAATGAATAGGCTAAATATCAACATCTTAGGTGTATGTGAAACTAGGTGGCCAGACAACGAAGATTTTGTCATTGACAATCACAGGATTAGATATGCAGAGAGAAAACAATAAAGGAGTAGGATCGATACTAGATCAAGAATTCAAGAAATTCTGGTCATCAAACTGAAAGGAAAACCTTTTAACATAGGTATCATAATAGTGTATCCACCGACAGCACAAAGTAAGAAAGAAGAAATCAAATCTTTCTACTCCATGTTAGACAATGCCAAAGCTCATTGCAAATCACAAGAAGTCATAATTATCATGGGAGACCTGAAGGTGAATGGCCAATGACCAGGTAATAGCCAACACATGAGATGATTATGGACGTGAAGAAGCCCAGGAGGAGAAACTAAAAACCAAATTGACTATATAAATATCAACAAAAGATTCAGGAATGCAATGGTTCACTGCAAAACATACGCAAGTGCTGACTGCAGAAGCAACCATTGCCCTGTTATATGTAAACTAAGAGTGAAACTAAGGAAACTGAAGAAGCCTAGCGCAGCACCCAAACTGCAATACAACAAACTCCTGAGCAACCAGGACCTGAAGGAAAAATATATGGACAGCATGAAAAGAAGATACGAGGGACAAAATGAAAATGGAAACTCAAAATGGGACATACTAAGAGAAGCTTTAGTGACATCAGCAAATGATATCCCAAAGGAGAATGGATGAAGAAGAAAAAACAAATGGATCACAGATGAGATTGTCAACATGATGCAAAGGAGACAGAAAATTTTGCCAAGTTAAGGAACAGAATACAGAAAACTACACAACAGACTAAAGACCAAATGAAAGCAAGTTAAAGAAGAGAGGCTAAACGAAAAATCTGGCAGGGCGGATAGCGGGAAAGAAGGACAAGGGAAAGCAAGTGGATGGCAGAACAGGGTCTGAGAGAAATAACAAAAAGACAAAACTTATTGAGAGCTACAAGAGACAGGAGGAGGTGGATAACTATGATTGCTTACGTTCTGAAGGGACATGGCATATAAAAGAAGTTTCTCCTCATGTTTTGACGGTTGCATTCTATTTTTGTGTTGTTTTGAATAGGAGCGTTTATTCTGAACACACTCACACACACACACATATATATATTTGATTGCATACATACTAGCATAACCAAAATAAAGAAGCTTTAATATCAGCTGAGCAAATGGAAGACCTACATAAAACTTAAGTGCATGTCCCTATAGCAGAGGCATACAGTGATGTGAATGGCATCCCGATAGCAGCAAAATACTTCAATTGCATGAGTCTAGAGTCTAGAGTGGGGAGGAATGGCAAGCCAATTTCAAAATGTAGCCCTATCACATATTATTCTGTATCTCTTGTTGATTGAGGAGATTTTACCAAAAAGCCCATATATTTCTTCATTTTTCTTGAAAGGAGTTTGAGGGGGAAGAGAAGTGGGTTGTCAAAAGTAGCAACAGAATTGTGTATTGGCCTCCATAAAGTAATCCCCTGGCACCAGTGATGATTAATGCAAAGACTGAGAGATGACAGGTTTATAATTACTAGTGTCCAACCAGATCATTTCTCTGGACAATGAGAGAAGATTTCATCAACTGACATTGCAAGTCTTATGTGGCACCACTGTCCACAAGTGAAATGCCACAGCACTAGCAGCAATACAAGCTTTTCCCTCCAATAAATAACAACACACTGACAACACTAAAATGTTTGTTTTTTTTTTTGGGGGGGGGTCTTGCCAGAATATACAGAGCTGGCTTTTTATCTAACAATCTAATAACTGATACTACAAACCTCATAGCTATGAATATCAATCCTCTTATCTATTTCTCTATCAATGAAAGCCTTCTATTATCCCAACAAGTAATTTATTTATTGATTTCTATGCAGTTCCATATTTTTGTTATTCAGCTGTCAGCTTTCCTTATTGAGAAGCCATTTATTACAATGATTTGTCTAACCAGCTTTGTTTACCAATGAAATTGTTCAAGATCAAATTGCAGATTCTATTTTACTGCTTTTGAAAAAGTCTTAATTAATAATTTATTATTATTTGTTTAGTATTGAATCAAATTTGATTATATTTCATTAATTCTGACTAATTTGTTTTCTTTTAGGCCAATACAGAACATGCTGCATCTTAATAATTTTTGGTATTTATAATTCCATGAATTCAAGTTGGGACATAAAAGAGCTGACATGGTGAAGAAAATAAATTCTATATTCAGGAGAACAAGGCTATTATGATTAACCAGTAAGATTTTGTTTTCCATAATATGCGGGTGGCTATTTCAGTTGGAAAGAACAGAAGTAGAATCAATCATTAAATGTGTAAAGGTGTGGAAAGAGAGAATAATAAAAAGAACTTGACTGAAATACTCATAAAAGTTACTATATGAATTGGCACCATTTTAAATATATTTAAGAGTAATAGAAAAAAAGAAAAACCCAGAACAAAGAAAATAGCAACATATATAAGCTTATGATGTTCAATGGTATGGAATTCATTGATTTGCGCAGTGTATCATCAATTCTGATGAAAAATGAATTTTTAATAATAACTGGAGAAACCTGGATGTGAATGAGAAGCCTAAACGTCTCTAGAAGGCATATGTTTCCTGGAACAGGAAAGGCTTGCTACATTGCAGCTCTCATTAAAGTAACCAAATAATACACACAGATGGAAATTGTGCATTCAGAATTGAAACAGTATCCAGTTTGCTGAATAGATAGGGCGGCATTTTCTTACAGGATATTTCTTAGCTTCATCTTTCAAAAAGGACATGACTTAAGTTGAATTAATTAAAGACACATTATTGTAGCTGATCTATTTTCGATAATTATTTTTTCAAAAAGTTCTCCAGTTGGGATCAAATTGAAGCAGCCATCAATGACTTTATTGGTTCTTTGTATAAAGAAAAAAAAATCTTTTAGCAGAGGAATTAATGATTTGCTGCCAAAGTGTAAGAAATATGTAGTGACTGATAGAGGACATATTCAACTAAATAATTAAAAAAGTATTTTATTTAAATAAATCATTAATTTCTTGTTGAACAAGCTGATGTAAATAAAAAAAAAATTTTATAAAACATTTCTTCTCGATCCATTTACATTGGAAACGAAAAAGGAAATCTATGTATGATATACCAACAGAACTTGGCTAATGTTGAAAAAAGTCAGCCATAGCCAATCTTTCAAAATATGATGACTATTTTATGAGTAGATTTAGAGTTTAGAAATGCTGTTTGTGTGAGAAGAGTTGAAGACAGAATCTAAACGAACATCAATCACATGAGTATATAATTACATAGAAAGTGACCAGAATAAATCACTGAAAAAGAAGCCATTAGGATTGAGAAGTAGACTGATGTTCTTCAGAGATTCAACTTGCTGACCAGATCAATATCACTTGTTAAACGGTAGCAAACCTCATTTCACTTCACCGTTTATATGCTGGTGCTAGCAGCAACAGTAAATTATATATATGTATGTGTGTGGTAATATGTGCAAAGATATACTGCGTGAATGTTGAATTTACCACTTTATCAAACAGGTTTCTTTCTAAGAAAGCTAATGCACTGACTGGTTCTATAGATAGAAAACTGATTACCAATTGTTTGAGACATTTACCTAAAATTTTGTGATGTATTGTGGAGAGCAAGAATAGTAAGACATGTTTTATACATCAGTAAAGGCAATAAATCTTCAGGTTCAGATTTTATATATATATATATATACTAGCAGCATGGCCCGGCGTTGCCTGTGCTTGATTCAAAAATCGTACGACTCATACAGCAATCGCTATCATTTTACTTAAAATATTTTTGCCCTTCCGTGCCTTTAAAGGAGTGCCCTTTGTTGTGGTGATGCTGCTACATGCCTTACTTCTTGCCTATCTCACACTGCGAATTTTTTCTAAGTTCTATACTAAACATTAAATCTGTTATGAAAAAAGAACTAAACAAAACAAAATGATCAACTTTAAAAAAGGACTCGTAACTGGAAAAACCGAATAAAAAAAGAATGTTAACAACAAATACTTTTTCACACCCAACCCAGTTCTGCAGAATCAGAATCAACGTTGAGTTTAAGCAAGCGAATGAGCCAATTGGAGTAAAGTGCCATGCAGATTTAAATTTTTCCCCACTTGTGACGAATGCAGCTATCGATTTTTTTTGCATGTTAGCATGCTAGTTAACATTCGTGTCAGTCAGGCTCTCACAGTGGCCAATAGAATCTTCCTGCCTATTTATGGCAGCCAGCTATAGGCTCTCACTCTGGCCAGTAGAAAATGGGTGCAAACTACATGAAAACTGCTGTAGAAGCATGAAAAAAATCGATTATTTCCACTATCGATGGGAGTTGGGAAATGCAACGTCAGTCTTGGCCTTTCCGCTAACTTAGAGCATGTGCATGAAAATTTTGGTGCAAGTCCGTCAAAAATTTTGGCTGTGCATTCATCACACACACACACACACACACACACACATCCTGCCTTTTATAGATAGAGATATCTCACAAGGTATAAACATGAAGTTGGAAATTGTAATATGTGGAAATATCACACATTGATATACAAAAAGTGCTGGAAAGTTCTCGGCCCAACCTACTTCTCAAAATCTTACCAAATGACCAAACATAAGATTTCTTTTTTGGAAGAGGCTTTTTGGTCAGGCTGAGGTTTTCTGTAATTTCCAAAAGCAATATGATCTATTTAAATTATTCAAACTCATTACATTGCCATATTCACAATGGCCATTGTACACTCTAGTGATTGGAATTTTGAACTGAACCATTTATTTCATCCCCAAGGGTAGATTGTTCTAGTTCCAGAATTAATTTCTTAATTATTTCCCTTTAACTCTCCAAGTTTTTCACCACTGTTAGTATCGAACTTACAACTCTCTGGGCCTAGTCACTGGATCTATCCAACACCTTTATCTACTGAGCCATGTATCCTTGAGGATATCTATATATGGATTTCTGGGACTTATAAACCTAATGTCTCAGCAACCATTTTTACCAATGCTCATATTGCAATTTTTCCATTATTATTATTGCGCAGTTTTTTTTACCAGAGCCTATATTGTAATTTTGTGTTATTCATTTCTCTATCACACCTTATTACTGGTTCCCATACTGTATTCATTTCTATGCTTGGTCAGCTCAGGAGATTTTTGTGGCCTAGCATATGTGCTGATTCCTTAAGTTTTCATTTTTTCCAGTAGTGTTCTCTATAATTTCAACCTCATCCCTTTTCCCTCCATACATAGTCAGCTACGCCTGATTTTGATTTTTCTATTTCCCCTCGTGTTACTGCTTTATGGTGTTCTTGCAGTTTTACCTTAAGGGGGCAGCCTGTTTCTCCTTTATATTTCTTACCACAGCTGCATGGGATGGCATACACACTGTCCTTAGTCATGTCCTCTTCTATGGGCGGGGGTGGGGGGGTCTTACTTGGAAGAGTCTGCAAGTGTCTGCAAAGCATTGAACCACTTTTGAAGATTGTCCTGATGTTATATGGACCACAGATCTTTTGTATTTTCTCTGATAATCCCTTCACAAGGTAGGCAGACCAAAGCCGTTTTTGGAGTGTTATCCTCTTGTACCCTTCTATCCCTGTTGGAGTTGTTGTCATGTACCGGGGTAGTTGTTATGTTGTAGGGTACTGCTTATACTAATCATTTCTTGTTCATATGTCTCTTGGTCACCACTTATGACTTTTGCTCAATGTTGCAAGCAGCAGACGATCCCTTTCTTTGCACTGTATGGGCAGTGGAAGTTGAAGTATTGTCTGGTGAATGTAGGCTGGCTGATATGTCTTGAACCCAGGTGCTCTGTTTGAGATATTAGTACATCCAAGAAGGTGAGTTTGTTGTTGTTGTTGTTCGTTCTCTCTCTCTCTCTCTCTCTCTCTCTCTCTCTCTCTCTCTCTCTCATGAAGTGGATCAATGATCTTATTGAATTCATATTGTCCAGTAGTAGCTGGACTTCTTCCTGGTGGGCCAGAGTATGAAAGTGTCATCTGCATACCTCAGGCATAGGGTTGGCTTTAGTGATGTAGTTTCTAATGCCATTTCCTCAAAGTATTCCATATATACAGGTGTTGGACAAAATAATTGAAACACTTGTTAAATTCAAAGAAAATTTATTTAATATGGAGTTGGTCCTCCTTTAGCCTCACAGGCAGGTTTAATACATCTAGGAATGGAATCATACAGCTTCCTTACTTCATCCAGAGGAATTTTCAGCCATTTTTCCATTAACGCCCGCTCCAGCTCTTTAAGACACAATGGTGGAGGATAGTGGCTCCTAACTTGTCGCTCCAAAATGCACCACAAATGTTCAATAATATTGATATCTGGAGATTGGGGAGGCCACTCCATGTGTTCTAGCTCACTTTCATGCTCTTCATACCAATTCTTAACCACTTGAGCAGTATGTATTGGAGCATTATCGTCTTGGAAGATGCAGTCACCATCAGAGAATAAAGTCTGGGCCATTGGATGAACATGATCTCCCAAAATGTTCAGGTAATCTTTGCTGCTGATTCTACCACGCAGTGCAACTATTGGACCAAAACATTTCCATGATATGGTGGCCCAAACTATCACTGATCCACCTCCATGCTTCACTGTTAGAAGGTAGTCAGGATTGTAAGCTTCTTTGGGCTGCCTCTACACATAAACTCGCCCTGAAGTTGGGAAAAGAGAAAAACTGGACTTGTCTGAGAATATGACTTGCTTCCATTGGTCTGCAGACCAGGCATTGTGATCTCTGTACCACTTCAACCTCTTCTGAATGTTGCGAGTGGAGAGAAGAGGTTTCCTTACCACAGCTCTTCCATGATATGCAGCCTTATGGAACTCACGGTGAACAGTTTTAGTAGAAACTGGACTATTCAGATGATTATTCAACTCAGCAGTCACTTTGGCCTCAGTAGTCCGAAGATTTTTTGCCACATTGCGTTTAAATGCACGTCGGTCCCTGTCAGTAAGTTTGCAAGTCTGGCCCAAATTGCTACGGTTGCTAGAGGTTTTGCCCTGTTTCTCGAATTGCATCATAGTTGTTGATATGGTAGCTCTTGAAAAAACAAATAGTTCAGCAACCTTAGTGACCGAGGCTCCTGTCATGCGAACTCCAACAATTTGTCCTTTTTCGAACTCAGAGAAGTCAAGTATTTAGCTTAAATTTTACTAAATTCTAAAAATAAATAAGACAAGGAGAGTAAATTAGATAAATAAATGTATTTACAATAGATATAACCTGCAATTACGAAGTTTTAGTTAAATTTCTTAATATAATAGGTCTATGAAATATAGGAGTGGAATTTGCACCTGTTCCAATTATTTTGTCCAACCCCTGTAGGTTTGCAATTGCTGGTGATACTGGTGAGCCCATTGCTAAAGACGTTGGTCCAGTGACTAGACCCAAAGAGTTATGAGTTCAATACCAGGCTACAGCAGTGGTGAACCAAAATACTTGGAGAGTTGAGTTGAAAGGAAATAACTGAAACATCTGGAAGAGGTATGGCAAGTGGAACTAGAACAATCTACCCTGGTGGATGAAATAAAGGGTTTGGTTCGAAATTCCAATCACCTGAAGAAGGCCAGAGCATACAATGGCCAAAATGTTGTGAATATGGAGATGAGAATAACAGTCCAAATAATGTAAATAATCATAATACCTCATCTCAGAGATATAAACAATATGATCTAGCATTCCTTTCTTCAACTGAAATTTGAAAATTATTTTATTTATGACTTAGTAAACATATATTTCTGTATACAAAAAACAGTGTGTATATGTGCACTGAGGGAAACACCTACCCATACACAAGAATTATCAAAAAAACTCTCTGGAGTTTCAACTTGGGCTCAAAAATATCACCAAAGGTTTATGAGGTCAGTAAGCTAACCCTTCAGGAGTAGTTTTCAATTTCTTTGAAAAGGCAGAATATTTGAAATTCTCTTCCAACAACACCTAATATTCTTTCCACTGCTATTATCAATCTAGCTGGCTGTTCTTTTTTAATCTATACACAGAAAAATTAAAATTCTACAAATAAAAGCCACATGTGGACCAAATATTTATAACAGCATGATAAAATCACCTTGTATCTTATATATAGATGGTTGGTTGGGCTTGGCACTAGACTAACATCTAAACATCCCAGTTTGCTACACCAGTAAATGGTATATATATAATTAGGATCGCAAAACAAAATGTTGAAATATAAAATAACTAATATATAAGTTTACTTGAATCATTAACTGAATATTATTTTTTTTTAAATATCCCTTACCTAATTACAGTTATGTGTTATTTGCTGGGCTATGTGGTAGGGAATATGGCATATATATATACAAGTGCCTCAAAGAAACTTCTAAAAGAAAAAAAAAATTAAGAAGTTATAAATAAATAAATAAACCAAAACTGAAAATACTTTTTAAGCTACTGAAATTCTGCTAAGCTTTGAATATTGTCTCTTCAAGGAACTAGTGTAGCAAGTGATGGTCCTAATACTGGAAATCTCATGGAATATGGCATAAATCTGCTTTAACTTTATTATCTTCAGTGCTATGTTATATGCACTAGCATGAAAGAAATGGTCTCTGAAGTAAAATATACAAGTTGGAGTTGAAAAATTCTTGACCTGTCCTACTTCCCAAAATCTGACCAAATGTTAGAATTTTTTAAAACTTTTCAGCATCACATCATATGTAAGAAGTTATATTCCATTAAAACTTGAGACCTTATAGCACAAGTATCACACTTGTGGAAAGTCTGTATTTAGAGTCTGCAATTTGATATAGTCAGTTTATTGTCAGTTACACCCTGAAGAGGTGGCAAACCTCTTACACCTGCTTGGCCATTTTCTAAGGTAAAAGAAACTCTAATAGAAAATCTATAACCTAGGAACCATACAATTCTTGTCCTATTCTGGGATGTACAAGAAGGCACTTGGTTTAATGACTGGTGGAGGTAATGTGCACCCAATCTGAAAAATTTAATATGTGCAGACCTGAAGTCTTTCCATGGTCCCAGTTCACAGAGAGGTAGCAATTGCTGCTGTCTTGTATGGTCCACATTAGCCAATGATAGACCTGTAAGAAACATAAAATTCCCACCTACATCTTTATCTATAGTCAAGCCATGATTATATATATATATAAAAATTCTCAAAATTAACCTATAGAAAAAGACTATGTTCAAAGGAAAAAAGACAATAGGAAAATTGTGTAGTTTTAGCCAACACATTTCATCCAATGTGGACTTTTTCAAGCCAAAAAACAAAATGAATTTATTGAAACAAAGTATCTATAAAGAAAAAAAACAAAATGTCGTTAATAATTTAGAAATGCTATTGTATATTCATTTGGTTAACTGAAAAATTATGTCAATTGCTTTTTATGTTTGAAGAGAATATTTTCACATGTAGAAATATTGTTTGAAATATTGTTCAATTTACTCTATATAATAGATATCATCAATTTTATTGTCATTATTTTTGTTCCACAGCTTTTATTAACCAGCCTATTAAATCTACATATTATAAGAAGCACACATGGACTATCTTTCGTTTTAATTATATATATATATATATATATATATATATATATATATATAATAAAGAGAAAGAACAGTAAGATATATAATCTGGTGTTCTTATTAATTATTTTTATAAGACAGTGCTCAATGCAAATCTACAGAGCATAAATATTATAAATTTACTAATTTAAAAATATGCTTCCAGCAATACACAAGAATTACCATGTTTCAAAAACAGAAACTAAAAACTTCAAATTCATTTATAGAATTAAATTAAAGTCCCTAGTTCTGTTTTATTTTCAAGCAAATTTTGGAATAACTTATTTTGAAATTTACTGAGTTTTATAAGCACATACATTCATAATATTAATTTCTAAGGATATGGGGAAATCCAATCATTTTAACAAGGGGTGGTAGGGTATTCATTTTCACTGACAACTATTGTATCAAAATATAAGTTACTTTCGAAAAGAAGTTAAGGTAGGGTAGGGTAGGGGTGCCTTTTCCAATGAATGATGACAACCGTTCAACACATGTCGTCTGGTCTTGTGTGAATAAGATTTTTGAATGCCAAGGGCAATATTCCAACTTACAGCCCCAAAACAAATGATTGAAGAACAAGTTACAGCACATGAGCATTTTTTTTTTTTTTAGTTTTAGGATTGGTTTAAGGAAGTTGATAGGAACTTTCTGGAGTACATGATCATAGGTGATATGACCCGAGGACATATGTTATCTCAGAGACAAAAGCTGATTTCATAACCTGGAAGCACCTATTGCCACCAAAAAGAAAAGTTTAATCATTAGCAAAGAAACTGATGCAAAGTGTGTTCTAGGATTGCAAATGTGCACTGCTCATAGATTTTATAATACAAGGTCAGTTAACACAGTTATATACTGTGAAATGCTGAACAAAAGAGCAGGACAGTTGTGTAAGGATGTCATGTTGCTGGAGTAGCATTGTTATGCAGCAGGATCCTAGTTTCTTTTGGTAAACGGCTTCCTTCAGTCTGATGCTGCTGCAGTGTCAGGTAATACCAACCACTTTTGATTTGTGAGCAAGTCATCATTGACTCTGGAGGTACAAATATGCAATGCTTGGTTTTTACTTTTTGAAATTGCCTTATCAGTCAATTTTTGATTTCACAAGCACCACCTGAAGAGAAACACTTTGACTTGGGAATAGTCTCCATTGGTATTATGGACCATGTGCAAGGAGAAAATCAGATATTGGACAAGACAAAGGAATTCTAATAATTTCTGACTGAAGTTGAAGTTACAAAGCTGATGACTACTCTTGATCAACATCACTGTTCATTGCTTATATTAGGAATGATTTTTTTGCTTTTGTCACTATAAATTTCTTGTGAAGAATAGTGCTTAGAAATACTGCTTGAATGCAGTGTGAGAAGTTAAGCAACTGAAGGTCGATTGATAATGTAACGTCAATTGAATAAATTGTTTTTTTTTACATACATTTAAATCGGCTTTTTGTCCCATCATTTTGAGATCACCAGTTTTTCTTTTGTTTGTGACCAAGTACACTGGGCTTGACAGATGTTTCAACCAACTCCACAAAGAGAATTCTTTAGATATAGAAATACAAAGCATAGGTAGAGAGGCCAATGAGATGGGTGCTATACTATATAGTAAAATGGTTTTGGGAATGGCATCTTTAAAAGTGAATAAGTTCCTCCAATGGCCATGTGAATCTCAGTCCACAGAACATACTAGAGTACCGGTATTTTTATAAATTTTTCCACCTGATAAATCTAACTCATCTTGTATCCCCTATATACTTATGCATTTTGCCTTGATGAATACAAGAGAAGACTTTGCTGACATCAGCAAAGGCAATAATAGCATGTAATCTTCCGGCTTTGACACCTTTACTTACTTGCTGCAGGGATAATATTTATAACATTTTCGATTGACCTAACCTAAAGCAATTTCAGTTTGGTCTTTAGTAATTGTCTTACACATGCTTCTTCTTGAACAAAGGTAAATTCTCTAGTGAATATTGAAATTCTCTCTTCTAGGAACTATAAGTAGATATTGAGTTTACTATAACCTGATAAAAGCCAGAATAATGAGACACCCAGTGAGGATCAAACTTACCAGTTATTGTGTAATTATACTACATTTGTAACCATCACAATACAGCAAGTATCCCAAATAGAATTCTATTCTAATCTTAATCTAACACTGAATTGCAATAGTAAAGCACTCAGGGTGATTGAATGCCCTACAGTAACAATAGCATCGGAGGCACTTAGGCTGATTATTATTTTATAGCAAGAATTGGCAATGTTTAACCTTTGTGCCCACACAAAAAACAGTGTATCAAAAGGACAGTTATTCCCTTGACACTGCTATTACTGTATACACTTTTGCCTCCCTCAGCAATGTTTATTTACAAGATTATAAAATATGTGAAGTAAGCAGAATGTGATATTTACCTTTTATAAAGATTTATTATTTAGCATTTTTATAAAAGAAAAAATTTAAAAATGAAAACTTATTATTCAGAAATTTATAAAAATATCTAAGAAGAGATGTTCCTAATTTATTTTAGCAAAGTTAATGAAAGAAATGTCTGGAAAATGTATTTTTCCAAATTTATAATTACAGTTACACATTGTTATGTGTTTATTTAAATTTTCTTGTTTGCTGACATTTTTGTAAATTTATGAATAAAAAATTTATTTTCATATTTATTTCTTTATAAAATAGTAAATAATAAATATTATAGTTGGTTCACATATCTTTATAATCTTGTAAATATAAAATTATTCTTGTAAATAAGCAATCTAATAAATAAATAGTGTTCAACATCTTTGTTGTCAGTTCTCAAGAATAAAGAAAATGTATAAATCCACTTTTACGTTTGTGTTTTATTAAAATTCTAATCATTGCGTTTTAAAACAACAGACATTTCTGAGGGAGTCAAAAGTGTAAACACTAAGAGCAGACTCAATGGAATAACCATCTTTTTGACACACTGTCTTTTTGCAGGCACAAAGATTAAACATTACCCAGGAATCTTTCCTGCAAGTACTTTAAGAACAGTTTGCTAGTGCAAAGAATATGAATATAAAGTTGAATGTCACTTTTGCTTAGAAGTGGATATTATATTTCAATTGATAAAATGAGTTTATCTATGACAAACAGTGGTTATTACAACATTATGAGCATGATTCCATTGTTAGAATGTTAGCATTCTAACTTTGAGAAACAGATTTGAATAGCACCATGCTTGATTATAATTAATTGGGGAGATAATCACAACATGCAGCACCATTTGGAAATGCCTGAAAACCAAACCATGGCTCAACCAAAACATTGTCAGTGAAATCAAGTTGAATATTTTTGGAAGTCATTAATGAAAGTTAACACAATGTCACAAGTCATCATGACCAAAAATTTGAGTGTACTGGTTTTCTTCAACTACTGATCATATCATATTGTATGCTTTCCCCACAAAACTGTAACTTGGGTTCTGATCAGCATAGTTGCCATAGCAGGTCAAGTGTGTGGGTGTTGAAGAAATAACATGTGCCTGAGCAGGTGTCTGCAACAGGGAGTAGATGGGAATACTTGGAAACAATCACCCAAGCATTATTACAGTTTTAAAATTGCTAGCCAGAGATTTTGTCTGAAACTAAATGTTGTTCACACATTTGAGGAATGCAATATTTGCTCCACTTAATGAAAACAGATGATATAAAAACATATCAAGTTATGTAAGTAAATTTGGATAATGAACAAATTAACATTTCAGATGAATAAAATACTAACATGCATTCAAATAGGAAAAATAATAAAATAGGGAGTTTATATGTATAAAAACTAATCATCTACAAGATTTCTCAGAATTAATCATTTTGATACAAGCACTAATTAATACTAAGACTATGATATTTTAATTTAAAAAAAAATTAAAACGTCATTGTTCAGATGATGTAAGTAAATAGAAACAGACAAAATTTGTTAGGAGTTTTCAAGATTAGAGAGAAAACAAAAAGCAAAATGTAGTTATAAAATTTTAGATTAAAAATGAAAAAATAAGCAAGAGTAACAAAAATCTTTGTTTATCTACTAATAAATATAAAGTTCATTAATAACAATTTAACATGATATATTTTTCAACCTCTTAATTTTCATTTCCTTGAAACAAAGTAAGCTCTTGGGTAAGGTTGAAACTGAAACAAGTTTATTTTTTCAGGTAGCAACACACCTATAAAATCATAGCCCCTATCAGGCAGAGTTCATATCTGCAAAATGAAATTCACCCTGATATTGCTCCTATTTTTTTTCTCTATTCCCTTTTTGTCAATTCCTTACTCATTAATTCTTCAAATTATCATACTGATTTGTTCTTAAATTTAACGGTCCAAATTTAAAATGACAAAATTCCTAATTTGACTAAAAAAGAAAAATCACAAACAAGAGCTAAAAGTAACATTTTGAAAACTGCTAAATTGAAAATGAATGTGTATTGATATAAGGTGATTTTAATTTTCCCCAGCACAAGCTGACTTTTTTTTTTTTATAGTTGTTAAACTTTTAAACATAAAGCAGTTTATCCTCCAGAAACTGGAAAATCTGAATAGGTGATTTTTGTTTTACATTTTCATCTGAAAAATGACCCCCCCACCCCAATCCATAAACAAACTAATTTCATCTGATTGGATGCACTGATTAAAACAAAGTAACTACATTTTTATTTTTCATGCAGCTACTTTTGACAGCATTAAGGAGATATTTGTAAAACTATAAAATTCACAAAACTTTTTTTTTCTTAGTTTATAATCTACTTCAAATATAAAATTATTGAATTATGCATCTAGTACATGGTATATTAAATATTATCCAAAGGTTTGGAGAATTTGAACAAATTGATTATTTATCAAGTTACCCAGCATACCTTGTGTCAGAAAAACATTTCACACATCTTTTGAAATCACATCAGCAGGAAAAAAAAACCTTATTTTCTGTCATTTTTTTCCTTCTAATTCTGAAGAAATTATTTCATGAACTTTTGAAAATCAAATATTATAATCTGTTAAATAGAAATTATTTATTGTTTTTACCATTTATTGGAATTACTAATAAAATTATAATTTCCAATAGTTTTAAAAAGTGTTCAGAAAAAATATTTAAAAAATAATACAATATCTGCTGTATGAGTAAAGTAAACTATTTTTTTTTAATGATCATCAGTTTTTACAAAAAGAAAAACAGTAACAGTAAGCTCAACTGATTTTTTAAAAATTTTTCTACTCAGAAATGTTTTATTTAATTATATGGACTAATATCTTCACCTTTGTTGTTTTGATCAATACATTTTTCTACTGGGTTCTCTGTATTTTTGAGATGCAGGTTATATCTGGTAACATTTTTAATCCCATAGTGTTCATCTTATTGGTCAAATGACAACAATTTTCCTGATATAATAAATTTTTACTTGTTGGGAACTTTCTATTGTTGTATATACACACACTCCAGGAAGGATATCATTATTGCATGTGCAGAAAAGAAAAGACAACTTTGTTCTGCATAATGTATATTTTTGTAACTTTTCTATTTCCTCACACATTTTTTTTATTTGTAAGGAATGCTGTTATTTCTTAACTCACAGTGAATTAAATTTCGATTTTTAAATGGGGAAAAATTAGATGTAATCGTTTAGGAAAGACAGTTATATTTTTTAATCACTTTTTTACATCAGATATAGATTTGTGAATTGAGAGGAAGGGAGAGTTTTTGTTGCCTACAAAACACAAAAGTTCATAACCTCACAATGAAAAATACACTTTTTACAAGAAATCGTTTTTCAACAATTTTTCGCTAGCCTTCTTTGTTCGTGCACTTCATTCAAGGGCGAATATTAATCTAATCACATAGACGAAACATTGTAATGAACATTTCAGATCAAAAATAAGTTAATAATTGTATCAGGCTACAATATTGATACACTAGTTATCCAACACAAACATGTTTAGTTTATATAGTATGTGTAGTGTAATTCATCAATAAGTACAATTTTGTGCAGTAAAATTCTTTACTTACTGTTCGAAAAGATAGTGCTGTCAAATATTTTTTTAAAATCCACGATTGCTATGTACATATCCTGATCACAAAAGAAAGAAAACCCGACGCAAGATTGTCTACATAATTTTTTGTATTTCCTACAATGAAGGAAGAACCAATGATAATATCTGCGTGAAAAATTATAACAACGATTTTTTTAAGCAACACCATAAATTTGTTATGGTCTGCCAATTCAGCATGATTTTTCATGTTATGTCACAATCACCTGCTGAAGATTGGAGAAATTACCAGATGAAATATAAACAGCTACACTTCCTTTCTTTACACAACCTCAAAGATGCCTTTTTTTTTTTTTTTAAAGTAAACAATTCGAAGTCCTGGAAATTGGGAAAGCTAGTCGGGAATATGGCTACATGATAAATATCAAATTTATTTACTTTGGTAAAGTGTCGTTAGACTAATTTTAATTCTGCCATTAAAATTTTGTTTTATGATGAAAGAAGGGTAGTTTTGTTTCATTTTTTTTATGATTGCAATTCATCAAACAAAAAGATAATTAACTTTTAAAAACATTTATATAAAAAAATGATAAAAATATTACATTTTATCAAGATTTAAGAGAAATAAATAAGAACTTGTATGGAAAAAAAACAAACCAAAACGAGGCTAAGCTTTTATAAGAAGCAAAACATTGATATTTTTATTTAGAATTTAAGAAACCCACCCCCACCAACCTTATTAATGGTAACAGAATTAAAATTCAATTTTTGCGGCTATATTTGCGTAAAAGGCCAGCAAGGCTATAAGTATTTGCATTTCAAAATCAATTGAATATCGGCGATCAACTTAATTTTCCTCAAAAACCAAAACTTTTTTTTCTAAATAAGAGAACAAAGTTACAATAACAAACGACATAATAAAAAAACAAAGCGGCCTGTTACTTCAGTTTTAACGGAAACTTAACTAAAAAAAAAAAAACTTAAAACGAAAAAAAGAAAAGAAAACAATGTCTGAAAAAATGTTTGTCATTATTTTAGCAACCGAAAAGTTTTTCATACCAAATTACTTCCCTTAAATTGCTTTACCTAGCCTCATATTCCGAGTAAGTACGGATTTATTAACTAAATTAATTAGAAATGATTGAAATATAATTCAACGTTTATGACTAAATAAGAATTTATAAAACAAAAATTAATAACAGAAATGAAAAAAAAAGTTCGGACTTACCTACCTGATGACGGAATAAAATCGCATTTAGTTTCAGTTGGAACACTAATTTTTTCCGTGATATTTTTTATGCCAGCCCAGACTTATCCAAAAAAAAATGTAAGTAGCCCCAACATTTTTTTTAATAAATTTTTATTATTTTATAATCAAAGGTTCATATTGTCATTATTATTATTTGTTTTTTATTTGTTTTTTTTTTACAAATTCTTAGTGGTCACAAGTTTGAATTTTTATTTATGAAAAAGAAAAAAAAGTGTGATCCGAATATGAGGTTAGGTAATAATTAATCGAATGAGATAATTCAATTTGGTATACGAAAAAATAATGTTTCGGGCGCCAAAATACATTGACTAGACAGACATAGAAAAAGAAATTAACTCACTCGGAAAATAATTTTACTGACTTCAAATCAAATTATTGATTTATGTTCCAAACATCTGGTGCATTTGGTTAAAAAAAAAAAAAGATTAAATTAGAGAGTAAAATTTAAAATCCAAGTTTATTCATGTCGCAATCAAAAGTATTGAATTGATTAAATTTAAAAGCAAAAAAGAAGAAGAAACATACTTTTTTGTGTTTGCTGTTCTTAACATTAATTGCGCTTGTTGTGTGCGTGTGTAAACACTGTTTAACAGGCTATTTTTTGCAAATTAGAGTTGATTTTTGGCTTTTGGGAGGAATTATTAAATAAATTATCTAATAACAATGCAGTAATTACTTTTTTTTCTCTTTTTTAAAAAAACAGGTCTGGAATTTCAGTAAAATATCAGACGATGGTAAAACTGAATTAATTTAAAAAAAAATAGTTTCTAGTTTAAGACCGTAATTTTACCGAAATATGGAACAACACAAAAGATATAAAAATAAAAAAAAATGTTAAAGTTTCATAAATAAAACGAATGAATTGTCAAAGTAAAAAATAAAAATATTTAGAGGGCACTTGACTCTTTTCTCCATTTGTGTTATTTTTCGTCTGGATTAGTGAGTATTTGTTACTTTTATTTATTTATGGCTTAGTCATCACAAAGAAATTAAGATACACCAACAGTTATTTTTATGGTTGAAATATTGAAAGTTTTTTTTTATTTAATAAGATTCCAATTAGTTTTTTTTCACATTAAAAAAAATACAAAAACTGCATTTGTCAAACAAAATAGATTTTCACCCAAATATACCATCAATAAATTGATCTGATATAAACATGTCATGATTTAAAAATAAATCAAGTAATAAAGCAATTCTTATTTGTTACTGAGTAAAAAATCTAAAAAGTTTACATTACAATATTTTTTTTTGTATCACAACAAATCTTCGTCATAAAAATAAATCCCAAGCCATGATTTACGTTTTTTTTGTTCAACAGAACATTATATTAAAATTAATATCAGAAACTATCTAGACTTCTATGAGACAATATATATATAATGGTTGCTTTAAACAAAAATGTGCTATTAGAACTGAAACGTGTGTTGACAGAAAATCAGTTTCAAAAATAAAATCATACTCACGGCCGCCATGTTGCTTTGTATTGGACCTGACCACGTGATCAAAGCATGGCAACGATCCGTTACTAAGGAAGCTGGGAGAGGCGGAAAGAAAGGGGGAAAAAAAGCGCACTCCACAGCTAAAGAACCCAGCTTTGAAATCAGTGAAACGAAAAAAATATCTCTTATCAACATTGTCTCTATTTTCATTCAACACTCGAATAAAATTTAGAATTTCTATTTTCAAAAAAATATTAAAAATAGTTTTAACTTTTAATTTTATTTGTACGCAAAAAAAAAAAGAAACAGTATTTTTAACGAGTTGTTTTTTTTTTTTAATTATTTCTTCTCCGTTAAAAACCCAAGTTAAAACTCTTAAGAAGATATTTAAATTATATCAAAGGCTTTTAATATTTTTCTTTAAAAGTTTGTGGGCTTCTTATCTATAAAAAAATAAGTTTAGTGATAGCTAATTTAATAAGTTTGTTTGATGTTTTCTATTCTTACTTAAATAAACATTGAAATATTAACTAAATTTACAAATACATGACCACTGATCTTCGAGCAACCAGAATACCAGTGAGTCACTTTTTTTGACAATGGATAAGCGCATAAGCCGATGTTCGATGTGGTAAATCCTGGCAGGTCTGTTGAGACATTTAAAAAAAAGAATTTATGAGCATTATTCATTTAAAAGGCCTGCTTAAAATATTTCTTTGAGCGTCTAAAAGTGCTTTAAGCAAGTAAATAGTTAAGGGGTTAACACTTGTTGCAGCCCCCTCCCCAGAAGGGGATTAATATAGGATACTGTCAACGCAAGGGAGGAGAGAAGGCCCCCGGCACGGAATAGACAACTACTACAACTGCAGCATCTACTCCGGCGGGGGAAAAAAACTCCTTCTCCTCCATTGCCCCTTCCGAAAAAATAGCCCCCCATTTACAAACCTCCCCACAAAGCAAGATGTGGCACAAGGCTAGTTTTTAACGTGGGGCGTTCCGAGCCCCGCAGGCTCGGGCAAAAAATGCCTATAGACCCCGTCGGGTTTGTCTACCTCCCCAAACGAGACTCGCATAGCCTCGTCTGGGTTCATCTCCTCCCAGAGACAGAGAGTTCGATAAGAGAGAATATTTATTTTGTAAAAAATACAAGATTGTTGCAAAAGGCCGAAGGGGACGTAGGGAAAGACTGGTAGTCAGTAACTATCATATTCCTAGTTAACCACAATCACGATCCATTCTTTTAATACAATATGCTCAGTCACCACAAGAACTTCTCCATCACCTCCCAATCCTACATGTACCACAATACCACATATTCACAAGGGGCCTACAAAACACGCCATGATGTAAAAATTTATGAAGTCTCTTTACAAAAATATATAAAAATTTCATGAAACATGAAATGAAGGGAAAGGGGAAATGAACCTCGACAACAAACTCAAACAGTAAACCAAAGGTAAAACTAAAAATCAACAATGTTAGTAGGAACAGCCCACCCCTCAAAATAATAAGAGTGGCCGCTGTATTCTGTCCATAGACAGAATCAAGCAGCACACTCACTAATGGAATAGGAAGGATAAATATAAATGACGGAATGGGGAAAATCAAAGGCTGACCCTATCGAGATTAAAATGGGGAATAAAAACAAAGTGGGGAGGTTGGGAATCTCAACATGTGCCATAACAAAAGAGAATGCCGGGAAACAGGCCGGGGACAATACTTATTTACATTAACTAGAAAAACAAAACAGTGTCTAACTTAACTAGGGCTAGGTTCACAGGAAACCGCCCCGATGCATCAAGGGGACTTAAAAGAGAAAATCAAGGCTAGCCCCGTCCATACGAACCAGGCTCGCCTCAGTCACCCACCTTTCGTTGAAATCTGTCGAAAGCAAACGCTTTCTATCAGATCTGATTTTCACCCTAATCTGATGCTTAAAAAAACAACAACCAGATCCTGATGCGAATAACGTTCATCTCGCAAGATTCCCTCCTTTCGCGACGTCCACGTCACCATTCTAGCAACATAAAAAACGGAGAACGGAGGCGAATTAGATAAGAGAGGAAGAGAAAAGTTTTCCCCTCCTTTTTGATCGGCGAAAAGTCGCCGGTTTATACGACAAAGGTGTGCAGTAAAGTCGCCGAGCTTGAACGTACCTAAATATCTAAAGCCTTAAATACCGAGTTGCTATAGTTGTCTATATTTCTGAGATGAGGTATTATGTACACTATTTACATTATTCGGACTATTGTCCTCATCTTTGTCGCCATATTTATTACAACGTTTCGGTCCTTCAGTATCTGTTTGTATTTCTGAGATGAGGTATTACGTACACTATTTACATTATTCGGACTATTGTCCTCATCTTTGTCCAACCATCTGAAGAAGGCCGGAGCGTACAACGGCTGAAACATTGTAATAAATATGGCGACAAAGATGAGGACAATAGTCCGAATACCGAGTTGCTATAATGTATTAAAAATATTATGAAATGTTCAAAGGGGCTATTTAGAATGTGTTAATAATAATCAAGCAACTAAAAGAAATCTAAGTAAGACTGCCATGTTATGTAAAAGAAAGTAAGGTAATGCAATGAAGAAAAGGCAAAGGTCCCGAAGTAATAACTCGTCCGCCATTTACATGAACGGGAGTAGCGGGGGCACTACGATTTATTCACATAAGATTTCTTCAGAACTCTTGTTGAGGGCGGGGACAATGGGAAGATCCGTAGTTTGTAGTTGAGTGATTTCCTAGTAGTCCTAGGAAGCAGATCTCGAGTAGTTTTAATAGAGGGCCGACGTTCTGTCTTTAGAGCCCAGCATTTATAGCTTCCATTAAGCAGGTGCTGGCTCACAAAAAAGTCTCTTGAAAATGCGAGGGAAACGCTGTCACTGGTCAATTAATAATTTGTATTATATTTTGAATGTTTTCAACGCTACCGGAAGTGTCACTCAGAGGCTTATGCGTAAATAATTGATTTTGGTCATTTGACTCCTGACTCTTGAGATGGAAACTTGCGGTCGACCCGACAGTTTTTAGTAGAGCATGAAATAGGTTCCGAAGATGACTGGTTTTAATGTCACCGAGCTGATGTTATCACAGACGATGTCAAATACTCTCTGCCAAAGAGGCGCATATTCTCCGTATTTATTGAGATTAGAAACCTCAGAAATATCGGCAACTAAACCCTAATATATATATTACGTTTTTCCTAGACAAATATAGCTATGATAAAGTTTGATTCATAACTTAGGCACAACAAGAAATTAACAGAGTCTGTCTATATTTCTGAGATGAGGTATTATGTACAGTATTTACATTAGTCGGACTATTGTCCTCATCTTTGTCGCCATATTTGAGGACACATGGCACAGTGGATAAAGGCGTTGGTTAGATCCAGTGACAGACCCAAAGAGTGTGAGTTCAATACCCGGTTCAGGCAGTGGAGAACTTTCAGAGGGAAAATTAGCAGGAGATAACTGATAACTGACATCCATCAAACATAGCTCGTGGAACTAGAACAGTCTAAACGAGTAATCGAAATAAAGGGTTCGGTTCGAAATTCCAACCACCTGAAGAAGGCCGGAGCGTACAACGGCCGAAACGTTGTGACAAATATGGCGACAAAGATGAGGACAATAGTCCGACTAATGTAAATACTGTAAGAAATTAACAATAATCAATTGTATAATATAAAGTACAATGTAACGTTATCTATTTATCTATCACGTAGCCTGATCTTTCATTCGCAGAAATAAGATATTCTGTTGTTAATGTAACAGGAGGTATTACTCGACGTTAATAAGCGAGCATGCTTCGTTTTACCATAACAACGGGTTATCTCATTAGCCAGTAGGGGATATCAGGTTATTAAAATACTGCTTTTTATTTCTGTTGTTTTGTGTTAGTGTTCATTGGATATTTTTAATATTGTAAACAATTTAAAAATTATTTTTGACATGTGACACTGGAGGTAATTGTAGCGATAAAATCGTAGATTACACATGTAAAAATATAATTGCAAAGAAAAAATATTTCTACCATTTTTTTACATCATGGGTAAGCTAATAACTATAAAACAGAAACCATTTTTTTAAATTGTTTCATGCCAAGCAAGGTGATAAAGCCACTGAGACACGAGGGTTTACTGACAACAAAGGAAGCTTAAAAAAATGTTACCGAGGAGAAAAGACAATATACGGTTCAAAGAGAAAGGAAATGGCGATTGAGGTTTCATTTACATTTACATTTTTGAAGACAGGAAAGCAAAAATCTGGAAGAGAGTTCCACAGGTAAGAAGTACTAGAGAAGAAACTTTATGGAATAGAATCAATATACAAATGATGTGAAGACAGTATAACAGTTATCGGCTTGGGAAATAGAATAAACAAAATAAGTCTGTATACGCATATTCTCCTGCTGTCAGTTTAAACTGACGTCTTCATTTTTTCCCTATATTGCTACCGTTTTGATTAAAGTTCGTATTTTCTTGATTTTAGATAAAAATTTTGAAAATTTCCAACATATTTTAGTGAAATCTTCACCTTACAAAATTATGCTTGATAATTATAATTTAGATATTTGGAAAAAGAAGGCGTTAGTTTAGACCGATGTCAGGAGTATATTGAAGAACATATGCATTTATGATTATTGTAAAATGTACACCAACTGATTTGATCACAATAATACTTTTCAGAAATTAGCCGTTATTGTTGTGCGTAAGCAGTAACGAGTACAGCTCAAACGATACTTCTACAATCAAACACAACAGTATAAGAGCCAGATTTACAATAGAAAATTATAGAATATACACAAATTATAGGATATACGCAAATTATAGAATATACACAAATTATAGAATATACGAAAATTATAGAATATACACAAATTATAGAATATACACAAATATACACACTTTCAATCAATGTTGATATGACCAAATCATAAATCGTCCTGAATCCAATATTTTATATTCTAAAACCAGTAGTAACATCCTACCTGTTCGCGCAAACCGATTCTTAATATTATAAAACCTTAGCAAACCGGTTATTGGATTATCCGAAAATAATCTTATATATGATAGCTAAATAGCTAAAACCATTGCTTTAAGTTCTGCGGAAGCTGAAAGAGGGTTTTCTGGGATGAACATAATTTTTGAAGTTAAAAATGTGGCAAATCTTCACGTCATAAATTTGATAGGTCTTCCATTAAATCATTGGGACTGAAACAATTCAGTTCGAATGTGTTTTTTCTTCTTTTTTATGCGCCGTGTCCCTTCAGGACATAGGCGATCATGCCTCTCCACTTCCCCTATCCCTTGTAGCGCTCAATAAGTTTTGTCCCTTTGCTACTTCCCCCAGGCCATGTTCTGTTATCCACTTGCTTAAGCCCACTAGGTATGTCATGCGTTGCTTTTCCTTGTCTCTCTTTCACTCTATTCAACCTGTGAGTATCAGATTCTTCAAGCCCTCCTTTCTCATTACGTGTCCCAGAAATTTTAGCAGCCTCTTCCTGGTGTTTAAGTATAAAGTTCCTCCTTGTTTGCATCCTCTCCAAAACATCATCGTTGCTCACACGCTCGGTCCATGATATCCTTAGCATCCTTCTGTAGAACCATCGAGCCTCTTCTTCATCTTTGAGGAGACAGTTCAACATTCGGAGGACTGATGTCACGTAGCAGCTCAGTACTCTTTTCCTTGTTACCAAATAAATCCTCCTGTCTCGTAATACTCTTCCTAGCTTTTGGAATGCGTCTTTGGACATCCCAATACGTCTTCGGATCTCAGCGTGCACTTGCCGTCCTCTGTCAAAACACTTCCCAGATATTTAAATTTCTGCACCGGCTTGATTTTAATGTCCCCGATCTCTAAATCACATTTGGGGTTCATCCTTTTACTGATGACCATGCATTTTGTCTTCTTGTAGTTTATGCTTAGTCCCTTCTTCTCGTTCTCCTTCGCTACCTTCTGTAGGAGGTTTTGTAATTTCTTGTCCGTGTCTGCTATCAGTACTTTATTCTCTGCATATCTTATGTTGTTAAGAGTGTGGCCGCTAATGACGAATCCCGGTTGGACTTCCAATTCTCTCAGAATTGCCTGGCTGTATAGGTTGAATAATCCTGTGAGAAGACACATCCTTGCCTTACGCCTGTGGCTAAGCAGTCATGACACACAGGATTACACTAGAGTCAAAAAGCATACTATTTCTGAACAGAAATATGAGTACAAAATTTCAATCTGGAAATATCTTAATAAATGCTTTCTAATAAATTATCAAAATGGTTTAATTTTTATTTTTTGATACTTATATGAAGTGATTTGTTTCCATTCTCAGATTGAAATGAAAATAAGCGGAATAGATTCCTAAAGACTTTATAGAGCCAGTTCCTGGAAATTTGAGGAGGCACGGATTGAGGAATCGGAGAGCCGAATTCAAATTCCAGTCGAATCCATTACATTCACTTACGTCAGGGGTGGGTAAACTTTTTAGTACAAGGGCCGCATTCTAAAAAGTTATAGTTCTACTGGGCCGCATAGCATATATAAACCAAAATAATTGATATTTAAAATTGGCAAAATAAAGGGCTTTTAAAGTAAAAATATAGTTTTAATAAATAACATTTTAAAGCGGGCCGCGCGAAATCGTTTGGCGGGCCGCATGTGGCCCGCGGGCCGTAGTTTGCCCACCTCTGACTTACGTGCTAATACTCTTGGGAAAGGTATGAATCCTCTTTTTTTTTACTACAACGTAATACTGCATTGGAACAGCCAGATATACTATAACAAAACAATACCCACCTACATTAATTCAGCTTGACACTTTTGAATTTTCGTAGATCTTTTATTTCATTATTTACTTTATTTATATTCGAACTATTGTCCTCATCATTGTTGTTGTTATCACAACGTTTCGGTCGTTGTGTCCTCTGTCCTTCCTCAAGGGCATACCGATCTGGGTAAATTACAGAGTTCCCTGTAATTTACCCAGATCAATATACACCTGAGGAAGACAGGAGGGAACAATGGCCGAACCGTTGTGATAACAACAACAAAGATAAGGACAAAAGTCCGAGTATAAATAGTGTAAATAATGATAACTCCTCATTCCAGAAATTCAGCCAGCAGGCACTCGGGTGATAGCAACGACAGAGATGCGGATATTAGTCTGAATGAAAATAATGATAACTCCTCATCCTAGAGATTCAGACAGAAGGCGATCAGGCGATAATAACAACAAAGATGAGGACATTAGTCTGAATGTAAATAATTATGACACCTCATCCCAGTAATTCGGACAGAAACTTTTATTTCATGTGTTAAAATTTGGTTATTGAATGTAAAATCTCAGGAGTCAATTTTCTCTAAGAATTTTTATCATAAAAAATCTTTGGAATATATACTCACCTGAAATAATTGTGTATTTCTTGATGGTTCCAGACTTTGGTGTTTCAGACCAGGGAAAAAATAAAATTTCGAAAACTAGTCAAGTCAAGCAAATCATCCCAATTTGAAAATTTGTCGTATTCAATCTTAGTATCTTTTATTTTTAACATGGTCTTTGTGTTAAAATAAGCTCGACTTAGTAAATATCAAAGACTACACCAATTTGATATAGTTGCGTGTTTTTTTTACAAGTGACAAAGTTTAGCGTTTGGACCCTAAAAGGTAGGATTATGAATTTTAATTTTTAAGGTAAGCAAGATCTGTAGTAAATTGTATTTTCAGTTACCAATTTAAAAAAAAAAAAGATTGTATTACGGTCATTATTTTCTAGGATTGATATCAGGTCATCAATTTTGTGAAAGTCAACGGCTACTGGACATTGTATTTTGTAGAAGTCGGCTTTATACTTGTGTAGTCAGATACTTGTTACTGTACATCAAACGGTCTCTAGAGAATGTGGTCCTAATCAGAGGACTTTGAAAATAGTTAGTCGCTTTAAGTAGATACACTATTGGATTGTTCACTGAAAAAAAAAATGAGAATACAAACTTCGTAAAATTACTCGTACAACATCTTGTTGCGGAAACGAAGAATGAGTAACCTGGAAGGCAGAACTTGTCGCTGTTGTTGTTTCTGCTGAAGAGGTTAATTTCTTCTTCGCCTCAGTAAACGTAAAGCCGAGGAAAAAGGAATACGTCGTATTTTGGGCAAATAAATGTATAATTTATTTACATATATACAAAGCCAGCATACTACTCGTTGCTGTTGTAAAAGGCGACAGAGTGGGGAAGGAAGAAAGAAAGAGAAAGAATGTTGATCATGGCTGTCGGCTGATGTTTTGTGAAGACGGTGACGGCGAAGGATGAAAGTTGAAAAGTATCGCATTCAGTCTCAATCTGCCCGCGGCGTCCTTGACCAACCTCTGCGTGTCGACATCTCAGCCGGGCCTCTCTCTCTCCGTCTTCTGTGGCATTGAATCAAGGAATTTATATCCGTCGTATCGGCTTCGAATCACAGTCTGTGTCTTTTAGCGGGAGCTATTTCTACTGGTCAATATATAAAGTTCATTTTATCATTTAATACCTAAAACATGCGTCGAGCCATGATGCGCAGAGACGCGTTTTCGCATTTTGCCTTTGGTCGTCTAGCAGTCAACATCCGGTTTAGTGTAAGAAATACGACAATCTTGAATGAAATAATACAATAGTAAAGAAGTTTATGATACGAAGTTTGTCCAGAAAGCCTCCAGTCATCTAATATTAATAGAAATTAATCTACATTGCGTAGTGATACCTTTTTCCTCTTTAAGGCAATCTCCTTGGAACCAAACATTCGTTCAATTTTCCAAATTAGATTTTAAATCTTCTTTTTTATCAATATCTGTTACTTCGTCACATTTTAATTAATATGATCCATTGTGTTTCGACTGTAATTTTGGCTTTGGGAAAAGTCAAAAGTTGCATAGAGCCATATGTAAATTGTACTAGGGCTGACAAACTTAGGCAATGAGATATTTTGACAAAGACCCTGCCTGATATTTTGCTGTTCTACCTGCTTGGTCATTTTGAATGTAATGGTTGTACATTTTACACACTCACTCAACTCACTACCAGCTGAGTAACCTTAAAAGAGGGTGCATGCTCACGTATACACAGCAATTTGATTGGTTGCAAAGTTATGTTAAGGCCACTCTACTGGTTTCCGATATATTCAAAATAGTTGGATACTTTACAAATGTATCGCTTTCTCTAAAGTTGATCTGGAAAGCCGGTCAAGCGTTAGTAATAATTTTGAAGTTTTGTTTTGGAGTATTTATTTATGTGTTGCCGAATATGTGACTCGTTGCATCGACGTATCTATTGTAAATATTTTACACTATTTACATTATTGTCCTCATCTTTGTCGCCATATTTATTACAACGTCTCGGCCGTTGTACGCTCCGGCCTTCCTCAGGTGGTTGGAATGCTGAACGGAACCCTTCATTTCGCTCACTGGAGTAGACTGTTCTAGTTCCACGTGCCATGTTTAATGGATGTCAGTTATCCACTGTGCCATGTGTCCTCAAGGACACATGGCACAGTGAATAAAGGCATTGGTTAGATCCAGTGACATGACCCAGAGAATGTGAGTTCAATACCCAGTTAAGGCAGTGGAGAACTTGGAGAGGGGAATTAACAGGAGATAACTGATAAGTGACATCCATTAAACATGGCACGTGGAACTAGAACAGTCTACCCCAGTGAGCGAAATAAAGTGTTAATTCGACATTCCAACCACCTGAAGAAGGCCGGAGCGTACAACGGCCGAAACGTTGTAATAAATATAGCGACAAAGATGAGGACAATAGTCCGAATAATGTAAATAGTGTACATAATACCTCATCTCAAAAATATAGACAGGTAAATATTTTAATCGTCACGTTGAGGTGTGAGTGAGAAGTTCGGGCATTATATTGATGGGTGTGAGAGTTGTGAGGATGTGGATGGTGGGACTACACCAGGAGCTATTGTCACTACTACCTGAGCCAGCGGAATCTTCTTAGTTCTTAAAGATTTGAACAAACTCGAGACAGGGATCCAAAAATGGTCCCAGCAGCTCTTTTGATTGGGCAGATAATATTTTAGGTGTTTTTCTAGTTATTTTTGTTGTTGAGATTCTTTCTCCTTGTTAGAACCATTATTTGATTTCTTGTCTTTAAATAGTTGCTAAGAAGATCTGACTTTATCCATATTTGGTCTCGTATCAGAATAAACACAGCCTAGTAAATATTCTTAAAGTTCAAGCAGTTTTTGATGCTCGTGGTGTTATCTCTGCACATTTTACGTAGGAAGTTTTTAATACAAAACATCTACATGTGGTTTGCTTGTGTATGCGAAACAAAATGTCTATTCCTGATCAGATACAGGCTCAGCATTGTGTCAGTGGAGGCTGAGCTTTACCTCTGCTCTCCCCTCAAATACAGTGAGTACTTATCTCTCCATGGTGGGAAAAGGATCAGTAATAATAAATCGTCCACTTCGTCACTGGTACTTATCCATAGATTAAGCAGATTATCTGTGACCACTCATTATTTGAAGAGGCCACTCAGCAGGAACTTAGTGACTTATCTGAAAATGGACAGAAAGCCTTGATTGGTTTGTACTCACTATCACAATGCACAATTGAAGTTTGTAGTCGTGACCATGTTTAGACATGCCTTTTTTCTCCAAAAGCCTCTCCACAAGCAATGTCTAGTGTTCAGACATAAAGTATTGAGCAGAATAATACCTTCATCTTTGCCTCATATTTTTTTGTTCTGCAACCTTCCTTGTTAGCAGTTATGAAATGACGTATTTCTGTTTCCGTTTATTACTTGAACAAGTATCCTTATCTTCGTTGTCTAGATCTCTGTCCTTGCTGGTATCATTATAGGTTTTCAAATGAATATTTATTTCATTAATCATCATTTTTGACAAAATGACATCAAATGAAATTAATAAATGAAATGTTTATTTTGTAAAAATGATAAATTATAGAATCAATGTATTAATAATCTTGTATACATTATGATATTATAAGTTCCTAGTTAAAATTATCACTGCAAGTATTGACTATTATCACTAAACCTAAATATTTTTGTTTATTTTCTTTAAAGTGTCCTCAATGTGTTTTTTGCTTTCGTAATTATCATACTTTGTGTATATATTTTGAGTATCGATAAAATTGGTTGACAAAAACATTGTAATGCGTTTTCACTATTTTGACTTGATATATCTAAATCTTGATGATTTGATAAATCTTGATAATAAACTTGATATATCTAAATTAAAAAAATCTAATGGAACCCTTATATAAAGGGTTTATTTGGTTTGGTGTAGTTTCTTTTAAATTAAAAAAATATGTGGACCACCCGAAAGCCATTTTTAAGGGCCCATAGCATCTAACCTATTTGGAACCAAGGTAAAATTAAATCAAAAACTGTTTATTTGCATAGACATTTATAGGCGTCAAATTTCAGCTTCATATTTTCTCCAGTATCAAATTTATAAGGTACCAAATTTGACAAAACCATGATTTTTGGCATGACAAATTGTCTTTGAAAAATATTTTAACTTTAGATAGAACTTTCTTCATTAAACGAAATTTCTGTCACGTGATTTTTGAAGATAAGTGGTAAAAATATGAAAATTTCTGACCTGCTGCTGTCATGAAAGTAGCCAATTTTAAAGATGTTAAAAAATCGAGCAAATTTTAGTTGGTAATACTGACATTCCTATTCCAGGAATCAATACGGTTAACGCATAGGACTAATCTATTAATTTATAAATGGCAGGAAAACTAAATTGGGTGCTGTATCTGAAATACTTTGTAAATGAGAAGTTCTCAAAGTGGATAGCATCTTTTTCTATTTTGGCATTTTGTCCATTTTCAGGTCCTTATAAAGATAAAAGTACGTAAGACCCACCTAGGCTGTTTTGATTTTTGTCATTTACAACAAATATTAGTAATTATTACCAAATTTTAATTTTCTATCTATCTATCTATCTATCTGTTATGGTCCAATATCCTCGCACCACGGTTATGGTCCAAGGAAGAACAACACTAACACAAGAGTAGTAAATAACATATATTACAACAGAAATATAATACAAGAAGTGGAAGGTGTTAGTATTAACTGTCAGTCAGGTTTAGAGTGAACTAATATGTCTTGACTCGTTAGGTCTCAACTCATTCCGATATTTAACAGTCCCCCCACGAGGAAAGTATGTGGAACAAGACCGAGTTTAACGTGGGTTTCTCCGAGCCCGTAAGCTCGGCAAAAAATACTTCCTTAAGAACCCGTATAAACGGGTTCATGGCTTGTCTACCACCCCGGACGAAACTTTGCCCTTCGGTAAAGCCTTGTCCGTGTTCCTCTCTGCCAAAGCAGAGAGTTCGACAGGAGTCGCGCACAGTCAGATACTGCCTCTCGACTCGTTTCGATATTTAACAACCCCCACATGGGTCGTATATGGCACAAGGCCGGTTTAATGTGGGCTCTCCCATCCCGTAGGCTCGGCCAAAAATATGCCCATTAGAACCAATTTAAACGGGTTCAGGGACTGTCTACATCCCCTGACGAAACTTTGCCCTGCGACAAAGACTCGTCCGAGTTCCTCTCTGCCAAAGCAGAGAGTTCGACAAGTGTCGCGCACAGTCAGAGACTGCGTCTCGACTAGTTTCGATATTTAACAGTCCACCCACGAGGAAACTATGTGGCACAAGGCGGAGTTTAACGTGGGTTTCTCCGAGCCTGCAAGCTCGGCCCAAATACTCTCTTAAGAATCCGTATAAACGGGTTCATGGCTTGTCTACCACCCCGGACGAAACTTTGCCTTTCGGCAAAGCCTCGTCCGGGTTCCTCTCTGCCAAAGCACAGAGTTCCACAGGAGTCGCGCACAGTCAGATACTGCCTCTCGACTCGTTCTTCTCTCAGAGAGGCGCAGTATTTATAGAGTTAGGAGGAGTCCATTATCGTTATAGGTAAGTTCCCATAACACCCCCCCTTCCAAAGCTTTTGTGTCGCAGGGGTCTTTAGTATTTTTTCTCTTTGGATTTATTATTAAAGGCTCTGTGACTTTTCTTTTCCTGGTCGATTTTCGTGGTTCAGACATTGTTTGCGGCCTTTGCATATCGAATGTATCGAATATGGTATCCATCACTTCTTCTTCCTGAGGTGTACCGTTAGAATCATCTAACAAACTCTTTTTTATTTGATTTACATGTCTTTTATGTGAGAATTTCGGGCCCTGTATTGTGTAAACCATGTTCCCGATTCTTTTTTCAATTGTACCTTGCTCCCAGTAGGATGTATTGTTTTTATAAGTTTCTCCTGGGTAGAATTTTCTTTTTGGTACACACGATTTTGGTATTTGCTTTGTTTGTTTTGGTAGCATTTTGTCAAATACTGATCTGATTTTTCGGGCGAACATCACTTCTGCGGGTGATAATGCCGATGGCGTAGCACTGTTTGGCGTAATTCGATATACTTGTAAAAATTGTTGCAACGCCTTTTCTGTAGGCACGTCATATGCTTTCCTTAACGCTCTTTTGAGTGTGTCTACAAATCTCTCCGCTTGCCCGTTTGATCTTGGGTGATATGGCGGGGATTTGATATGTTTAACTTGAAAAATTTCACAAAATTCTTGAAAGTCCGCAGATATGAATTGTGCCCCATTATCGGTGACTAGACAATCAACCACTCCGAAACGAGCAAACAGCTCGTGGAGGCAATTTATGGTAGTTTCAGAAGTAGGTTTTCTGCAACGAATCACTTTTGCCCATTTACTATAACTGTCTACTATGATCAAATAGTAGAAACCATCTATTGGACCTGCGAAGTCGACATGGATTCTTGACCATGGTCGATCTGTCTCTGGCCAAGGCTTATGGATGATCGGCGGTGCTTTTGCTGCTAAGGAACAACCCTTGCATTTTTCCACCATATGTGTAATGTCTTGATCCATGTTTTTGCCAATATACATAACTACTTATTAACGATTTCATTCTGTTCATTCCTGGATGGCCCATGTGGGAGTCCTTTAGGATTCGCCTTTGTAGTGTTTTCGGAATTACTACCCTTTCGTTATATAGTAAAACGTTGTCACATGACGAAAAACTGTCTGATACCTTTTTATTTTTTCTGCAATTTTTGTTTTTGTTTCTTTTATGAATTCATCATTTATTACTTAATTTCTTATCTCTTGTAGTGTGACGGGGAGGTCTCGAACTGTACTACATAGTGATGTTGGACGTAGTTTATCGTCTTACCCAGGACGGATATATATATATATATATATATATATATATATATATATATATATATATATATATATATATATATATATATATAATTATTTATTTGAATATTATAACATAAATATGTTATAAAATCACGACAAAAGTAGCCATTTTATCTATTCTATATTCTACATCGTCACTTGATAAGACACTAGAAGTGTTGAAACAAAATGGCTACTTTTGTCGTGATTTTATAACATATGTTATAATATTCAAATAAATAATTATATCTGCTCTACTCTGTATTGAGCACTCTTTAAAGAATATTAATTGTTGGTTATTGGATCTTACTCCGTATATACCAATCCTAAACTTGTATATATATATATATATATATATATATATATATATATATATATGTGTGTGTGTGTGTGTGTGTGTGTGTGTGTGTGTGTATTTAAGTGAATGGCAAGAGAAAAAGAGGGTTATGCGTTTCGTTTCAAGAAGGAACTTTTTCAATAAATATCGATAATAACAATTTTATTGATAGAATCAAATTTATATTTTAACAAGGGAAAAAGGCGCGTGTGTTAGAGGGGACGACAAATAGAGATGCAACAAATGCTGGTTAGTTTACATCGAAACGTCAAAGATACAGAGATGCTCAACTTAAATTTAAATTTTTATGTCCAAGATGTTAATTTAGTCTACCTCCTTCAACGTTTTTGTCGCTTTTGTTTATATTTTTATTTTTACCGTTATTTTAAATTATACAGAATTATGTTAGTCATTTTGGGAAATACGGAGAAATGTTGTATAACCAGGGACGTAAATTTACTGTAGAGTTTTCAGAAATTAGTGCACTCTCACTGCATTTTCTCCTTAATAAATTAATTTATTTTTTTAATCAGATAAAACAATAGAATAAAATACTTTGTTTTTTTTTTTTATCAGAATCCTTCTTTAAGATGAAATTATGGGCAGACCAACTGCAAAAAGTGACTAATGCATTGAGTGTATTGTTTAGTAAAAGAACACTTTTATGTTCATATAATATTTTATAATATTTTTCCAGTGTAAGAATTTTTGTAAATAATAATGATTTGTTAATACAAGTCTTACTAATTAATCCATAGCTGAGAGGGAAGATATTGGTTCAGACCTTTCCCAATGGTACTGGTGCGTAAGTGAATATAACAAACCTGACTGGAATTGGAACACGACTCTCCGACTTCCGAGCCTTTATCACCCGCAGATCCAAGCTTACAGCACCTGGTATTCACAAGCGGTCACCGACTAGGTACTGTTCAGGATTGGCGTTGCTTACCCCCAGTGATCGTACGAGAAAGGCGTTTCAATACGATATGGCCGGAAGCCTGTCAATATTAGAAAGAGCGATAATAGTTATTCGACTTGAGAAGTCTAATTTTCTGAGAAACTTATTTACGAAAAAGATTTTATAAATTTCAACCGACACTAATGCTAAATTATTTAAATTTCTCTATATCTTACCCATATGTTCCATGGCAGATTTTTATTTTATTAATTTTGTATATTATCTTCAGTTCTAATTTTTTGTGTTTGCAATAAAGTTTATTAGATTTAGGTTGTGGGAATTTTTTTTCTTTTTTGTGTCGTAATGTGGTTGTAGGTAGAGAAGTAAGAATTTGTTTTCGTGTCTACGTTTGGAAATAAGCTCCGATCTTTTATTTAGGAATTTACCTTGTTTCTTGTTATTTTATCCTCTAAACAAAACATACGTGGTTTGGAGGTGTTGTGAGTTGGTACTGCTTTTCTTATTTTCCATGTTATTTTGGGGGTGTTTCTATGCCTACAATCTATCTATCTATCTATCTATCTATCTATCTATCTATCTATCTATCTATCTATAGAACACATGTACAGATCAAGTGCTCCATGTGTTCTACATATAGATCTATCTATCTAAAACTCTTTGTTGTTGCACTGTTATTTTTTTATGGTGTTTTGATTACTTTTGTGTTACTAAAAAGCATTCGTTATATTGTCTACTCATGCATGTTAAATCTATTTTAAGTTCTGTGTTTACGTAGTCTTGCATGAATGACTATGCTTTTAGCCCACTTTGCAAAACAGACAATGAAATTATCGATATGTAATTGCTGGTAAGTTATAGAATAAAGACCATTGATTAAATGAGAAAGACGAACATAATTACAGCAACATCCAGAACCTAGATTGATGCAAAAGTTTTCAATTTTTTTACGCCTTATATTTATGTAAATTCATAGCCTCATTATTCAGTCATCAAATTATTTTTCCGGTTTTTTACTGCCTTATATCACCTTTAAAATAAATTGTAAATTTCATTGTAAAAGAACGATTCTGGTTTTGATTTGTTGATTTCTTGGAATAGCATTATTATATATTACACATGGCATGAAAAAGATCATTGGATAAAACGAAACAAGTGCTAGAATGATGGTGACACTGTCGCGGCCGCCTTTGGCCGCTCTCTAAACAGGAACGAATAGGACGCTTCAACCATGACCATATCGAGGGGGTCCACTACAAATTGGTGACCCCGACGTAGGCTGGACAATATGGTAACAATACAAACGAGTCGTGTTTCTAATTTCGCGACCACCTTTGGCACTTTGTCACACTGTTAATGTGTATACCACCTGTTTTTTCTAATTGATACGATTAATTATCTAGGGAGAGGGTCATGTCGAGCCGCCTTTGGCCGCTTCCTTAACAGGAACAAATACGGGCACTTCAACCTTGACCTCTTACCTATTCGGGGCGCTCGGGCCGTTTCACATCGCCTCTCCCCTCCAGGGGCTCCACTACAACACCTCTGGAGAGCATGTGGCATATAGAAGAAACCGACTATTCTATCTCTAGTCGTTTTCTGTGTTGTCTTTGTAATACATAGGCAGACATGATCGCGCAATAAAATAACTGGTCAGAAAAAAATAACTTGTCCAGAAAAGTGTATTTTTTATTCCAGTGTGACATTGGTTTGTTTTGTTTTGTTTTACGGAATATCAACCACAATGGGTTATTTAATGCCGACAATTTTTATTGCTGCTAATATTTTCCTTCAAAAATGTATAGCAGGTAATATTTTTTCCTTCAAAAATTTATTTCTGGTAATATTTTTTTCTCCAAAAATGTATCGCTGGTAATATTTTTCAAAAATGTATAGCTGGTAATATTTTTTTTCTTCAAAAATCTATTCCTGGTAATATTTTTTTCTGAAAAAATTTATCACTGGTAATATCTTTTAAAAATGTATAGCTGGTAATATTTTTTTCAAAAATGTGTTGCTGGTAATAATGTATTGCTGGTAATAATTTTGACGAAGTATTTCTGGTACTAAAACCTATTTTTACACTTTCATGGTGTTTTGACCCGAGTTTGGAGGTTAACTATTTACCCATAGCTGGGACCCTAACAGGTGCTACCACCCCGGGTCAGGTTGAACTTGGGAATATCAGCAATTAAGAGGTTCCACGCTCCTCAAAACCTCCTGATCAGTGGCCTTGCTGTTGGACGTAGTTTATTGTTTTACCCAGGACGCGGATGTAGTTTATCGTCATACCCAGGACGCGGATGTAGTTTATCGTCATACCCAGGACGGCGTGACATTCGAAAACACCAGTTGCTCAGTGAAGTGTTGCTCACTAACAATTTATCTGTATTAAAACAATTTTCAATAAAGAAATTTCTTTTGAATAATACCAAAGAAAAATATTTTCCTTTAGTAGAACTCATATTTAAGTTGAGATAGTCAAAGCTCTCCAGGATCTTCACGCGATTAAAAAAAAATATAAATCCATTTTTCATAGTCAGTGACTTTCTTGTCTACAAATGACTTTTTTGTGTTGAACAAGAAGAGAAAAACTAATGTCTTCATTTGGAAACCATGTTCTTAGTTTTTAGATGATCTTAAGGGCTATAAACGACCTACTACAATTGCCTGTTTACTCACGCAATAAAGAATTTAATAAAATTTGAAGATACTTTAAAAATTTCCCTCAATCAGAAATACAAAGTGAACCCACTAAAGATGTCATTTTACAGTTAATAAACGTTCTGTGTTTAATTAACGGCTAACGAAGATGTTTGGCTTGTGTTTCGACAAAAAATACATAAATAAATAAAAAAATAAAAAGAATAAAAGGAATCTAGTATTAACATTATTATATATTATTAATATAACTAGATTAAATGTCGCCTTCAGTGGCGGCTTCGGATCTTGTCAAGATTAGCGTACCCAATTATCCCCATGTCATGATTAGCGTACCCTTGACAAAATATGTTCTATTTATTAAAGCAATGTTGGAAATATAAATGAACTAGTTTATTGAAAAATGAACAATTAAAATAACATATTACTCACTTTCCATAAAAAACAGTTAAAATAACTTCGTTATTGAAAAGATATTGTATGGTGATTGCATTACAGAACCCCAATGACCTGTTAATCGTATTTCATTCTATCCGCATGAACTGATTTAAAAAACCTGGTAAGAAATTGTGTCTGCATCATCGCACATTCTTAATTTTAACCTTATGCATTACCGAGCAGAGATTTTCCAAGCGTAGATGTGGCACAAGGCCGAAAGTATGGGGTACCAAGTGAGGATCGAACTCACTACTCAGTCGTAATTGTTCTAGCAAGATAAGCTTGCTAACCATTACACCGCCTCAAGGCGCCCTAGCCGAGTATAATTCTATATGTTGTGTGTGAATGCCTGTCTGCGGGTCAACGAAGTGGAAAGAGTAGTTGATTGTTCTGTAGTAGTTTGGATTATTAGCTAGATCTCTGTAAGCTCGCCATTCATTGCTGTGAATATTTGAACCATCCCTCACCAACTTTTCGATTATTGGAAGGAATTTATTTTGATCTCTGTGCTCAACGATTACCATATCCCTAATTGCTGGTGATGTACTACTAGTATCTACTAGTATCTACCAAGCCCAAAATCCAGACTTGACTCATATGGTCCTTTCCTCGGTGTTTTTTGTTTTGTTTGATAAGAACGATTCATCGATTTGAACTCTTATCACAGGTCAACCAAATTTTATAGGATTAAGCTCAAAATGTCTCGTGCACACCTCTCTGAAAAAATTGTAGAAAACCACTAGTGTCTGGTGAGATATATTTACAACACAAGAAGTTTCCAGCTCACTCATTTTATTACACCAACAATATATGATATGATTCAACTGCTGGAATTTCACTTTTGATTTAGCAAAAAATGAGTTTTTTTCTTATTGCTACATTTCGTTTGTACTGTGAACAGTCTTTCATTTGGCCCTTCCATACATAACCGTTCAATAAGGCAATGCATTTCTTTCCAATTCATAAATATATTACATGATTCACGTTTTAATTCCCGTCAAATAAGTGATTTGTTCTTCATCCAGTCAATAACTGGTAAGGTATCCTCTCAAGGTAATGGCTTCACAACCTCCGTGAATGTAGATCTATCTATCTTGAGGCTTCCTGGATATCCGAATGAATAAATTAAAACCAGTATATGAAAACAGCTATTGAACCATAAAGTTACTTGTACCAAAATGTTCATGCCTAGAACAACTAACCCGATGATTCTCATGCAAAGAATAACGAACCCAATCCTCTTCTTGTAAAGAATAGCAAACCTTGTCATGAGTGGGTTTGCTAATATTGACAAGATCTGAATATTTTAAAAAAATGCGTTTACACATTTGGTGGTGGCATCGAAAACAAGTGAAAATTCTACAGAAATTAAAACAAGTTGAAGAAATTGAATAAGAAAAATAACTTGAATGAAATTAGAGTGGCAGATAATGGTTGACTAAGAAATAATGAATGCTGGGGTGGGGAAAAGATCAAGAGTTGCTATAGAAAAAGAAATTCAAGAAATTAAATGAAATTAAATAAAAAGAAATCGGAAAGAATTGGGAAGACAAGAATTTCTCAAAACGACATATAAAAGGAATTAAAGAGAAAATATAAAGAAAGGAAAAATGAAAAAAAAATGAAATGAAAACTGAGAAGAACAAAAGAGGAAATTGTGAGTTGGATTTTGTCAAGATTAGCGAACCCAACATTTCCATGTCAAAAACAGAGAACCTAATTGTCCACATATCAAGATTAACGAACCAAATTATCCCCATGTAAAGAATAGCAAACCCTTGACAAAAGATGTTCTATTTATTAAAAGCAATGTTGGAAATATAAATGAACTCGTTTATTGAAAAATGAGCAATTAAAATAACATATTCACTTTCGATGAAAAACAATTCAAATACCTTAATTATTGAAAGGATAGTGTATGGTGAATGCATTACAGAATCCCAATAACCTGTTAATTATTTTTCGTTCCATCCACATGAATTGACTTAAATAACCTGGTAAGAAATTGTGTCTGCATCTTTGCACGTCCTTAATTTTAGCCTTATGCTTTGTGCAGTATGATTCTATGTCTTACATGATTCACGTTTTAATTCCCGTCGAATAAGTGATTTGTTCTTCATCCAGTCAATAATTGGTAAGGTATCCACTCAAAGTAATGGCTTCACAACCTCCGTGAATGTAGATCTATCTATCTTGAGGGTTCCTGGATATCCGAATGAATAAATTAAAACCAGTATATGAAAACAGCTATTGAACCTTGAAGTTACTTGTACTAAAATATTCATGCCTAGAACAACGAACCCGATGATTCTCATGTAAAGAATAACGAATCCAATCCTCTTCTTGTAAAGAATAGCAAACCCTGCCGTGAGTAATTCTTAACAAGAACCGCTTCTTCTGTTTGATATCAAATCCTTTCCTATGATAAAATCCAAAGAAGAATCTAAAATGTTATTGGTCCTGACCTGGCATTTCGGCTTCAGTCACTTTCCTACCTCCGTAACGTAGCTTCCCTGTCCCTATTCTATAAATACTTTCATGGTAATTGTTCTGATGAGCTTTCCTCTATGGTACCTAGGCTACGAATTTAAGCGCAGTACTAGATTGGCGGCAAGGTCTCATCATTTTCCAGATAAAATGGCTAGATGCAGCCGTAAGTTCTATGCTAACAGTTTCTTCTCTCGTATTTCTCACTTGTGGAACTCTCTTTCAGCTTCTTGCTTCTGCCTTCTTAATTCTTGTTCTTTTATTATTCTCTTTCGTTAATAGTGCTTTTTTCGTATTCTTTAATACAATAACATCCTTGCGTCTTAGTGGCTTTATTGCCTTGCCTGGGGTGAAAGGACTAAAAAATATATAGCATTTAATTTATAATTATTTGCAAATACTAATTATCATATAGCTTAATGATTATTATTATTATGACTCGAGAATACAAACATACGAAGTCCAATATACCCATCATGATCCCCAATCTGATAAGGGTATACTGAGCACATGCAGAACAGCCAAATGTGCGTGATATAATGACAGACTTTTGTTAAAATAGCGCATAACCTTCTAGGTGGAGCCGGGTTAGAAATACCTTCAAGTCGAGTAACTCAGTCCATTTAGACGGTCTCCGATTGAACGCGTTCCCAAGTATCTAGATGGGACTTTCAAGTTGCTTTGTCTCTCTCATCATAAAAACAAATGACCCTTTCGACATCCGGCCACGATGCTTCCCGACTACTACTACTACTACTACTACTACTACTACTCATGGATCTAGATACCCAGTGCATCTGCATTTAAGTAAGAAAAGGTTGAAATATGGCGGACTTCACCACATTATTTTAACTTTAGATTAGGAAACATGGCTGACGCAGAAAAGGATAACCAAAAGACATTGTTACTCATAAAATATGTATTTAACAAGATGTACAATATCAAACAACGATGTGAAAGAAAGCATGCATTTAAGTAAGAGAAGGTTGAATTAACCAACAGTTGTCCCTCTTTATCTGTTATTTTAGTGTTCCAAAGTTCACTGGAAGAATGTTCATAAGAGTCTCTTGCAATGATTGTTCTTGAAAGATATTGCTGTGTAAGAAGAGTTTATGTGAGTGTGTACAAGGTATGTTCAGCATGTGAATGGTGTGTATGAGTGAGAAAGTTGGCGCATGGTTTCAACTGTCGTGGATTCGTTTGGCAGTTGAAATCTCACTAGTTGGGATTAGAAAAGTCTTGGCTTAAATAAGCGACTATAGGCTCCAAATCGTTGCGGGGGGAGAATTATTCTTCACGTGCAAACGATCTGATTGATTGGCATCGACCAATCAGCGAGCGAGCTTTGGGGAGACTTAAGAAAGCTTCTGTGATCCGCTTCTCCCAAAAGTGCACAAAATTGACTACTTAAAAATAGAGCGAATACAAAATTGTCGCATTACTGCGATTTGTAAATTGCCTGTAGTAATGTAGTGGCGATTTATTAACCAATGAATGCTTGGCGTTGTATGTGATCTGTATTTTTGTATGTATGTAGGTTCGTGCGTAATAGATCCGCAAAATGCGCGCCAACTTCAGTGAGTTACTCGTGTCTTCAAAGAGACAATATTAACTTCCCGTTAACTTACTCATCACCTTTTCACTACATATTTTTTTATCTATTTCTGAAATACATATATTTGTTTACATATATATATCGGTCTTGTTTGTTTTCTTTACATCTTCGGTTGGACTCAACTTGAGTCCGCATTGTTCTTGTAGTTGGACCTTCTAGCAGGAATAAACAGCACGTGTTCCTAATACAACAACACTCAAATCCACACGGTCTTCTACAATAGTATGTCTTGAAAGGGTTAAGGGACAGTCTGCAACTACAAGAATATGGCGGACTCAAGTTGAGTCCAACCGAAGATGTAAAGAAAACAAACAAGACCGATCTATATATATATATATATATATATGTAAACAAATATATGTATTAAACAACAATTTTACAAGTGACAAAAACATCAATATTTGGGTTTGTGTGTGAACGTAAAGAGTTTGTATTTTGGTGAATGTTCGTACGTACGTGTATGTGTGTTTCATGGCGTTTTCCCACAAGTGGGCAAAACGCAGATCTCTACGAAAGAACACATTTTTAAATGTGTCCGCTGAAATGCAAAGTACAAAGAGAACGAGGCAAGAAGTCGCCCAGTATTTATAGTGTAAGGAGAGCGTTCCCTTTGAACATTTAGGGAATTAAAGGGAAGCTATCCCCGACACTATCAGCTGGCTGAGTGATGACTTGTCATTCAAAGATACAAGTCACTTTGACCCACGCCATGAAATCTCGCACTACCTGAAGGTGCAGATACTCTATGTTGATTAATTTATATATACCTAACTACACATAGAAAATAAGCAAAATACCAAAAGAAAGTTTAATTCTTTTAATTCTATGCTTGTTAAAATAACTTGTGGGATTATTCCAAATTGTCTTCCAGGGTACTTCTAACGTCCGCTAGATGGCGTAATATAAAGCAAGATAAAAGAAAAGAGTGCAAATCATCTCTCCTTTCTTTTTCTCTTCAAAGTGGTAAGTATATCTATTCCCCTGTAGGGTAATTCTTAGCTCGCAAACCATGTACCATATCAAATATATCTCAATACCATCACTACATAATCTCCAGTTAAAAAAAACAAACAAACCCGCATCTGACTATAATAATATCTCCACTACAACAATATATATCTCTTTCCAAATCAAGAAAATATCACAGTCCCAAAAATGAGACGACATTGTTACAAATTGAAGAATCCCATAATAAACGCATAACTTAATTCTGTTTTAGTTTTTGAGAGAAACATATTGTCATTAATTTTTTCGCTTTTACTAGAAAGTTAGTAATTTGTGGAAGAATAGATTTTTATCGCCCGCTCTGAAACATGTTACATAGAGTTATATATATATATATATATATATATATATATATATATACAATCATATATACATATGTATATATATATATATATATATATATATATATACAATCATATATACATATGTATATACATATATATATATATATATATATATACACAATCATATTTACATATGTATATACATATATATATATATATATATATATATATATATATATATATACACAATCATATATACATATGTATATACATATATATATATATATATATATATATATATATATATATATATATATATATATATACTTAGTTGTATTGAATGTTAGCTGTATCACTGATATTGAGCGCTTTCCAATAGGTACCACATATATATAATATATAAATAATATCTATAGAAATTATACAGGCACACACACACACACACACACATATATATATATTATTGTCATCCACAGACAGACTGTTTCGCTGTATCACAGCTCTTCAGTGTGGCTAGACATCCGGTTGCCTCTAGCTAGGATCGAAACCCGGCTGAATTGGCGTCAGTCGGAAATTCTATCACTAAGTCGTCGGTGAAGGTGAATTTTACCGTACTTATATATATATATATATATATATATATATATATATATATATATATATATATTAATTTGCAACTTTTCAGTTGTTTTTTCTATATTATATATATATATATATATATATATATATATATATATATATATATATATATATACTTTCTTTACAACTGGAATTAAGATACTTCTAGTTAATGATCATTTTCACTACGAAGTTTAATTTTAAAAATTCGCAGGATTTTTCAAACTGTTTATGGTATCAGTTTGTAGTGGGATACTGGATAGTTGGAGAAAATAAAAAGAACGCTCTTTTATGAGTTAGTTTTAACATATTTCAAATTACATGTTAATAGGACTCGATTGTACCAACTGATTGCTATAATATATATATATATATATTATATATTTAGATTTATTAGTACCTAATTCGGATGATATATATATATATATATATATATATATATATATATATATATATATATATATATATCATCCGAATTTAGGTAATAATGCCACAGGTATTAATGCCACCGGTAAAAATGGCACAAGTGAAAAAATAGCAAAAAAATAAGCTTATTGAAATATACACTATTGGCAAAAAATTTGGTTTTGAATGAAATCTGATTTATATATATATATATATATATATATATATATATATAAATCAGATTTATATATGAAATCTGATTTATATATATATATATATATATATATATATATATATATATATATATAAATCAGATTTCATTCAAAACCAAATTTTTTGCCAATAGTGTATATTTCAATAAGCTTATTTTTTTGCTATTTTTTCACTTGTGCCATTTTTACCTCAGTGTGACTAGACATCCGAATGCCTCAAGTCAAGATTGAAACACAACTAATTTTGTGTCAGCCAGAGCTATCTTCACTCGGTAGAGTTACACAACTAAATCTAGCGTATTGTTTTTACAAATGTAAACAAATGCCAATCAGCCAAAGTGCTCCATTCATTTTACCGAAGAGCTTTGCATTAGTGCAGGTGGCTGTTGTTTATAGAATTAGCTTATCACTCAACAGTGCTCAATTGAAATGTATTTTCAAGAGCTAAATTATGTCATTCACAGACAGTATATATATATATATATATATATATATATATATATATATATATATATATATATATATATATATATTAAATAAAAATAAAAACAGACCACTTTAAGGTTCCATATAATGAATTATTTCACCACAGCCCTTTTAAAGGACCGCGGATCATCAGACTTTACTTCCAAAGGTTGAAACGAAAAATGAAAAGAAATTTACACATTTTTGACGGGCAGTATTAAGCATATGTAAATTAACGAAGTGAGGAAGTGAGGGGGAGAGAGACATGATTGAGTTAGATGTAAAATTTCTATTCTCTCAAAAAACAATTTAATTTTTTTAATATTCGTAAAAAAGTAGAATTACCTCCATTTGTTCATATAAATTAAGACGTTTAACATTTATGAAAAACAATTATAATAAAATCAAATTTGTTTAGACATAAGCACAATGTTTTATAACAACTTTTAAAAAGAGAATTTAATCTCACGTTGTAACCAAGTCATTTTTACCTGTGCCATTATTACCTGTGCCATTATTACCGTTCACCATAAAATCCATATATGGGTTGAATTCATTTATTTTGAGTCTGTTGAAATTTTCTACCGAATTTTGTTAGTAGACTGACTGTTAATCTAAACGGGACCCCACAATAAGTTTGGCTTCCCTTTAAATTTCTTTAATCAATTTTGTGACACCACAATGCCTTTTTAATCTCCGTATTGCCTGTCTGTTTGTATCTGTTTATAAATCATGAAATATGAAAAAGAAATACATGACACAATATTCACCGCCATAACTCTTCGTACCATACTCATTGTTTCTAATACACAATCTTCCAGGAATCTATCTTTTCACTGAGTAAAGAAAGATATGTGGAAATATTTGCTCCTTAAAACAACAGCAGTACTATTCACTACTTACGGATTGTTAGAACAGTTCTGTTTATCGGTGTGGTGCGATGTTGTGTGCAGAGGTTTAATTTCTACGTGATGAATGACAACACCTGCTGCCGTAAAAAAGTGAAATCACTCTCAAAATAAAGATTTATTGGCAGATAATTTCTATATTCATCTTGTTATGAATACAATTAATCACCAAAAAGTCTTACTGTTGTCGTGTCCATAAAGAAATACATAAATGTAAAAAAATAATTATACTGTCACAGTGTCGTGTCCATATATAAAAATAAATAAAAAATAATTATACTGTCACAGTGTCGTGTCCATATATAAAAATAAATAAAAAATAATTATACTGTCACAGTGTCGTGTCCATATATAAAAATAAATAAAAAATAATTATACTGTCACAGTGTCGTGTCCATATATAAAAATAAATAAAAAATAATTATAGTGTCAAAAATAATTATAATAAAATAATTATAACAATTATAATTATCATTAATTCACTCATTCTACTAAAAATCAGGATTACTGTGTGACGATCATCATCACCACGCACATACATACATACATACTTATGCAAATTCAAATTATACAACAACAAGCATTCATTGGATAATAAATCAACACTACTGTGAAATGCGACAATTTTATAATCGCTATATTTTCATGTAGTCGATTCCGTGCACTTTTGGGAGAATCGGATCCCAGAAGCTTTTCGTGAGTCTCCCCAAAGCTCGCTCGCTGATTGGTCAATATCAAACAAACAGATTGTCTGCACGTGAAGAGTGATTCTTCCCGCGTAGCGCTTTCGGAGCCGATGATCACCTATATAAGCAAAGAAAATTCTCAGTAAACCAGTGAGATCTCAGCTGCCACAGGAATCCACGACAGTTGAAACCATTCGCTAATCTTCTCTCACACACCACCACTCACATGCTGAATATTCCCTCTACTCACATAATATTTTTCTTACACAGTAAAACTGTTGAAAACATTTATTACCAGAAACTATTACAACCTTATTGCTTTCAGTGAACTTTGGAACAATTGATAGTTAAAGAGAGACAACTCTTGTTTTACTCAATGCATGCTTTTCTTTCACATCCTTGGTTGTACGTCTTGTTAAATACAAATATGTATAATGTGTTTGGCTTATCCTCTTTTTCTTCACGTCAGTTTGGTTTCCTAATCTAAGTTAAATAAATGTGGTGAAGTCCGCTACAACTGTCTCTTGGTCTCCAACATCGCAATACAAGCAGAATGAATAATAATAACCATTTTGTTGTTTTCATGCCTTGCTGTTGCTCATTTTTACGAGTAGTTTTGTATATATGAATGTAAGGAGGCTTCTTATTATTTGCTCAGAGTCTAACTCCCCTACACTATTAATCTCTATTCTGCTATTAACAGCAGAATGGAAATTGTTTCAACATAATTTCTGTGATAGTTATTCATTGGTACATCAATAAATATACAACCTAATGATAAAAAAGCATTTATTCTAAGTAGATATTTTTCAACACAATATCCTTTCCTTATCAATGCACAATACAGAAGTGAATATTAATCACAGAGTGAACATTATGAAGTCAACAGAACGTGTCGGAACAGTGCTAGACTGTTCATCTGGCGAACTCTCTGTCTCGAGCGGAGAGGAACCCGGACGAGGCTTTGCCGAAGGTCAAAGTTTCGTCCGGAGAGGTAGATAGGCCCTGAGCCCGTGTATACAGGTTCAAAGGGAATATTTTTGTCCGAGCTTACGGGCTCGGAGTACCCACGGTAAACTCGGCCTTGTGCCACATACATCACTCAGGGGGGGGGGCTGTTAAATATTAACAGAACGTGTCGGAGTTAACTCCTCCTTAATTTCCTAATTGTTCACTAGGGCACACTCTCCCTACACTATAAATACTGGGCGATTTCTTGCCTCGTTCTCTTTTTTACTTTGCATTTCAGCGGACGCATTTAAAAAATGTGATCTCTCGCAGAGATCTGCGTTTTTCCCACTTGTGAAATACACACACACGTACACGTATGTACGAATATTCATCAAAATACGAACTTTTTACTTTCACGCACAAACACAAATGTTGATGACTTTTTGTCTATTGTAAATCTTGTTTAATACATATACTTGTATATATATATATATCGGTCTTGTTTGTTTTCTTTACATATCTTTGTTTGGACTCAACTTGAGTCCGCCATATTCTTGTAGTGGACTTTATAATATTCTATCAGGAGTTACACACGTGTTCCTAATTTAACAACACATAAACCCACGGTCCGCTACAAACATTATGAAGTCAACAGAGTGAACATTATGAAGTCAACAGAGTGAACATTATGAGGTCAACAGAGTAAATATTTGAGTTCAAAATGATAACTAGCTCGTGAGATCATGCCAGGTTACTGATTCACACTGTAGTGAATATTAACATGACATGATAATAATTCCAAGAATTATCCAGATTATTGATCTTATTTTTGGGGTTTGTTGTTCCCGCAATTTTAGTGGATCGGTTCTATAGCTTTGGTCAAATGTACAAACCGTATGGAAAATGAAGGGTATCTTTTTTATTTGGGGTGGATTTCATAAACAGAAAATGTTAACCAATTGAAAAAAATGATCGCAAATAAACTGATAGAAATATTCCTTTGTGCTAAATATCGCAGCAATGTGTGCTTTGGTCTGTTGGTGGCTATTTTCTGTTTAGACTAAGACAAGATCTGTCTATTTCCATATGTGAAAATGACAGGGTAAATATATCTACAGGGCTCCAATAGCCTAAATCCCACTGAGGAACATATTCACTATACTGGCAAGTGATATGCAAGGCAAACTTAATAATCCTTGTTTTAAAACAAGCACCATTATACACTTATCTTAAACCGAAACAAGACCACACATACAGTGGGGATAGAAATCATGACATTATCCAACTGGTACGAAAGACGATCTCAATGAAAATATCTAAGACAAATGATGCTAAACAAATTAAGATGAGAATTTCAAAATCACGGAATAGTTTCCAAAGTATGCGTGTCTGGCGAAACCAGATGTAGTGTCTGCTACAGTTTTAAAAGTATGGAACCTATATAAGAAATTGGGTAAGATTTCCCAAATCAATCATGTTGAACAAGAAACTGAATGAAAGTTTCCCGGTATATTTACCCGGCTTCCCACTAAAGCAGGATGTGACACAAGGTCGATTTTACGTGGGGATCCCATACACATATGCGTATGGGGCAAGGACAAAATTGCCCAGCCTCGACCCGACCTCTTTTAGTGCAATGAGAAATGTACTGCCACAGGACTGAACAATCAGTAGAAAAGTTCCTTCATCAAAGATATTAAAAAATCATGTAAGAATTTATAAAACTCGGCAGGCTTGACAAGAAATCTAATGAAATCTAAAACCAAAGAACCTGAAAAAGAAAACAGATGAGAATGTCCATGTGTAATGAAGCAGAAAATGATACATAGATATTTCTTGTATTTAAATACTGCTTTTTTTCTGTTTTTATAGAAATACATTTTCAAATTCGGATTTTAAAAGGATTACTCTGAACATACCAAAATATTTGAATAAAATCAATTTTAAAATATAGAAAGAAATATATCCAAAAAGTATTCGATCACATTATATATATATATATATATATATATATATATATATATATATATGTTATTTTTACTGGATACTCATATTTGTTTATTTATTAAACAATCTCTTTTTTCGGCTACCGGCCTGAATATTCGAGAAATCTTACTGAAGAAAAATATGCGCTAACAGGAATCAAACTTGCGTCTTTGGGCAGAGGGAAACTGTCATAGATCCGACGGGCTTTAAGCGACTCAGCTACAAAGAACTTTGTCTCTCAAGCAAGGATGGATACTGCCTTTAAATAAATTCCTTGTCATCATAGACTCTCGAAATATTCATATCTGCTCAGTTTCGCAGCCACTCAAATATGAGTATCCCCTACAAGTAATGTTTAAAGTGATAAAACTAAAACACACACACACACACACACACACACACACACACACACACACACACACACACACACACATATATATATATATAATGTTTGTTCTTCAGTTTGGTGTACAATATCTAAGTAAAAGGGATCAGCATTGTTGTCATTAATATACAAACAAGATCAACTTGCTCTGTTTGGCAAGTCAATATACACAGCATCTTTCAACTTTCTCACTCTACAATAGTGTTCCCTGTAAATTATCATAGGTATGATAATATTTACCCTTTTCTCTCTATATATGGTCTGTGTTATATAGAAATAAAATGTCGCTACCTGCACTTGAGTTTGAACATAGATCGCAAGCGATCTCATTATTGAATTAAGTAGACCACGTGACCATAGAAGAAGAGCATATATGGGAGGTGGCATGTGCCTAATTGATCTGCATTCCTAGTCTATCCTCTATTACCATTCGGATTGCTATTTCTATTCTATCCTCTATTACTATTCGGATCACCATTTCTACTCTATCCGCTATTACTATTTGGACCGCTATTTCTACTCTATTCACTATACCATTTCTCTATTCAGATCACTATACGGGTTACTTGTCGAGCGAGTATTATCAAGTACTATTAGTGCGAGTGTTATTCGAAGGCGTCTGACACCAGTATTGTTCAACGGCATTACTATAGTTGTATCTGCGATTACAAAGTCTCTACTACAACGAGCATTACGAAAGTGACAACGAGTATCCGTTGACATCACAAAAGTGTCAACCGAGTGTTCGTTGACATCACAAAAGTGTCAACCGAGTGTTCGTTGACATCACCAAAGTCTGCTATACTAGATTTTCCGTCACATCTTTGACTATGATTTTATCATGTTCCTTGAGTTTAACTGAAGAATAAATCATCCAAAACGTTGTGTTAATGACATCAAGAAAACAAAAAATGAGTTCAATTCTTGAGCAAATTTTCAAATGTTAATAACTAATTTTAAAGTTATAGTAAAAGGATTTCAAATATAATAATGCTTTATTACAAATACTACCACTCTGTAAACAGGATCAGGTATGTCTTCAGGGCTGAAGAATAATTACCACTAATTAAGGATTTCTCAGAAATACCTCATAATATCACCAGGTTTGTTGATTATCTATTGCAAAATGCGAATACTACATTTATGCAGTTTCAACCTTTGTCAGGCTTTGGGGGACAGTTTTTCTGGTGCAGATTAAATATGTCATAGTTGAGCTGATGATATTTTCATAGAAAATACATTTTCATTTTCATATGAAATATATTATCCAATAATGCTTTATGCATTTTTTTGCAATTTATTTTTATGAGCCCAGTTGACATAGATATTTAATCATATATTTATCAGAATATTATTTGATTAATTTATACAAAAAATAACATGCATGAAAAATTAAAAAAATAGATCAATATATAATGTAGTGTGACATCTGAATTGAATTTAATGTACCTTAGAAACCTTTGCTCTAAGAAGAGTTGATATGTGGTGACCTCAATATGTACTGGGTTCACCATAAGAGATACCAAAGTAAGCTTTGTACTTGGTATTACTTCAGAATATCAAAAGTCCTGGGTGCACCAAGGGTTAACTTAAAAGGTGACTTGAACACTGCCAAGTGCAGAATCGGGTCTCAAAGGATGTTGGTGGTTGTGCCAACATAAACAGGAAATTAACCAAGCTGAAATTAAGATATGCACACCCGAAAACCAAATGACAGGAAGTTATATAAATGAGGGAAGAAAGCAGAATCGTTTGCATCCTTGTAAAAAGAAAATCAAATGGTTGAAGAAGAACCCTTTATTGGTTGATGTTAATTTGGTGGAGTCTAGAATTGAATAAAGAATTATTATTATATATGACAAGCTTTTTATATAACCTGTGATATCAGAGATTAAGATTTATCTAACAAATGCATCAAAACTTTCTATTCATTCGAATGATGGCATATATAGATATATTGTACATTCTGGTTGTATTAAAATATAAAGCAATAATCGGTGTAGGTGAGGTTTTTACTTTCTTTGTGGCTTACTACTGATTCTACTATCACTCCAATACAGGGATCATATTGAAGAAATCCTGAGTATGTGTAATATTTTACTTAGGCAATTATAAAAGTTGGCTGGTGATTAAACAAGTTGGTAACGTGTCTGCATGGAGGCGCTGTCCAAATCACAGAAGAAAGGCTGGTTCAGCAGGCACAATAACTGGTCATGGGTAAGTGTAATTGACAAAATTCTCAAAAAATAGAATTGACAATGTTCTCAATCGACACTAATACTAAGAAAACAATATGCAAGACAAAACTAGGCAAAGAAATAGGAATAAGGCAAAAAGTTTGCAAAATAAGAATTGTATTCACATACAAAAGGGATACAATCAAGTGTTTATAATGTTCTGACTTCAAGAACAAAAGAATATGGCAGATGAGACTGAGAACTGGTCCATTCTTATTGGTTAGGAAGAAATCCCAGCATGCATCTGTAGGATTTGTCTTTAAATTTGAAAAGAGAGATGTTCTTAGCAGACATTCCCATGTGATTGGGGCATGTATGGTTAGCAAACTTGTCTCACTAAATCAATTACAAATTAGTAGTGAGTTCAATCCTCAATGGGTGCTCTGTACTTTCGACTTTGTGCCATATCTAAGCTATGCTTAGTAAATCACTATTCCTATGAAATCTTTTACAATGCTCTCCTTGCTGGAAAGTGTGCTGTTACAGTGTTGGTCTAAATAGGCTATCCATTACTCCACCGTGTCTATAGGTAGCCCCTACTTGAGTCTTAGGGGCATACAATCGAGGAGTTGGCCCTGGACATCACCAAACCTCTGCCCATCACTGCCGCGAAGGGAACTGACAATTTTGTCTAAAATGACAATGAAAATAGTGACCCTTACTCCACTACCCCTTTGCTTAACTGAAGTCATTTTCTTTACTTATAATTATTTCTGATGAGACCAAAAATATTGTCTCTGAAACAACAGTTATTCCAGTTTATGACCTAAAACAAGTGTCATACATTGAAAATGAGGAGAAAAAGAAAAAGGGGTGTGGAGAAAGAAAATGAGGGGGGAAAAGAAAATAAGGGGTAAAAGAGTCAGTTGAAAATAATCAATTTCATCTGGTCTTTGATTGACTGATTAATTTGTTTGTTTAATGGTATATGAATACCTGATGGGTCATTTAATGTCAAAATTTAATTTTTGGGAAGTTTTGATGTAATAAAAATTTCATATATGTTATTCAGCTTTCACAATTGAATACATGGTAGATGATACTCAGTTTTTGTGCATATATGTTCAAAAAATAGAAAGTCGCTCACTTGAATTCCAGCCATGCCAAATACACGATGACTTGTAATAAGGTTCCTACTATAATACTCGAATAATACATGAATAATACACGAATAATACATGAATAATGCATGAATAATACATGAATAATAGACGAATAATACACGAATAATACATGCATAATACATGAATAATACATGGATAATACATGAATAATTCGCGAATAATACATAAATAATACATGAATAATACATGAATCATACACGAATAATACATAAATAATACATGAATAATACATGAATAATACATGAATAATACACAAATAATACATGAATAATACATGAATAATACATGAATAATACACAAATAATGCATGAATAATACACAAATAATACTTGAATAATGCACAAATAATTCATGAATAATACATGAATAATACACAAATAATACGTGAATAATACATGAATAATACATGAATAATACATGAATCATACATGAATAATACATAAATAATACATGAATAATACACAAATAATACATGAATAATACACAAATAATACATGAATAATACACAAATAATACATGAATAATACACAAATAATACATGAATAATACACAAATAATACATGAATAATACACGAATAATACTTGAATAATACATGAATAATATACGAATAATGCATGAATAATACATGAATAATACATGAATAATGCATGGATAATACATCTCATACAGTCAAAACATGAAAATAATCTAGCAATACCTAAAACAACCCCCTTGAAAATGGCTAAAAATAGTAGCTGAAAACACTTGGGACAATTGACGACATGGACAGTTTTTGTAATTGCTCACTCCCACCAAATGAAAATATGTAAGTATGCTAGAAAAACTAAATAAAAAATCTTCCTTGTTCATCATATTTAATAAAAGATCTTTAAAAGAAAGCTTTCAGCTAATGCAAACTAATCATACATGTTTGTGTGGACATAATTACTGATATGTGTGTTTTATATTGTAGTTTTGTCAAAGTCATATTTTGGAATACAGTTTAATTTATTTAAGAAACTGTAGGATATTATACGAATTAATGTCCAGAAAGAGTTCTTTCATGTTGGTTGATATTGTTTAGTGGCATGTCAACCTCTATTGGTTATTTTATACCAAATCTAAATATTTTGAACACAATTTTATGGCTTCAATATATATATTTTAAATGTGAATGTATGCCTTCAACTACAGAATATGTATTGTTGGTTATTTTGTTATCAAATATGTAATTCTATTATAAAATGTATTGTCGGTAATTTTACTATATGTATTGCTGGTAATTTTACTATAAATATGTATTGTTGGTAATTTTTTATATAAAAATGTGTTACTCATATTTTTACAATAAAAATATATTTTTATGCTTTCATAGTGTTTTGTTTTTGTTTGAAGGGGTGCACTATTTGTCCATAACTGGGACCCTAACAGGTGCTACCACCCTGGGCCAGAGTGGAGCTGGGAACAACAGCAACTAAGAGGTGGTTCAATGTTCCTCAAAACCTTCAATCTCACAATCAGAGGCCTTGCTGCCGGATGTAGTTTATCATCATACTCAGGACTATCTTGTGTTTGACATTTATGTTGCTCCTCTGCATAAAACTAATAAACAACCAAAGAATAAACATAATTGATATATGAACATAAACCTATAATCTTGGATATTTGTTTAACAAATCTCATAATCTTTAATAACAGTAAAATAAATATAGATTTTATAAGCTTATAAATACAAAGGATACAATTGCATCTAATAATAATCTTCATATCACCAACATGATAAGTATAACTTTGGTATCTGTCTATATTTCTGAGATGAGGTATTATGTACACTATTTGCATTATTCAGACTATTGTCCTCATCTTTGTCGCCATATTTATTACAACATTTCAGCCATTGTACACTCCAGCCTTCTTCAGGTGGTTGGAATGTCAAACTGAACCCTTTATTTCACTTACTGGGGTAGACTGTTCTAGTTCCACGTGCCATGTTTAATGGATGTCAGTTATCAGTTATCTCCTGTAATTCCCCTCTCCAAGTAAATATGTAAATATGCCGACAAAGATGAGGACAATAGTCCAAAGAATGTAAATAGTGTACATAATACCTCATCTCAGAAATATAGACAGATGTTCAGTTCGACATTCCAATCACCTGAAGAAGGCTGGAGTGTACAATGGCCGAAATGTTGTAATAAATAGGGCGACAAAGGTGAGGACAATAGTCTGAATAATGTAAATAGTGTATATAACTTTGGTATTGTGTATTTTATAAACCTATGAGGAGATAATTGTGCTCAATAATCTTTTCCATGCCACCAATAATAAATATGGGTTGCACATTGAGACAATTCACCTGAGACAAAAATATAGTCATGCTTTTGAATTAAATCCAAATATTTTACTACCATGAATAGTAAGTGAGGCATATTTTCTAATGTGGACTTAGTGCATCAATACTAGAGACCTGAGTCATCTTTTGATCAATAACTGGTCAAACATATTTGCTGGTGTTAACCTATTGATCAAAGAGACTGCTACAACCGTTACAGTTACTCTGAATGTTTGTTATGTTTATTCTCTCTGCTGTTGCTTCTTGTCAAAGTTGCATTCACTCCCCTTGCCAGTAGCAGTAAGAGTAGGGAGATGTTGGCTGGATCAGAATCAGCCAATCAGCAGCAACCTATATTGTCATGTGATTAAGACCTGCCTTTTCATTCCCTCAGTGACAATTTGGCTGATGACACATAGAGTCAATTTAATTGTTCTGAAGCTATAATCTCTCTCATGGGGTTTTGACAAGGCTAAATTGTTGGCCACTATGGAAAGCGGTAATGTCAGCCATTTCTTTACTTGAGCTGGTAAAAAGATAAAAAAAAGGTTTCTGATCTTGCATTAATAATATGTTGGCTTTTGGTCAGTGAGAGATAAAGAGAGATAGAGATAGAAGGAGTGGGGGGAGAGAGAATATGGGGCGGGAGAGAGAGGGTGAGGGAGAGAAAAATAATAAACAATAAAAACAATAATATTAATCTATAAATTTTCACTCTCTGGCCCTCCAACTATGATCAGTGTGTAGTATCTGTGCAATCTATGAAAAGTACAGAGTGCATTAGGTAATTGAGAGCAATTTATAATATAAAGATACATAGATATTCAATAGAAAAAGCAATATATTTTCCAAATAATTTATATGCATGTTCGATTTAGAAAAAACAAAAAAATGGTTATTCAGTGTAACATCCATCAGCATTTGTATGATGTTGATGCACTTTCAGAAAACAGTACATACTCGGATGAGGTAATTTTTATTTATATCTGCTGTCATGTTCATGTTGAGATATTCAACTTTTCCTTCATGCTGTGGTGTTGCTTTATGTTGGAAAAAGTTTGTGAGATTTAAAAAAAAGGAGAATTTCAGCTCAGAAACAAACATCATCCTAAAAGAATAGGGATGCAGCACAAATAATATGTGGAGAAATTAATTGAAAAATAAAGGTACCGTGTTTACAAAAATAAAGGTACCTTGTTTTAAAAAATAAAGGTACCTTATTTTCAAAAATAAAGGTACCTTGTTTTCAAAAATAAAGGTACCTTATTTTCAAAAATAAAGGTATTTTGTTTACAAAAATAAAGGTACTGTGTTTACAAAAATAAAGGTACCTTGTTTACAAAAATAAGGGTATTTTGTTTACAAAAATAAAGGTGCCTTGTTTAGAAAAATAAAGGTACCTTCTTTAAAAATAAAGGTACCTTATTTTCAAAAATAAAGGTATTTTGTTTACAAAAATAAAGGTACTGTGTTTACAAAAATAAAGGTACCTTGTTTTCAAAAATAAAGGTACCTTATTTTCAAAAATAAAGGTATTTTGTTTACAAAAATAAAGGTACCTTGTTTACAAAAATAAAGGTACCTTGTTTACAAAAATAAGGGTATTTTGTTTACAAAAATAAAGGTGCCTTGTTTAGAAAAATAAATTTACCTTCTTTAAAAATAAAGGTATTTTGTTTACAAAAATAAAGGTGCCTTGTTTTTTTAGGGAAATTTTAAAAGCTGGAAAATGGGTTTCACATGAATTTCCAAACAAAAACATTTGTCAAAATTTGAACTCTTGCCATTCTCTCCTTGCTTGACACAGAACAATTTTAGACAAAATAGTCACAGCCAAGAAAAATGCGGTTTACAACCCTAATGTCTATGGGTTAAATAGCAGGGCAAGACGGGACACTCTTGCTTCAAGGAGGCAATCAGTTTAGAAGAAAACCTCTGAATTCAAAAACAATTTGGAAAGAGTTGGGCTATCTTCCCAAAACTCATCACTACTGCTATGATTGCAGTTTATGACCCTAATGTGCTATGGAACTTGTGACATGACAACAATTACCACTTTTACCCTTTTCATAATTCTTTCACTTCTCTTGCTTGGCACAGGTATTTTTCCTGCTTTTCAGTTTCTTTTAATTTTACTTTGAGGTCTACTTGAAACCTTCACTGGGTTTAGTAAGATTTAAAATGAATTTCTGGGATGAGGTCTTATCATTATTCACACTATTCACATGAAGACTATTGTCCTTATCTTTGTTGTTATTATTATAACATTTCAGCCATTGTGCCTTGCAGTCTTCATCAGGTATATGTCATTCCAGGTAACCTACAGGGAATTCTGAACTGAACCTTTATTTAATCTACAGGGTAAATTGTTCTCATTCCACTATCCATGCCTAAGGAGATCTTCTCTAGTTCTTATTTTACTCTTATTTTGTCATTCTCTGACAGAATTTTGATGACTAGATCTCATCATCTGAATTGAGTAATTAAAATCCCAGAGAATTTTATGTTTATTATTCTTTAAAAGAAAGGTCCTGCGTTGTGTATGTGCCAATCATTTTTCAAAGTTTCCAGTAGATTACTCTTCCTGCCTTTATTACATAACTGGTGGTCTCATTGCTATTTCAACATAATCTACATTCACGATTTGTTGTGTCCTGTTTATCTTGACTGTCTATATTACAAATTATTATTGTCTTCTGTTAATTAGGATTCATTTTCATTCTTCACATTTCTATCTTCATCTCATTATCATCATAAGACTGTTGATAGCATTTAATTGTTGGGAATATACATTTATCATTTTGGGTAATATTGTGTTTTGTGATTTTTGTTCATCCATACTTTACTTGTCTCGTGAGACACAATTTAAGTGACCTATTGCCACATACGAGTAAAGAAAGTTAACTCATTGCCTGACATGTTTTGTTTGTTACAAAACAATAAACATTAGTCATTATATAGATAGAACAAGCCAGGTGCCTGAGAACTCATCTTTAATAGATAGATTGATAGACTGGGTTTTATATATGTGAATTATTAACATCGCTAAATATGCATTGTCTATTTTGAGGGTTTTGCTTGCTGTTCAATTGCAGACAACTCAGCTTTGTCTTAAAACTCGAACATTTAGTGTTCAACCTCCTGTGCATGGTGTGTAATATTTGAATACTGTTTTAAAGAATATCTTACAATCTTGAAAACAAAGTAAATGCATATAAAAATTCCATATTTGTATTTATGACTGTATAGTCTTACAACATCATCATGCCTTTATTTAACGTTATATGTGGTGTGCTGAAAAGTTCTCAGTCTGGCTAAGAAGGGATTACCCACAAATGCTGGTGTTTGATCATTTGGTCAGATTTGGGAAGAATTTTCCAGCAACATTTGTGTATATATATATATATATATATATATATATATATATATATATATATATATATATATATATATGTATGTATGTATGTATGTATGATCACAGTATTGGCAATAAGAATGATGATATTTTTTATATATTAGCCTTTTGACTAAATTGAAGCATGAAGAGAAAGATTTTAAAGTTGGGATTTTTGGACACACTTTTAAAATCTTTTTCTTTGTGTTTCAATGAAAGATTCTCTTATTATTATTATTATTATTATTATTATTATTATTATTATTTGTGTATGTTGTGTTTCCTGCTTTGTATCATGTAGACCCGGATACAAACTATGGTCCTAAGGTCCTGTAGGAGGATTGTCATTTAATTGATAGCACTTTTCTTAGTATACGGGATGTTCCTGATAGGATGATCTTCTAGGCAACTTGTATGATAATCTCAGGTCTGTTAGCTTTTATTTGCCTGTCAGTTTGAATTGGCATGTCCCAAAGGATAGTTACATAGTTTTGAGTAAGTATGTCTGGTTGGTGTTCATATATATATATATATATATATATATATATATATATATATATATATATATATATATATATGATGAAAATGTGGAAAAGACAAAGCAAAATCCGAATATATGAGTTTACTGTTTTTTTATTTTGTTTTTGTTTTTTTTTGTTTTTCTGTCGACGTCAGACGTTTCAGTCTAATAGACCTTCTTCAGGACATGGTTAATGGAGACATATTTATATTAAATTTAAGTTAAATGAAGAGACGATATATACAGGACTAGTCAGAAACAGAAAAACCGAAATTCTAAAGTCAGAGTATTCTTTCTTGGATTCGGATACGCTGGATATATGTGTGTGTGTGTGTGTGTGTGTGTGTGTGTGTGTGTGTGTGTGTGTGTGTGTGTGTGTGTGTGTGGATTTAATAGACCAGTTAATAAAATTTCAGGAATAAAAAGCCAACGAACTGAAAATAATATTGGCAATAAGATTGATATATTTATTATATAGACTTTTGACTAAATTGACACATGAAAAGAAAGATTTTTAAGTCCGAATTTTCAGATACATCTGTGTCCTTTTTCAACAAGACTAGAAATAAACAAAGAAGTGGGACTTACTCTTCTGGGGAATGCTGTTGTTATTATCGGGTTCTCTTTGGAAATTATATTCTTTGAATAAACCCAAATCCTAGTTTATTCCTTTAATATGTGATTCTATTATGTAAATGTATTTTAACTCTGACCTGCATCTTACATGTGGGCTCTTAAATGAAGACGCTAAAAGCATGCATCTGATGTCATCAATGTTATGGAACAGTATATATATTTTGGAATGGATTTTTTTTTATTAATCTGACAGATTGTTATTCCTTTAAATGTTATTTTTAGTAAATACTTGACTTCATGAGCAAGTCAGTTAAGGTATGACGGGCTCACCTGCAGGTTCAATCCTGCCGGAGAGTGAAAATTTTTCTTTAATAAGTTTTCTCGTACATTCAGGCTAGTAAACAAAAATAAAGAGATATACTCTTTAATAAATAAACGGGGTGCCTACTCAAATTATTTTCCACTAAGAATAACGTTTAAAGTGATAACACACATATATTTACTACAATATATAATTTGACTGGTAGTCAGGAGCCCTAACTCTTGCGTAGCGTCTTGAGCGGCCGCTCTGATCAACAGTTGCATAATATCGGGGTGTCTGTAGTGCCATGTCGCGCATGGATAGGTGTCCCTGCAGTCATTTCCGGTGGGCAACCCTGAGGCCACATTATGAATCTTGCTGTGCCAAACCCCCTCTCTGTTCGCGTCATGGGTATCAACCGTCGGCTTCCTTTAACTCAGGCCTTCTCTCTCTTTCCAAAACCAATTACCAACATGAATAACAAAAAACTGAAATACAAACCTAAACCAGCCTTCCAAAAATCACCCAAACCTCTAAATATCTCCTTCTCTAACATCCGCGGCATTAGAACCAACTTCTGCAGCGTTGAGTCTTTCCTCATAGCTAAGTGCCCGGATATACTCGCCCTGTGTGAGACCAATCTTGACTCCTCTATCCCTTCCTCTGATCTCTCTATCCCTGGATACCTCCCACTCCCCAGAAAAGACTCTCTAACCCACATGCATGGCCTGGGTGTCTACGTCAAGGACCATCTCCCTCTGGCTAGAGAGACCTCTCTCGAATCGCCGGATCATTCCTACTTGTGTCTCCGCCTATCTCTTCTCAATGCTGTAAGCTATCTTTTCTTCCTCTACCGCTCTCCATCCTCTCAGGACTGCGGGATACTCGATGTCATTTCTGACAGCATAGATAAGGCCCTCTCTGTCCATCCGTCCGCTCACATATTTGTGTTTGGTGATTTTAACGCCCATCACCACCAGTGGCTACAGAACGCTACCACTGACCTCGCTGGCGTACATACTCTCAACTTTTCAATCTCTCAATCCCTCACCCAGATAATCGATTTCCCCACGCGTTTTTCCTACAATCGTGACTGTAAGCCCTCACTCCTCGACTTGTGTTTTACCTCCATCCCTGAGTCTTGTAGTGCCACGCAGCTCTGTCCTATCGGTAACTCCGATCATGCTGTCGTGTCTGTTAGTATCTCCTTCAGCCCCACCCCCTGCAAAGAACCTCCTACCACCAGAACCACATTCTGCTACCAACGGGCTGACTGGGACTCGTTTCGGGACTTCCTCCGCGATGTCCCCTGGGATGCTGTATTTAAGCTCCCCACTCATGAGTGTGCTTCTGAGTTCTCTTCCTGGATCAAAGCCGGTATCGAAGCTTTCATCCCCTCCAGGAAATTCAAGGTCAAACCGCGCTCCTCCCCCTGGTTCACAGCTGCTTGCTCAGCCGCCATTGCTCATAGGAACCACTTCTTCCACCGTTTTCGTAGTGACATGTCCGACTCCAACAGACGTCTATTTACCTCTGCACGCAATGAGTGTAAGCGTACCCTCGACAATGCCAAGGCACTATTTGCAGCTCGGATGAAGGAACGTATTGCATCCCGCAAATTTGGCTCCAAGGACTATTGGCGCCTCTGCAAGAGCGTTCTGAATAGTAACAAACCCTCCATTCCTCCACTGTTCAATCAGTTTGAGGTCCTGACCACCTCTGCCGACAAGGCCGAATGCTTCGCTCGAAAGTTTTCTTCCAATTCAATGCTTGACTCCTCTGGGGTACCCTTGCCCGACTTCCCTCCCAGAACTGAGGCCCTACTGGACGGCTTGCACATAACCCCGTCGTCGGTTCTGGGCATTATTTCTAACTTAGATCTCCACAAGGCTACCGGCGGTGACGGAATACCAGCCATTGTCCTGAAGAAATGCGCACCTGAACTGGCACCTGCCCTCTCTAAATTGTACAACCGCTGCCTCAAGGACTCCTGTTTTCCTGACTGCTGGAAGTCCTCTACCATTGTTCCTGTCTTTAAGAACTCTGGCGACCCCTCCAACCCTTCTAATTACCGTCCTATCAGTCTCCTTCCCATCTTCGGCAAAGTCTTCGAGGCCATTATCAACACCGAAGTGATTACTCACCTGATATCCCACGATCTGCTCTCAGACAAGCAGTATGGTTTCCGCTTTGCCCGGTCTACTGCCGATGTGCTTACGGCCATCACTGAATTTGTCTACCAAGCTATCCATAGTAACGGCGAAGCCCGTGCCGTGGCCCTTGACATATCCAAAGCATTCGATAGGGTTTGGCATGCCGGCCTCCTTCGCAAGCTCCGGGGTTATGGTATCACAGGTCGATTGTTTGACCTAATTCAATCGTTCCTATCAAACCGGGATTTGAAGGTTGTTCTCAGTGGATTCTTCTCCAACTCCTATCCCACTACCGCTGGTGTTCCTCAAGGCTCCATCCTTGGCCCTACTCTGTTCCTCATATTTATAAATGACCTTCCAGACGCCATAGACTCCCAAGTCGGTATCTACGCTGACGACACTACTATTTACTCCTGCCTCAAGCACAAATCTACTGAGGCGGACAAAATTAACCTGGCAGCTCAAATTGAAAAGGACCTCCGATCGGTTGTGGACTGGGGAGAGAAATGGATGGTCAATTTTAACGCCTCTAAAACAAAACTGCTCTCCATTAACCACCACAAGGACCCATCCCTGCATCCCATCAGAATGTCTGAGGACCAACTTCTCGAGAGCTCCTCTCTGCGGCTGCTCGGTCTCACGCTGTCCGCTGATCTGAGATGGAACAAATACATCGAGTCAATTGCATCATCCACCGCAAGAAAAGTTGGTTCCCTGTGCCGAGCCAGGAAATTCTTCTCCCTGGAATCGATCCTCCAAGTCTATAAGTCTACCATTCGACCTTGCATGGAGTATTGCTGCCATTTATGGTCTGGGGCCCCTGCGTGTTGCCTCAGGGTTCTTGATAAGATCCAGAGACGGATATGCAATGTGATTGGCCCTGATCTGTCATCTCGTCTGCAGTCGCTCTCTCACAGACGCGATGTTGCATCGCTCTGCCTTTTCTACAAGTACTTCCACGGTAATTGCTCTGAGGAGCTGCTTTCGCTTGTCCCTAAGCCTCGTGAATTTAAGCGTCCTACGAGGCTGGCATCCCGTTCCCACCCCTTCACCGTTGAAACTGTTAGATGTAGACGTCTTTTCTACTCCAATAGCTTCATGTCTCGCACATCTCGCCTATGGAACTCCTTTCCCTATTACTGTTTCCCTGACAAATACAATCTCCAACGGTTTAAGTGTAGCCTCAATCATCATCTCCAATTGCATTGATCTATCCACTTCCTGACATCTTTCATTCCTATCTGCTCTCGCTCTATATCTTCCGTAACCCCCCTGCCTCGATCGACCCTCCGTCCTTCTCTTTCTCCACATCCCTTCCTTTACCACTCCTATCTGCTCTTCCTCCAACCCTTCTGTAACCCCATGCGTGATAGTGGCCACCGGCCTTGCTTGGGGTGATACGCTTAAAAAAAAAAAAATCCTGAAGATGATCTTAGAAAAGGTCAAAACTAATTGGGTTAAAAAAACTATGGCGCCTTCCTAGATGAATTTCATGTTGACATCAAGAAACTGAGTAGACAACTAGAAAGGATCAGTATAAAAATAAGCAAACACAATATGTCTATATTATTCAATGAAACATGTTTGAATGAAGGTATACTGACTATATATATATATATATATATATATATATATATATATATATATATATATATTCTACCATAAATCCAGTTGAGCTCTCTAGGGAAAGTGGTTTTTTAAAAAAACACCGGCTTCTACTGCTATTAACCATTACTCTTCAAGAAAAATTGAATTGAGTTCTATGAGCCATTGGCGTATTTCATATAAAGACAAACATTAAAATTCCCTTCCTTCACTGTTGTGTCACGATGGCCTAGAGGTAAGATATCTGACTGATGTCAAATCAGTCGGATTTCGGCTTGAAGCAATTGGACATCTATCCGCGCTGAAGAGCTGTGAAAAGTGAAATACTCTGTCTGTGGATGACTATATAGATATAATGGTGATTTTGAAGACAAAATTGCTGCTTTTTCAGTCGTTTCTTGATAAAGGCATTTAAGGCAAGCAGGCTTTGTGTTAGAGTGCTCAATATTGAAGATAAGGATACAGCATTAATAGAATTAATAAAAAGTTTTTCTCTTAACTCATGTTTACTTCAAAGCTTCGTAGTTACGTAGATGCAACTACTCTTCAGAACGGAGGCAAACTGTTAATATTTCTCAATTTCATTGTAATTTTTTGTGGTGTTAGTGTGTTATTTTTCTCTTTCGTTTGATGGGCGCTAATTGATTGTTGATTTCACTTCCTCTCCATTTCTTTTTCTTTTATTTTTTATTCCTTCATTCTTTCCTCACCTTCTCCGGTGACATCTGTTTTTTTGTTATTGTATTATGGTTGGGTTTTTGTGCTTGTACGTGTGTTTATTTATTAAAAATAAATACATACACACACACACACACACACACACACACACACACACACACACACACACACACACATATATATATATATATGTATTTATTAAATACATACATAAATATATATATTGATATATATTAAATAAATACATACATATATATATATATATATATATATATATATATGTATTTGTTAAATACATACATATATATATATATATTGATATATATTAAATAAATACATACATATATATATATATATATATATATATATATATATATATATATATATATATATGTGTGTGTGTGTGTGTGTGTGTATGTATTTATTTTTAATAAATAAACACACGTACACGCTGGGAAATACTACATCTCAAACCAGACCTAAAAAACTATTTAAGGAACCCGGCCTTCTAGCATATTGTAGACCTAAGAACCTAAAAGAAATCATAGGTAGTAACCACATTTTAGGAGACAAGGTAATCCGTGATAAACTAACAACAAAAACAACAGGATTTTCCCAACCATGTAACAACAAAAGGAGCTTATGCTGCAACCACATTAGACATAGCAATTCATTCACTAGCTCAGTCACTAAATCTACTTTCAAAATCTACCATGACTCTAACTGTTGAAGTCATAACATAATTTACCTCCTAGAATGCACACTATGCTGGAAACAATATGTAGGAAAATCTGAATGGCCCTTTCACTACAGAATTAATAATTATCGCAATCGAATTAAGTCGACTCCCCATGAAAGATTATTACATTTCTGCCTAGAAAAACACGATTTCAAAACCCATGCCAAATTCACTATAATTGAGAGAAGAGAAAAGTCCAGAGCAGATAACATTAGAAAGATTTTAGAGCTCCATGAAAATAAGTGGATACAACGTTTACAAATGCTGTTTCCATCCAGGCTAAACCATAAATTTAACAATATAGATAGTAGTAATACATAACCCTACAAATCAAAA
>OZ038511.1:63972003-64097003 GCA_964036315.1 Acanthosepion esculentum
AGATAGTGATTGATATCGCATTTAATTTTTTGCAGTGTGAGAAAAGACACTTCTGGTTACATCTAGCCAGGTCGACTGTAAATTGATGAGATCTCGACGCCAGTCTAGAACTGCGCTTCAATTAAAAAAAAATTCTATGTACCATAGCGAAGAGCGCATTCGAACAATTACCATGAAAGTATTTATAGAAAAGACGTAGAGAGACAACCTTACGGCGGTGGGAAAGTGACTGGGACCGAACCGCCAGATCAGGACCAGTAATATTGCAGATTCTTCTTTGGATTTTATCAAGGAGCTCAAGGTAAATAGCAGGGGCACCGGACCGTATGTGGCAGCAATATTCTAAACATGGACGAATGGTAGACTTACAGATATAGAAGATAGATTCTGGAGAGAAAAATCGTCTCCCACGACACAGTGAACTAACTTTCTTAGCAGCTGACCTAGCAATGGATTTAATATAATCTTTCTACTCCATGTTAGCTGAGGATGTTAGCCTGAGAAGGCGCAGCGATTCCCTTTCCTGGAGGTTAGCATCAGCCATGCTGATGGAAGGCAGCAAGGGCTCTCTCAGATGATTAATGGAGAGAAGGTTAGTTTTGGAGGCGTTAAAATTAACAAGCCATCTTTTGCCCCAGTTAACGACGGACTTTAGGTCATTTTGGACATCGGCTGCCATTTTGACCTTGTTAGATTGATCAGCATTACTATTGAGGAAGGAGTAAATAAATACCAAGTATGTTTTAAATACACATCAAACATGCTTAAATATACGCAGTGTAAACAAAAGGCAAAATCAACATATAAAGAAAAACGTTAAAAAAAGTAAACAATTAAGATCATCTTTATTTCTAAACTGAAAGCTACAACTTTCTACAAAGTAACTTTTCTTGCTCTTTCTGTACAGGCTTATCCAAATGAACTGCCCCATAAAAGTGTTGCGTCGCCCGGGGTGGACCGCCCCCCTCACCTCTTTCTAGCTACGATATTGTTCACAATCTAACAGAATCACCGGGCTGGGGGATAAAGGTCACGTTTTATATACTAGTGTTAAATGTGATCTTGTAGTGAACAAAACAAGATCTAGATTTAAAATTCAAATGCTAAGCACTGACTCATTGATTTTGTTAGAAATTAAAAAGACTCGATTTTACAAACTTTGCTTAACACAAACGCAAAAGCGAATCCAAAACAAAACTCGTGAAATTTCACGAGTTTTGTTTTGGATTCGCTTTTGCGTTTGTGTTAAGCAAAGTTTGTAAAATCGAGTCTTTAAGCTATGCATATATCTGAATATATAGGATACAGTAAGCTAATTTTTATAGCTAGTTTATAAATTGAATGTAAATTTAGTTATGTTAAAACTCACTTACGTGCTATGCGTGATACACGCTTAGGCGATCATGTATCTTTCGATACATGTCTGATGAGGAAGATTTTTTTCCCGCAGTAGGTTGCTATTTTTTTCTGCGGTAGACCAGTTGCCATTCAAGGCTGTAGAACCCGGTCTGTCCTGCTATTTACCTATAGCTGGGGGGAGGAGTTTTGAAGAGGATTCATACCTTTCCCAAGGGTATTAGCACAAGTGAATGCAATGGATTCGACTGGAATTCGAACTCGGCTCTCCGATTCCTCAATTCGAGCCGCTATCCATTACTCCCCTGGAGGCATGGTGGAGCAATGGGTAGCATGGCACATAACTGATTATAAAACTGGTAAAATCTAGAAATAAATATAAATTTTCATACAATTTAATATTTTCTTTGTTTTTTTTTTTGTTTTTTTTTATTAAAAATAACTTTCATATTAATTTTTATACATTCCAACATTTTCTTAGTTTTCTGTACAATTTTAATATTATCTTTTTAAAAAAAGAATTAATCTTTATACTTTGGAGAAAAGGTTTAAGAAATGAAAATATATTTTTATACACTCTAATATTTCAAATTCTTGTTCTAATGAATCAATTTCTGCATTTGTTAAGAAAAGTCAACTGAAGAGTCTACTACTCTCTATAAAAGTAGTCCAGTAGGGGCAACTAATTAGCATTTCGTTTTTGCCACTTATATTCTCTTGTTCTTATCATCTCACCGTTGCGTTACTACTACTACATATTAACAACACACCATAATTATGTAATCTTTACCGAACCTTACATTGATCTCTCCTCGCAAAAGTCTTGTCTACTACACAAGGGTATCATACATACGTAATCATTATCGTTAGCGTATTGTATTGTTTTCATCACGATAAATAATAATATAATCTGTATCTAATCTTTCACAAACCTTATCGTGTCATATATTTCATACATAAATAGCATTTTTGTATACTACTTTTATGTGTCGCATCTCTTCAGGACGTGGGTGATTGTGGTTCTTCACAGCATCTTATTCGTAGGTCTTAGCAATATTTGTCTTTTTTTTTAATACTTCCCGCTCTTTGATGTCTTATCTATAACCTCTTTAGCGAGGTTACTCACCGTTTCCCCCTTTCTCTGTTACCACCATGGCATCTGAGTGTCAAATTCTCCAAACCCTCTTTTCTCATTATGTGTCCCAGACATTTCAGTTGTCTGTTTCTTATTCTAAACAGAAGTCCTTTTTATTTTCATTTTAATTCTCGTATTATAAACTTTGATAATCAAAATGTAATTATCTCTGCAATGCTATTGCTTTGCTGAGGACATTTAACTTTCGCAATGTTATATTCTACTCTTTTTCGTAATTTTAATTTTCTTTCGACTAAAACGTGAGACCCGTTAAACTAAAACCGATAAGGTCTTAAAGACATTTTATTGCTTGAAACAGCAAAAAGAAAAGAAACATGAAACCGAAACGTCATGTTACGAAAATTGCGAGAGAAAATAAATCAGGCACAGCCAGCTGTTAGATTAAAAGTTTTAATCAAACAGCCAGGGTCGGGTTTAGATAAAGAGAAGCCCTAGATTACTCCACTTGTCAGGCCTCTCCAAATCCTCCATTCTTACCAGCAGAGGAAAATGGAAGAGTGTTGAATTAAACAATTTAAGAGGATGATGACGGGCGTTTAAAATTTTCAGAAGGGTTTTTTTGGAGTCTCCAATGCGTTATGACAACATATGTAAGAAAGGCCTATGACAATATCAAAAACATTATACACTTTGGCTGGAGATTTTGAGCCTCAGGCTTCAGCCTGCTAAGCCTATAGGTAAATCCAGTACAGCTGGATGCGTCTTCTTTATTTTTAATATAAAACTCAAGAAAATTCTACTAAGAGAATTAGGATGTTCTACTGACTTGTTGCAAAATGTGTACATTGAACAAAAGGATATAAACTGCAATTAACAGTGAAATTCAATAATTTTTATGAGTAAACTCGAGAGGGAAATAATTTCGGATAAATAATTCATTTTTTATGCGCTTGTGTGTACGCTTTACTTATTGACTATTGAATGAATAGAAAACGATTGATGCAGGAAAATGTGAACGGATAAATAAAAATGTGAAATATGAGAGAGAGATAAATTATGAATAGGCTGAGATAGATAGATAGATAGATAGATAGATATAAAAAGAACGTTAAACATATCAAAAATGTCTTTAAAATAGATAGACAGACAGACAAAAAGAGAGGGGAGTGTGATAGACAGATATAGATAAATATAGATAGAGATAGTGATAGATAGAGATAGTGATAGATAGATAGATAGATATAAAAAGAACGTTAAACATATCAAAAATATCTTTAAAATAGATAGACAGACAGACAAAGAGAGAGGGGAGTGTGATAGACAGATATAGATAAATATAGATAGAGATAGTGATAGATAGAGATAGTGATAGATAGATAGATAGATATAAAAAGAACGTTAAACATATCAAAAATGTCTTTAAAATAGATAGACAAAGAGAGAGGGGAGTGTGATAGACAGATATAGATAAATATAGATAGAGATAGTGATAGATAGATATATATAAATAGGCTGAGATAGATATAAATAGGCTGAGATAGATAGATAGATAGAGATAGCTAGTTAGATAACAAGCTTGATAGAGATAGATAGATAGATAGACAAAGAGAGAGGGGAGATAGATATAGATAATTATAGATAGATAGACAGACAGACAGACAGACAGACAGAGAAAAAGAGAGAGAAGGGAGAGAGATATAGATAAATAGAGATAGATAAAAATAGAGATAGATAAAAATAGAGAGAGAGAGAGAGAGAGAGAGAGAGAGAGAGAGAGAGAGAGAGAGAGAGAGAGAGAGAGAGAGAGAGAGTTGGGATTGCTACGGCTTTGAATTTGTTATCAGAAGGTTTTAATATTAAGATGGTTAGTTTACGGGCATGTTCACCCTATTAATCCACAACAATATAGAATATAGGCATTCAAAACGAACCAATCACAAGGCAATTGAATAAGAAACAACGGTAATTTAGGTTTCAATAAAAAAAACAGACATTTATGTACAATTAATATACAATTATAAAACTTGTGGTTTGATAATGCAAGAATTGACTAAATTGGGTGTCTTATTGATTTACAGTTCAAAATTGTTCATGTGTTAAAGAACTGGTCAAATAGAGTAAAATGGAAAATATTACTTATACAGAAATTTGTGTAGTTTGTGTGCGTGATTAAAGTAGAGTATAAATGTCTTAATTTTCTAGAGTTGTTTACCTTGGATTGTTCCGTATTTATCTTTTGTTAAATACAATTTCTGTTTTAGTAGTGTGTAAGAACACTTTTCTTAGAAAGTTGTAAGTGAATTTTGAGAGAATAATGTTGATGTTTGAGCCAGCAGTTGACGCGCGAAAAGTTTCTTAAGTCAAAATAGTGACACGCGTGGATTCGTGTGGCATCCCTCTGAAGCTAAGTGACTGACTGGTGAATTAGGTCGAAATGGTCCTTTTTATTTGTTTTTGGAATCCAAAATAGGCTCCAGGGAACTGGGCGCGAAATTAGGTTTTTGACAATTGTTACACATTTTGGTGCTGTCTCAACCAATAAAAAGTCGAGATTTGCAATGCGAGGTGTTGGTTGGTTAAAACTGATTCTGATGGAAGAGTGTATTTTATCTCGGGGGTGAGTAGAAAATATGGACGATCAATAGAGGAGAGAGAGAAATAGATATAGATAATTAGATAGATAGATAGATAGATAGATAGCGATAGCTAGCTAGATAACAAGCTTGATAGAGATAGATAGATAGATAGATCGAGTTAGCTAGCAATGAGCAGATTGAAATATGTTGATAGGCGTAATTTGCTGACAGAAGGAACGAAGAAGAAATTCTAACGAATTCGTGACAGAGCAAATAAAGTTAACTTCTTATAAAATCGTATTGTTCCGAATTTTTCTCGCATCCAATCAGAAGGGAAATAGAAACAGAAAATGAATGACTGATCGAAGTAGACAAATTGAACAAAATCGAGCAAAAGTATCAATTTTTTTTTATTAGAGCGAATTATCGCCTACTCCTAAACGGAAAATGTAAGTGTCAGGCAAAAAAATAAAAAATAAAAAAATAAAAAAAAATATTAATCAAGTTTCGATACTGAACGCGCCTGATTCCATAGAGCTTACTGTCTGTTCGCGCAAAATTTGTTAGGAAGAGTTTTCTTTCTTGGAATTGAGTTGAATTTTTACCTATTGTGTTACTGTTCTATAGTACCAATCATTCCGATTGAAACGCCTAATGTAGCGCTATAGTTAACAAAATCATTTCACAAATATAGTGAGTTTTTTCCTCAGTGACTCCTACTAGGGTAACTTTGCATTGACCAAATTAAACTTAAGTGCTTGCAGCAAAACCATGATGAACTGGTATCATAGCTCTCTTCAATAAATTGCAGATGTCATTGTCTGATGACGCCTGAAAAATAAGACGTTATAATATATTTATTTCTAAATTATTATTATTATTATTTTCTTTAGCTCAAAGCAGTTTTTATTGCACTGTAAAATTAAATATTTTCGTCAATTTCAAAAGCCTATATATATTAATTCTCTAATATTATATATAAGGAATCTTATATGTTACTACACACGCGCGCGCATATACACACATGTAAGTGATTATATTAGGGATTTAGGCTAATCATATAGTAATTTGTCGAGCCTAGAATAATCCTCCACAGAATGCACTGGACGGCCATTTCGACCTATCTGGGACTCATCAGCAGTGCGTATGGCACTACCGAGAATCGAACTCGGACCGTTTCGATCCAACACAAACGTCATACCAACTGTACCACGGGCCTCAGTGATGAAAAAGACACAAACTAGACTCGATATAGCGCCTCTACTCCCTCAGTTCCGCAGCGATACGCATCCAAGTATTCAGATAACCTCGGAACAGTGCCCCAAGAGCCACGACTGCTTTTTGACCTTTAGCCGCTCCATCGCAGAGCATTAGCTGGGTCTAGCAAGGATATACAAGGGATTATTTTGGTCCGGGTTCGATTCTAGTTAGTGGATGCGTCCTGCTGATGAGTCCCAGATAGGACGAAACTGCCGTGATAGGCTTTCTGCCTTCTGTTGAGGATTATTCTAGGCTCGACAAATTACTACATATATATATATAATATATATATATATATATATATATATATATATATATATATATATATATATATATAAGCATTTCACCCAAAGCAAGGCGGGAGTACCACTAGTACGCAAGGGGTTACAGAGAGTGAAGGTAAGAGAAAAGACTTGCTGTAGGGAGGATTGAGGAATGGGTAAGATGAAGAACGGGGATCAAAACATCAGAAGATACATTTAAATTTTTGAATATTGTAGTTATCGGGGAAACAATAAGAGGAAGGAAGTTTCACTGTCGGTAAGTGCGAGAGAATAAGCCGTTGGAGTAGAAGAGGTGGTTACATTTAACTATTTCAACAGTAAAAGGGTGGGATGCTAGTCTAGTAGCACGCTTAAATTCATGCAATCGGGGTACCAGGGAAAATAGCTCGTCAGAGCAGTTGGCATGAAAAATATTTGTAGAAAAGACAGAGAGAAGCCAGATCATGTCAGTGAGAAAGTGGTTGGAGTCGAGGTGCCAAGTCAGGATTGATCGCATTGCAGGTCCGTCATTGGATTTTGTTGAGAATCTCGAGATGAACATCAGGAGAGGCAGATAATCTACGGCAAAAGTATTTAGCGCATGGACGAATGATAGATGTGTAGATGTGTAAGATGGACTCAGGCGAGAAAAACCTTCTTGCACGACACAGACAACCAATTTTCCTTGCGGTAGATGCGGATATTGATTCAATGCAGTTGATCAGTGAGGCCAAGAAAGACATATATATAAATTTTGTTCCAAAAATTTATTCATATATATATATATATATATATATATATATATATATATATATATATATATATATATACACGTGTGTGAGGGTGTAATCTAAAAGAAAAGAAATGCCGATAACCTTTTTCTCGTTGATAAAGGAAACCAGATGACATGCGTTGAACGGATGTCAAAATTCGTTGAAAAATGCACTCCTACCCTACCTAGATTTAACCTCTTTTTCGAACATAACTCATAATAGATACAATAAATGAACACGCTACCGCCCCTGTCTAAATGATTGGATTTCTCTGTATCCTTGGAAACAAAAAATGATGAATTCTATGTGCGTTTAAAACTCAGTAAATTTTAAAAATAAGTTATTCCAAAATTCGCTTGAAGATGAAACAGAACTAATGCTTTTAATTTAATTATATAATTAAATTTGAAATTTTTAGCTCCGTTTTTTGAAACATGGTAATTCCCGTGTAGCGAAGAAACCATATTTTAAATCAGTTAATTTATAATATTCATGCTCTGTAAATTTACACTGAGCACTATTTTGCAAAGATAAAAAATATCAATAAGAACACCGGATTATATATTTTACTGTTCTTTCTTTTTATTACAATATATATATATATATATATATATATATATATATATATATATATATATATAGAGAGAGAGAGAGAGAGAGAGAGGATTAATCTGAATAAAATTTGTCACTTAGTTAACCGGTGAAATCTTCAGCATCCCGACTCCAGAGTTTGGTAGACAGGCCTGTTCGCCCACTTTTCAGCGTGTGTCAGCAATTTACTGTTATATATAAAAAAAATTCTTTTTATGCACATTTAGCTCTGGTGTAAATTTTCTCCTGTATTCATTGTGTTTGTGTGTGCTCTTGTCCGCGTGATATATATATATATATATATATATATATATATATATATATATATATATATATATATATCGAAGTGTCCATGTATGCAACCCATACACTGCATAACATTTTTTGTAATAAAATAATTATTTTTACTATCCTTTTTACACTCGTGGCTTCAGCGTGTGTCAGCAATTTATTGCTTATATATAAAAATTTTCTTTTTATACACATTTAGCACTGGTGTAAATTTTCTCTTGTATTCATTGTGTTTGTGCCTGCTTTTGTTCGCGTGATATATATATATATATATATATATATATATATATATATATATATATATATATATATCCGTGGTGACATTTTTTGAAATAAAAAATGATTATTTTTACTATCCTTCCTTAATATTATTATTAATTAATACAGTAATATAAGCAGGGATAATCTCTTCTTCCGTATATACCAGTCGCGCGCTAGTTGCATGAACAGATAGAGAGAACATGGGAAACCGAGTGAAAGAAGGTTTAGGGGTTAAAGCTGAGTGAGCGTGAAAAGTAAAAAAAACAACAAAAAACAAAAAAATAAAACGAAAAAGTGACATTGCTTCTTGCACTAAACATGAAACTGGTTTGATTAATTTGGTTTACATTTCCAGAAATAAAGTCCTTTTTGAAGATAAAGCTAGAACGCTGTACTGAAACTTTCTACAAGAAAGCGATCGGCAAAGTTACCGAAACGAAGAATTGAATTAATTTATAAATAGATAAATTTTAAATCCATCTTTATTTGTTGATTTTATAATTTTCTCATATTTCCATTAACTGTCATCATGAACTGGATGACCCAATTTCAAATTAACCCTTCGCGACTGATATATATATATATATATATATATATATATATATATATATATATATATATATATATATGCAATAATAGCATCCCAAAATTCCAGGAGCCGTTTCTATAAAGTCAGGTAATCTTTAGGAACCTATTTTGCTTATTTTCTTTTCAAGCTGAGAATGAAAAAAAAAACACTTTATTTTGCATCAAAAAGAATTAAACCATTTTGATAATTTAACTTTAATTTCTTATCCACATTCAAACTGAATCGCTATAGCCCTAAAGATCCAATGGAAGATCTATTAAATTTATAACTAGAAGATTTGCCACATTTTAACTTCAAGACGATTTCTTTTGTCAGAATAAATTATGTCCATCATAGAAAACCCACTTTCATCCTCCGCAGAACAGCAATGGTATTAATCATATTTTTAGCCTTTATATATCGTCTATTTTACCGATATATTATATATTATAAGATTATTTTCGGATAATTCAACAACCAGCTAGTTAAGCTTTTATAATTTTAAGAATCGGTAGGATGCCACCACTGCGCATATGTAGATATATATATATATATGTAGAGATATGTGTGTGTGCGTGTGTGCGTGTGAGAGAGAGAGATACGCCTGTGAGAGGTGTAAAGAGTCTAGCTCATTATTGTTAATTGGGCTGAATAAATTTAGTGTACATACAATTTAGTATACAATATTTTTTGTTTAAAAGAATGAAGATTTTCAATAATATATACATATTATTTGCAATGCGTTTTTTTGAGTCGGACAATCCCCACTCAAAAGACGCATTCCAAATAATATGCATATATTACCGAAAATGTTTTTTCTTTTCCATATTAATACATATACAGTGCTTTTCGATAAAAGTGACTCACCTGATTTTTTTACTCAAAAATTTTTTTCGCCTATTGTTTTTGGGGTCAAACTAATTTTAATCTTACTAATATAAAGACCCCTTCCTGACCACCTAATAAAGTTTACTCACCCTAAGGTATTCTATTGATAATTATAATTTTGGATATAAATGAGATTTAGGGAAAAACTATGTGCAAAAAAAGTGACTCACCTATTTTCTGCAACTAGTAATCAATAGAAACATAACCGAACAGCTTTAAATAAAGAATAATAGAGGTATAATTTAATTATAATAGGTATATAGTTCGAAAAATTTAATAATCTATGGACCCTCCTTTATTTTGAATAACCTTTTCAACCCTTTTTGGCAATGACTTGATTAGGTTCTGGCAAATCTCATCTCCAAGCATTGAATTCCATTCGGATATGAAATTCACAATCAAATCCTCTTTGTTGTTCAACTGCTTTCTCGAGAGCCTGTACTTTATAATGCTCCATAAGTTTTCTATGGGGTTGAGGTCAGGAGATTGGGACGGGCATGTCATAACACTCATCTGCTTCTCATCAAAGTATTCCTTTATCAATTTTGATTTGTGACAGGGAGCATTATCCTGCATAAAAATGAGCTTGGTGGGGTCGATTTGCACCCTTTCAGCAGAAAATTCTCTTGTACTACTCGCTCCTGAGGATCTTTTCAATAGGTTTTAAGAAACCAGTTCCATGAAAAGAAAAGCATCCCCAGAACATTATACTGAATGGATGCTTGACAGTACTTACTGTTAAATTTAAAGAGCTTTCCAAGCTTCTTCTTCGGATTTTAGATCGCTTTTCCTTTGAATTTAGCTCAACTTTCGTTTCATCGGAGAAGAGAACAAAATCAGGTGAGTCACTTTTATCGAACAGCACTGTACATTTACATGGATTATTTTCATAGTGGGGTTTTACAAATTTAATAGCAATAGAAAATATTGATGGATTTTAAAACTTGAATACATGTACACTAATTTGTTTTAATTCATAAGTAATTATTATTAACTTTTTGAGAGCCTTCCCCTGACGTTCAAAAAAGCTTTCAACCCAGTCCTTGTGTTGAGGATAAACATTTCTGCAAATGTTGCTCTAACTTTGCTGGTTTCAAAAAACATTTGATAAAGCTCCGCAGTAAAATACTCTCTTCAGTTGCCTCTCTTCAACATGGAGGTTGATGGATATAAACTCATATTGAATATAAAATTCATCATACCGTCTTTTTGACACTCATAATGGGCTTAAAATTCTGTAAATAAAAACAAGAAAAAGTAAAAGCCCCCCCCCTCCTCTGAAAACCCTAAATTCCCCACTCCCCGGATGAGAACGCATTTAAACACCCAATTATAATCTAAACTAAGTACAATTCAATAAATCTGTCTTTGCGTACGAACACCGGGATTACTCGACAATAGTGTGAAGACCAACACGATTATTTCCCTTCATCTGTAGAATTTTTCAAAATAAAGTGACTACACTATGGGTTGGTGATTTGCCAAGTTCTTTTTCTTAAAGGAAAAATGATGCACTATTTACATTATTGGCGTTGGTTAGATCCAGTGACAGGACCCAAAGAATGTGAGTTCAATACCCGGTTAAGGCAGTGGATAACTTGGAGAGGGGAATTAACAGGAGATAACTGATAACTGACATTCATTAAAACATGGCACGTGGAACTAGAACAGTCTACCCCAGTGAGCGAAATAAAGGGTTCAGTTCGACATTCCAGCCACCTGAAGAAGGCCGGAGCGTACAACGGCCGAAATGTTGTAATAAATATGGCGACAAAGATGAGGACAATAGTCCGAATAATGTAAATAGTGTACATAATACCCCATCTCAGAAATATAGACAGATACTGAGGAAAAATGATGTCTCATATTTACATTAGACAAAAGGCAATTTGGGCAAATGCTTTTAATGGTTGATTTCAATATTTTGAATAAGTTGGTTATTTTACATGGCCTATAGTTTATTTACATTTATTTAACCATCAAAAACACGGTAAGCTGTACTAACTATAATAATTTAGTGTTCTAGGGACTAGTATACAAAGATACACAACGAACTAGTACAATCAAAGTGTATAAATGTTTAAAGTTTTGAGCTCTTTTACCTATCTGCAGTGGTCATTATCATCAGAGACGAGGGTCCTTTTCACGAAATCCTTGTATCCCTTCAGACGCGTTCTGCTGTTTCGTTAACCAGAGACCGAACAGTAGCGTTCTTGGCAGTGGATCGTCTTTCATCCTCGATACACAATCAGTCCAGAGTAGCTGCGTGTTTTTTGTCCGCAATGCTGAAAGCTTTAGTACATTTGAAATTTCTATTTGTGATGAAGTCACTCCTACGCACGCCGAGAAAGACACAGACACAACATTAGTGGAGACGATCTAGGAGGCACGACTGGTGTTGGTATATGACCCAATAGTCTGCACTATATAGAAGAGTGAGCAGTACAACTACTTTATAAACATTTAGTTTGGAGTTTTAATTTTTTCCAGACGTTTTTGAATTTTTCCACAAGACTCTCTTGCTTTTGCCAGTCTTTAAGTAGAGATATATATTAAATCTGTGTAACAGTTTCCGGTGAAAAATCGACTTGTGCATTCAGTTTTTTTTTCAAAAAAGGCCATGTGAGCTTTTGTTCACATTTATTATCTAATGTTATGGATGTGCAAATTGTGTAACGGTTATCAATACGGAAAAGTGCAATTGGCGAACCGAGTTCGAATTTCAGTCGAGTTTGTTGTATTCAGATCGCACTAATGCTCTTGGGAAAAGCATGAATTCATTTCTTTTCCATCTGAGTTAAAGGATAAATAGCAAGGTAAAGTGATTTCTCTAACCTTTGGGTGACATCCAGTTTAGAAGAAAGAGACAAATAACGGAGAAGGCAACAGGAAACCACTTCACTATCTTTCTCAAGGAGTCATGGCAATTTACAGCGAACCATGAACGCTTACGTTACCAAAGAAAATTGGCATTAATTGACATCCATATAATTACCTATGGATTTCGATCAATATATACTTGAAATTTAACCAATCAAAACAGTTTACTTACCTTAACACTAGTGTCCGCTGTCTCTTTCCATGATTCTGTTCGCGTACGCTGTTCACATTCTCTGAACATTCATGCACGCACGCACACACACACACACACACACACACACACTCTCTCTCACACGTACTATCTTGCTTACAAACACGCACACGCACACAGACACACACATACACTCTCTCTCACACGTACTATCTTGCTTACAAACACACACACACACACACACACACAGACACACACATACACTCTCTCTCACACGTACTATCTTGCTTACAAACACACACACACTCTCTTTCTCACACGTACCATCTTGCTTACAAACACACACACACACACACACACAGACACACACACATCCACTATCTCTCTCTCACACGTACTATCTTGCTTACAAACACACACACACAGACAGACAGACACACACATACACAGACACACACACATACACTCTCTCTCTCTCACACGTACTATCTTGCTACAAACACACACACACAGACACACACACGTCCACACTCTCTCTCTCACACGTACTATCTTGCTTACAAACACACACACACACACACACACACACACACACACACACACACACACACACACACACACACGCATGACTAGATATTTGCTAAGTTTTAGTTAGTTCAGCACAAGATCAAATAAAAAATAATTGGGATAGATGATTACGTTAAGTCAATCTTTCAATGAGAGATCTAGTCTGCCTTGAAAATCAGCATTTGAAATCCTAACTTTTAGGCAGGGACAAGAAATGTGTGACAAAGCACACACACATACACACACAGACATTATTTTTTAAGCAATTAATGGATTTTTATTCAGGTATTATTTCTTATTACTATAAAATTGTATATTTAGTGGTTACACGTGTTTCGGTAGACCTCCTTGTTATTTTTCTAACAGTGTTTTTTTGAGTGTAAATGGGGAATCTTTGATTTCTGTCGGGTGACACATTTTCTTTAATAAGACTTCTCGATCTGTAGGCCGGTTGACATTAATTTCACTGTAAAAAATAAAAGAAACAAAAAATGGTATTTCAACTCAAACATATGTACCCACTAAATTTGCCGTTTTATAGTAATAAGAATTGTTAGTGAAATTCGGTAGACGGAACTGTTTGGAAGTCGTCGATGGTTGTGCTAGCACGAAGTCACAAGTCATCGTGACCGAGGGTCTGAACATACTGGTGTGGTTCAATCTGAGGATCGCACCAGATGATACGCTCACCCTCAGCAACTATAACAAATTTCCGCTCAGCATAGTTGCGGTATAAACCATAGTTGGGTCCTATGGGTGTTGAACAAACACAAATCTACTTGAGAAGGTGTCTGCGACTGGGGTTGGTTAGTCGCCATAGCAGATAAGTTTGCTCGGAAAACGTGAGTAGCCGGTCATTATATATATATATATATAATTATTTATTCGAAAATTATAACATAAATATAAAAATAAAAATGGTGTTGAATGTAGAATAAAGGGTTAACCCTTTATTCTACATTCAACATCATCATTTGATAAGACACCAGAAGTGTTGAAACAAAATGGCTATTTTTGTAGTGATTTTATAACATATTTATGTTATAATTTTTGAATAAATAATTATATTTGCTCTACTCTATATTGAGCACTCTTTAAGAATAATATTTTTTGGTTATTGGAATTTACTCCGTATACACCAATCCTATATATATATATATATATATATATATATATATATATATATATATATATATATATATATATATGCACATTTCATTGAATACGACAGAAAAGGTGCTTTTATTTAGTTTTTTATACAATTTCCCATGCGATCTAATATTTTTTTTCTTTTCAGATGATAAATTATATAAAAACTGTCCGAATGTGCTTTTTATCCGAGCGCTTTCGACTATACATTTAGTCATTTTCAAGGATTAAATATTTTAACTGTTAAATAAAAATAGTTTGTTGAAAAGAAAATATTAGATCGCATGAGAAATTGTATAAACTAAATAAAAGCACCTTGTCTGTCGTATTCAATGAAATGTGTATGAAAGAAGGATTGCTGCCTAAATACACAAATATATATATATATATATATATATATATATATATATATATATATATTCTCGACTCTCCCGTTGAATTTGACGTATGAGGGTCAGGCAGGTCAGTTCCTAGAAACCGACAGCCTGACACCAGCACATGAGATTTGATTATAGTGGTGAAGGTTTTGTGCAGAACCAACTACACTTTTTGAAGGGCCGAATATAAAGACCTGGTGCACTACGTGCCACAGGGTCCCCAAACGACCCTCCTCAGGTTTTGAATTCAGTTGTCCTTCTCCTAGACCAGTTACCATCCAAGACTATAGAACCCAGTCTGTCCTGCTACTTACCCACAGCTGGAGGGAGAAAGAAGAGGATTCATATCTTTCCCAAGGGTATTAGCACATAAGTGAATGTAACGGATTTGACTGGAATTCGAACTCGCCTCTCCGATTCCTCAACACAAGCCGCTATTCGTTACTCCACCGTGCGAGTGTTAGTGAGTACGCGCGAGAACGCCAGAGTCTATCTTGAATTGAAATGTAACGTAAAACTTTTCGGTACCGGAAATGGAATTCATAAAGCGAGATCGAATTTGATCTGTGGTTGTTTTTGTTTATTTAGCACTAATACTTTAGAAAAGGCATGAGCCCATTTCTCGTTCCATTGCTAGATATCTTGCCCCCCAAATGGTTTGCAACAATGGTTGTCATGGAAGAGAATTGGTGAGTTAACATTTGGACAAACAACTTTCCCATAATTACCTTTTAAGTTAAATTGACAGTAAAAAGCTGTTACTTCTTTAGTCAACCTTGAAAAAGTCCAGTAAGAATAGCTATGTAATGTGACTCTTTATTCATGTTAGTATTTCATAGATGTATTCTTAACCAGGTTGAGTTTATGGAAATAAGGTGGAATCTTTTTATTTCTGTTACTATTATCAGCTTTTGATAGCATGAATTGTTTTCCATCATTCAGTCAATCAGTCCATTTGTGAAACGCCTGTTATCGATAATGATGGCGTCAGAAAACAAAATCGTAATTTTAATCAAAATTCACAACTAATAGAAGCAATACATGACATTAATTAATAAATAAGACACAATTTCGAATAGGTTCCCTAAAGTAAATAGTTGCTTTGAAATTCCGAGAATTCCTTTTACATTAAGAAGAATTGAAATGTTATTCGTTGCTCTGACAATGTCGCTTAATCAAAACCTTATTGTAAACGCGAAGGCACTTTTCCGGTAACTCGAATGTATTAAGTAGGGCAGTTCAGTAGATCAAGACAAAAACGAACCAAAGAACATCTGGAATAGTTCTTTATAAGATTAGCCTCGTCTGGCACAAGGTCACATTATTGAAGTATTTGGCAACGAGAAAGGACTTGCGAAACAAGCTTTCTTTAAAATTCTTCTGTGTGCTGTTTCTTTTCAGGACGTTGGTGAACACGTCTCTCCACAAAACCCCGTCCTTTATAGCTCTTAATAAATGTTGTCTTTTTGTTATCTCTCCTAAACTTCGTTCTGCTATCCATTTACTGAAGATCTCTAGGTAGGTTATACGTAAATAATGACAACATATGAAAAAACAGAAAACATATTATAAACAGAAAATATATTAAGATAACAGTCGAACTTAATCCATTTCATAATATGTTGTCATTGTTTATGTTAAGATATATTTTGTGAGCAGATATCATCGATTGAGAAAAATTGTTGAGGGTTTCTGTTTATAAATAGTAATTGCGAGTTTGCTAACTGGACGCTTCTCTGTGACTGAATGGTTAACATCAGATCAAATAATGGTTACCATTAGGATTACAGCTTCGATTCCTGTCGGAGGAGGATATATTTTCTACGAAATTTCTCGAACATTCAGTCCGGTAAATACAATTAATACTTTTTAATTAACCCCCCAAAACAGTGTATTTACTTAAATTATATCTATAAAAATAACGTATAAACAGAAAATATATGAAAATAATTATATATATTTTGGTTCTTACCAATCGAGGTGCAACTAAATGCACCGAAGCGAAGTTGCATCTTAGTAGTGAGTAAATTGTTTTTGTCTATATGAAAAAGTTATAATAAATAATTATCGCTCTACTATCAGTATCGAGCCCTCTTTTGGATTAATGCTGTGAACGTTAGAATTTATATAGAATTTTCGTTCTCATTACATTCGGAGATATATATATATATATATATATATATATATATATATATATATATATATAAATATATGTATATATATATATATATATATATATATATATATATATATATAAGGTATGTTATATTTATGTATTAAAGTGCTCAATATCAGGGATATATAAATATAAAGGTGGATATTGGAGTCAACACCCAGAGGCGATAGTCTGTGTCAGGTTAAATGAAATCGTTAGGCCATATATTTTGTGTTTTTGCACGACTATTTATATATATTTATATATATCAGAGATGCATTGTGGGTGGTTTATTGTATTATTCTAAAGATTATTTTGGTGGGCGTTAACGGTTTCGAATTATTCCGAGTGGGGCGGGGGCAATTGAGTGGGAAAAAACTGGCTTCGAATGCAGTTTTTAAACTATTTATAATATTGTTATTTTTTTTTTATTATTTCTCATTTTATTGTTGATTGTTATTGCTGTTTTTTGTGTTTATCTGTGCATACGTAGTTTTTTAAAATCTTATTACTTAGTTTATTCACTTATTTGTTAGTTTGGGTTAATTTATTAACTTGTTTTTGTTTATTTTATTTATTTTCGTTTATTCTTGTTCGTTTTCAGTTTTCGATTTTTAAGTAACTTACTAAAAATTGGCCTATGTCCACGTTTCTCTCTCTCTCTCTCTCTCTCTCTCTCTCTATATATATATATATATATATATATATATATATATATATATCAGTCTGTGTATATTGTGAAGCTCTTCGTAACCGAGCGGTCAAAGTATGTCAGAATAAATGGCTATTTCTCTTGCAAATGGGGACGCAGGTTTGAATACTGCCGGAGGGTATATTTTATTTAATAAATTTTTAGAATGTGCAGGACTGTAGACGAAACAAAATGCTGTTTAAAATAAACGGAGCGCCTACTCAAATACCTGTATCCACTATAAACAACATTATATATATATATATATATATATATATATATATATATATATATATATATATATATATATATATATATATATATATATGAATGAAATGGACAAAGTCCAACAATTATTTTAAAAACATTTCTTTTTTATGTTTATACGTTCTTTTTATAGATACAAATATTTAAGTAAATGCTCTGTTTTATAATAAACACTATTAACGACATTTAACGGCCTGAATGTCCGAGAAATTTGACCTCGAGTAAAACCTTGAGTAAAATTCGAGAAAAAATCGACCTTGCTAACCGAAACGCTCCTCTATGGCTAAACCGGTAAAGCACGTTAGGCTATATGACGGTTCCGTATAGGATACGGTTTCGATTCCTGTAGGAGGACGCATATTTTCGATGAAAATTTCTCGGACATTCAGGCCGGTAAATGTCGTTAATACTGTTTATTATAAAACAGAGCATTTACTTAAATATTTGTATCTATAAAAAGAACGTATAAACATAAAAAAATGTCTTATATATATATATATATATATATATATATATATATATATATATATATATATATATATATATGAGAGAGAGGGGGTGAGAAAGGGAGTTTAAAATAAGGAAAAAGAGCAACAATGAAGAAAAAGAGAAAAGATGACGCAAATCGTGAAAGGTAAAAAGGAAAAAAGAAAATGAACATGGAAAGTGATATGAAGTGGGAAAATTAAATAACAGGCAGAAAAGGTGTAAAATTGACGTTAATGCTAATAAGGAAATGTGAAGAAAAAATGAAAGATAAAAAATATAAGGTAAGTAAAATTTGAAAAAACTCTCATTTTAAACAAGGACAAACAAAATTTATGTCTTCCTCCAGCATTTATAGATCTTTGCTCTTTCGATCTCTTCTTTGTCGCCATTATTATTTGTTTTCATTTTTCTTCTTTTCGTTTTTCTTCTTTTCAGTTAATTTCCTCCTCCTACTCCCTTTCTTCTGCTCCCATCTATTTTTCATCTCCTACCTTCTCTTTCGATCTACTTTCTATTTTCTGTCTGCAATATTATAACCTTTTATTTCATTTATTTTTACTCTCATCCGTTTTTTTTCTTTTCTTTTTAACATTTTACCTTCTAATTATATCCGCTAATCATAGCTTAGTACGACACAAGGTCAGATAAGGGGGAATGGGAAGGAACATTGCAATACGTCTATCGTCTTCTGCCTGCCATAATTTTACGTATAGTTTCACGTTCTGATCATTTGGACTTGCCCAGGAACAGAAATCATCCGCGTTTTCCTTAATTAACTAAGTAAACATACTTCAGGGATAATTCATTTATTCCTAAGGAAATAACAACTTTATTCAATTAAACGCAGCACATGTGTTCACTAACAACAACGTTTTCAACTGTGAAATCTAAAAAACTATTTCATTAAACCAGTTTTAATATTGTTATAATTAAGGCTTCAATTATTTTCAAAGATTCTAATGTGGAAACCACATTTCTTTTCGTTGTCTATTTGAACAAAATAAAAAGGGATTTTTTTTGTCAAAATTAAACTTAATTATTTAGAGTAACGTGAATCCGGTCTACCATGTAGGTGAAATAGTTACTTAAAGCCAGAGATCGATGCTTGAACCGCAGTAAAATCTAGACAGAAAGAGTCAATTAAAATACTGTCGTAATACAAATTTTCTTTCCATGGTTGTTCCTGTTTGGATTTATACCGTATTAAGCAATTAAAATTTTGGGGCCTGCATTGTAGTTGAGATCGCTGTGTATCTAATACCGGTGTTAGTGTTCAATGTTCAGGCCTAGGCAACAAAATGATATTGCCAATGGTAGACAAGCATTTCTCCATTTGAAGGACTGAAACGACACTAGATGGAATGATAATCGAAATTAGCATGAATTGAGTAAGAATTGGTTTCAACCACAGCCTCCAGAAGACTTTTGAATCTCCGGCAACTCTTCTGGAGAGTCTCATTGTTTAAGTTGGTGAATGCTGGCATAATCCTGATGATGACCGGTTGTATTTTTAATGAGGTTTGTTGCCAGCAACTTCACACCAACCAATTACTAAAAACGCCAAACTTCGACCAATTACTAAAAACGCTTGAAAAAGTGTCAGTTCCCTGTATCGCTCCAGAAAGTTTCAGATCCCTATGTTTTATCGATACAAGAGCTAGATCAAACCCAAAATGGAGTATTGCTGCCATATCTGGGTTGGAGCTGCCCAGTACTTACTTTTCAACCATAACCGAGTTTAAAAGTGTTTGCGTGGCCTTGTGGGTGCTTAAATGTTTTCCACGTATAACTCCTTTTCCCTACAGACGTAACATTTACTAGCCTCCCGTTACTCTACAGCAGATGTTCGGGCAAGCTAAATTTCATGGAGTCAACAATCCAAACTTTCACAGCTAGGTCTCGACATACCATGTACAATCATCCTAATTCATTTCATATTCTATTGGTGAGGAGGTGAAATCGGGTTTGAAGACACGGTACACACGAGAATCTTTAGGGACAAAATCTCTCGATGGATGTGCATGAATCTAACCAAAAAAGAGGAAGAGGATTTTGTCACGTATGCTGGTATTGTCAACAAAGAATGTGAAAAGTTTAGAATAAAAGAGTCATGGAGTCGGGCAGTTCGCTGTCGAGCTCGCGGCTGACTTGTCGAATACTCTGCCCGAAGGCAGAGAGGAACCCAGACGATGCTATGCCTATGGGCAGAGTCTCGTCTTGTAGACAAACCCTACCCCGTGTATGCCTACGGGGAATTTTTACTTGAGCCTGAGGGCTCGGAATCACCTCGCATAAAAACCTGCCTTGGAAAATAGGTTTGGAAAATAGCAGTCGTTTGGAGTCAGACTTCGGTAATGCAGGCGTCACGGCAAGTTGCCGAAGTATTACTTATAAGCGTTACGAACCGCGTTATTTTTATTTTTTACAGTAAGGTTCACCATCTACAAGGCTCGAAGCCACTCGAGGTAGAGGGTTATGATAAGGGGTAGTTTATAGGGATAGGAGGGGAAGATAACGGTATACTCTATAAAAGTACTCCATTTTAGGCCTGATCTGGTTCTTATAAAGGTAAAGGATAGCATGAGGAATCAGGTACTTACTGGAGTGGTACAGAGAGCCGATAATTAACTTCGTCTTTAGCAATGGAATGTATATAGGAATTCAACTTGAGGTCAGGTGTAAGTTTGAGGCCCAATATCCTCCCGAGGCACAGGGCCTGCTCGAGGGGACATCTGTTGATCACGACAGGCGGTAGTTCGGGGTCTGATCGGGTGTGATGGAATGTAACCAGTTTGATTTTAGAGATATTGAATGTACAGCCATTTTCCCCACTAAGAAGTTGGTGTTAGATTAGAAGTCAACTGTCAATCTCCAAATCGTCAACACTTTTAGAGGGGGGTATATGTTTTCTGATATGTTATCAGTAGCTTTATATCATCCTTTAGAATTAAAGCAAAAGAAAAGAAAAGAAAAATAAAGATAACATTTTCAACCAAGAGTAAATATCCATAAATGTGAAATTCATTGCGTATGACTCATCCATCTTCGATTTCTATGCAATAAATTAAACATTGTAATAATCCCGAGCGCAAATTTTTGAAAACCGCTAAGTGCGCCAACTTCCGGCCTGCTTACAATTCTGGCCGGATGCTAACAAGTGCGCTAGTCTCTGTATCGCTTGATTGCCAGTGGTTGTCTTAGAAACGGTCAAGTCATTGTCTGCTCTGTAGGAATTGGTTGACGTTCATCCGTCTTTTATTATGGCTACCCCCGAACATGGAGTAACTTTGACGAATTCTGCTGATTGGGTTCTCCGAACGAAATCCATCCCAACGAAACAAATAAAATAAAGTATCGAGGTTTCTACGTAATCAGTCCATCGTTGCGACGGAGTGTATGCTGAAAATAGATTGATTGCTACCATCGGCCAAGAATGGATAATGTGGTTTAGAAAGTAACTTCCGGTACCGAAAAACGATCCTTGGAAGCCAGTAGTCGTTGTTAGGAAGAAACAGAATCGATACATTAGCGTACATAATGATCTTTTGAAAGAGTAATTATCTGCTGTGGACACTGGATTGTCCAGTCATTTAGTTTTTGTGGTTAACAGATGGTCATCATTTCACGAAGAGTTGATGGGACTTTTGTATTCGATACAGGAGATTCCATTGCAGTATTTCCATATCCGTTAATGTTTATTTATTTATATTTTCCTTAGAGATTTTTCCGTGTTAGACGATTATATAATTCGGAAAGACTTCATATATATTTGATACATGAGTATCGAATCGATATTGCTACATAATAATAATTGATTATGCGTTGAGTTGCCAACATTTACTAATATTTGGGAGGTAAGAGTACACTGTGATAATGGAAACCTAAGCGAGGAATGTTTGGAGACTTACATGGAGAGAGAGAGAAAGAGAAAGAGAGGGAGAGAGAGAGGGAGAGAGAGAGAGAGGGAGAAAGAGAGAAGGAGAGAGAGAGGGAGAGAGAGAGATGGGTTATTAGTCAATGTGAATTGTAGCTTTTCCTGTTGTTCTTTAGAAAATGCGAAAACATGGCATGTAGAAAATGCAGAATATTTTATTTTAACATCTGTCTATATTTCTGAGATGACGCACCGTAACTATTTACACCTTTTGCATTGTCTGGACTGTTATGTCATCTTTATTGCCATATTCACAATGTTTCAGACGTTGTACGCTCCGGCCTCCTTCAGGATTTGTCTATATTTCTGAGATGACGTACAGTAACTATTTACAACCTTTGCATTGTTTGGACTGTTGCTCTCATCTTTATTGCCATATTCACAATGTTTCGGCAGTTGTACGCTCCGGCCTTCTTCTTTTACGCCCACTGGGGTATATTGTTCTAATTCCACGTGCCATGCTTTTGGATATTTCAGTTTCAGTTAATCTCCCTTAGTGACCCAACTCTCCAAGTTTTATGTTCCATCTGCTGTGTCCAGATATTGAACTGGCAATTCTTTGGGTCAAGTCTTTTTTGGATCTATTAACCAAGACCATAGCGTACAACGGACAAAATGTCGTGAATATGGCAATAAAGATGCGGACAACAGTACGAACAATGTAAATAGTGTAAATAGTTAAATACCTCATCTCAGAAATATAGACAGACCCTGAAGAAGGCTGGAGCTTATAACGGCCGAAATGTCGTGAATAAGTCAATAAAGATGAGAACAACATTACGATCAATGTAAATAGGGAAAATAGTTACAATACCTCATCTCAGAATTACAGACAGAACCAGAAGAAGGCCTGAGCGTATAACGGCCGAAACGTCGTGAATATGGCAATAAAGATGAGGACAACAGTACGAACAAGGTAAATAGTGTAAATAGTTACAATACCACATCTCAGAAATATAGACAGAGCCTGAAGAAGGCTGGAGCGTATAACGGCAGAAACGTCGTGAATATGGCAATACAGATGAGGACAACAATACGAACAAGGTAAATACTGTAAATAGTTACAATACCTCATCTCAGAAATATAGACAGAGTCTGAAGAAGGGCGGATCGTATAACGGCCGAAACGCCGTGAATATGGCAATAAAGATGAGTACAACAGTACATACAAGTTAAACAGTTTAAACAATTACAATACCTCATCTCAGAATTAAAGACAGAGGACAACAATACGAACAATGTAAATAGTGTAAATAGTTAAATACCTCATCTCAGAAAAATAGACAGAGTCTGAAGAAGGCCAGAGTGTATAACAGCCGAAACGTCGTGAATATGGCAATAAAGATGAGGACAAAATTACGAACAATGTAAATAGTGTAAATATTTACAATACCTCATCTTAGAAATAGAGACAGAGTCTGGTGAAGGCTGGAGCGTATAACGGCCGAAATGTCGTGAATATGGCAATAATGATGAGGACAACAGTACAAACATTGTAAATAGTGTGAATAGTTACAATATCTCATCTCAGAATTGTAGACAGAGCCTGAAGAAGGCGGGAGCGTATAACGGCCGAAACGTCGTGACTATGGACAATCATATGTCAGACAGGTAGGAATTGTTACTCTTTTTCGACCAATTATTAAATTGCGTGAAAAGTAATTTTCGTTTTGAGGAACCAATCGTTACAACGACGAATTTATCATCCTAATTAGTGTACTGCCTTAATTAACATATTATCAGCAGCAGCCCGGATAGTATAAAAACACGCGAACTCTATTTCTCCTGTTTTTCGCTCTTTCGAAGCATGTGCCATCAACTTTTCAAACCAAAACAAATGCCTGTGCACACTTCACACATGTTACATTATTCCTAAAGCCAGATCTTCTTTTGATTCATGCTACACTAATTTCCACCACTGGCCGCATGTGAACGCTCTGAATACCCCCAAAACTGAACTAAAATTCCGTCAACTGCGCAAGACTCCGCACATACCTTCCGCTTTTACTTACACATTCAAAAAAAAAAAGGAAAAAAAAGAAAAAAAGAGCAATACAATCTAGAATTTTTACCCAACAGTACTCACTTCCATCTAAAGAAACAAGATAAAAACCGGAACCAATTTTCACCTAAGAATGAACATAAAAGTCCATCAAAGGGACATTTTCGGCAGTTGGATGGCATCTTGGCCTGGCTTCATAGTCAGTCAGTTATGTGGCATGCGTTTTCCTCTGCCCCACTTGCTTTCAATATATCTTGTGTGTATCAAATGTTCTAAGTTCTCTTTACTCATTATGTGCTCTAGAACTTTCAGCTTCTCTCTTTCTGATGTTAATTATAAGTGTCCTTCTGCTTGCAATTTCTTTGAAAGGTTGTCGTTGCTTACATGTTCAGTTCATGGTATTCTCAGCATCCTTCTGTAGAACCACGTTTCTGTTTCTTCAAGTCTCTTCTTCATCTGTGGGGATATTGTCCAGCATTCACTGACATACAGCAGGACTGATATTATATAGCACTTCAGTACCCCTTTTCTTGTTTCTAATGGCTTTAAATATGTAATATAACACAGTTTAAATGCAACATTATTATTATTTTTTGCATCGTTTTCAGCAAGACAAATGTGGTTTTATCAAAATCCCGGTAAGAATAAATTCAGATGCAAAATGTATTCTAACTCAAATTATGAATTTACATTAATTAATGGTTCTGGTCTGAGTAACCGTCATTCCTTTTCGGGATCCTGGCTTAAAATATTATTGGAAAATAGTATTGTCTCCAAAATTGATTTTCAGAATAAAAGACCAGTGTGTTGGTGGATTATTAAATTAGGGTAGGTTGATTTTTCAGTTTTTTTAGAAAATTAATATTGCACTCAGTGCATAAGCTGGGGTTTGACGTGATAAGTAATGATATCAAAAATTAGATTAATAGCTCTTACTAATTTTTGAGCATGCACAGAAATAACTAATTTCCGCAGCTTTTTGCTTACATACTTCAAAATGTTTCTATTTAAAAAATAAATCCAAATAAAGTTAATATCTTTTGTATTAGATACATTGAATGGAAAATAAATTCAAACCAGAATTCTAATTATGAATCATCACAAGCAAAATATGTATTTTTTAATTTATTCGATAATTAAAAACTGTGCCAAAAATTGTAAAAGATAACAAAAAAGGCTACTGAATGAATAAAAGATTTGTTAGATATTTTATTAGATCGTAATTAATAAAAACAAAAAAATAGATAAAAGTGTATATAACACCATAATACTTCTGTGCACAAATTATAAGCCATAATGTTTTAAATTTGCATTGTTTATTGAAAATCACACTAAAACTATTTCACTATATAATATATTACGTCATAATATAGCTAAATTGTCCAGGATAATTTCCCTTTGAATTAAATGAAACTCTGATTTGATGGCACAATAATTTAGTAATAATGTGCTTGTGCCATGCATCTTGTCCATATACAACTTGTAAAGCTTCAGGAAATTATAAATTTTATAAGGTTGTGCTTTCACTGATCACCGCAATTAAATTCCAACGCTATGATTTTTAACCTAAACTTTATCTTCAAACTCATTTCCCCCGAAAAACGATTTGAAAAAAACATATTTTGTGTTGTTATTTATCCTTTGAAACCCCAACTTTCAAATTGAGTACAATACCATGGTTCCAAAATCGACCTGCTCTATATGTTAGATTGGCCCACATAAAAAGGATAGTCACAAATGTACCATGCAATAGTAACGGTTCACAACGTCAATGAATGTCCCAACCGTCTTTATTTCTAGATATTCCACGCTGAAACTGCAACTGTAACAGCGTCACTATCTCACGAAGACACGTATATATTATCAACTCAGCGCAACGTCACGTGATAGCCTGTTTGTTACCACTTATCGACGCCGATTGCAATCAGAACACACAGGCGCCAATGTGCCGATGGAACCAAGGTCAGAGTTCCTGAAAAATCATGGAACAATGTTCGATAATTCTTTTTTTTTCTTTTCTCTTTTGTGAATTTCTGTGCCTTGTTTTTTGTTGTTTCTTTATTTCAGCACAAAAGGCAGCTTCAAAAACCCTTCAGTAGGCAAACCAGGCGCAGATGTTTGGATTGCTCGCACGATACTGTCGTCTGCACAGCGACCATTGATTTTTGGAGTGGCATCTTCGGCACCAGAACTCTCGTCTTTGTTCTACCAAGCGGACACTGTCGGCGACGAACACGTTGTCATCAATGTTCTTCCTCTGTCGACGTCGGTTTTCTTATTTACTTTTCTTCTGAGATTTCATTTTGTAACGGATTTCAATGAAATGACAGCAGCGGGTAATTTATCTCAGAATTTGCTTTGACAACGAAAAGAGGGCATTCACACCGATCTCGACAGTGAAATGTTTATGCTTATATATGCGTATATATATTTAATAACTCATGGCACATGATCACAGTTGTGGAGCACTCAGTCAGGATGCGAGACAAACTTAATCACCGGAATCTATGCTTGTATGTAAATATCTTTCACGAAATTTCACTTAATATAAGGCTTGAGAGTCATTCAAAATAGAGGGTTACAGTCTAAATGATAAAGATGAATGAAACTGTCATATAAAGCGAATAGAAGCGGAGAGGAAGTAGATAAGGAGAATAAACGCTTGACCCTTGATTAGAAAGGCTTAAGGCTGGATTTTTCAAGGAAGCAACCACACAATTTTTGTTCCACAAAGTGGCTGTTCTTAGGAACTTTTGGAACACGGGGGAAATGAGACTGATTCGGTTCCTTGAAAATAACAAGACGGGTCCTAATTGTAAAGGTCTGCACAGGTGAATCTAAAGAATGAAGTTCATCTGAATAATTGACACGGCAATAGAGAGTCTTGCGATGTGGCATTTTTGGGAGAAAGAGGCTGAAGGGTGGAAAAGAAGGAATAACCCAGAGGACCGCATAAACGATTTTAAAAGCTGCGAAGTGAGTATCGAGCAACCCAGATATGGTAGCAATCCCTCATTTTTGAACCTGTCAAGTCTGACACAAGACTACTATAATACAACATATAGAAAAAAGGAAATGATTGACAACATCTTGAAAACCTAATTTGTTAATCATCACGCTATAGAAGGAATACATGTTTGCATGTAGATTTTTACAAAACTTAGTCAAGTCAGGCACAGGACATCATATTCAAGTGTCCGTTTAGGTAGAAACTTGTTAACGATTGCAGCACATGCCAATCTATATAGATACTGATTTTCAGAACATAGAAGAAATGCTAGACAATAATTTCTTAAAGTGTTTAATATGTAAACATTTACAATTTTGCAATTCCAAATTTTTTAAAATTTTAACATTAGAAGCACTTCTCTACTTACAAACGTACAAGTTTCGAACATTCAGAGATACGAATAAACATATATGATACAATGCCGTAATTTATACAATGAGAAATTAGTCTTTAACATATCTTTCCTACTTGGTAAGCGGTGATAATATAAATTGTTCAAATTCAGCACCAAAACTTTAAAGGCGTAATTCGTTTTGAAATCAGCAATCTGAGTTCAAATTCAAGCCTCGTCAGTTGCATTTACTTTTACAAAAAATGCTTTTGGGAAATACATAAATCCATATCTTCTCTCTTCAGCAATGTCTTCAATAATGGGGTAGACAGGACTCTCTCTCCTTGGCTGGAAACTATTTCAGAGTAGAAACTTTGAATTCCAAACTGTAAAGAAGCCATTCCACTATCTTTCCTGTGCACAGTGTGGGAAAACTTGATTTTCTTTAAAAAAATCCAGGATTGAAGTCAAGTAAAATTCTTAGTCACAGACTAAGAATTTTACTTGACTTCAATCCTGGATTTAAAAAAAAAATCTGACAATGTAATTCATCTGAAGTCATAAAAAATGGGCGTTTTTTTTTTTTTTAATAAAATTTAAAAATAGATTGTTTTTAGCCATCCAGACTTTCGTGTTATGAACCCTACTTTTTATAAGGATTTAATAAAAAAGACACTCGGATTTTGATTTTCGTGGTAAACAGGTTTTTCTTACATATCTTCTACCATTCTACGTCAGATTTTGGTTTTTGTGTAATTATATAAGGAGAGTTTTTTATTTGATATTTATTTCGTCGAGTAAGGATCAAATAAATCAGCAGTTAATGACTAATCAAAACTAATAATGAATTAATTACGACACTTTGACCTTGACCTACTAAGTAATTACGTTTTTTTATGCAGTTAGGGTCAGCCGAAAGGTTCATATGCTGACTATGATATTCTCATGGAATGTGACCAAATGAAGTTTATTTTTCAACATAATCGCTCTTGAGACACACACACTTCTTACATCGGTGTTGTAGTGCTTGAAACCTATTGGTGAAGAAGCTTCCATCCTGTTGGTCAAAAAGGACATTAACAGCAGATATGAAGTCATGATCACTGCGATACTGGTTCCTTGCCAAGTCTTTTTCCATGTTGGGGAACAGATGATAATCAGATGGAGCCAAATCAGGAGAATAGGGAGGGTGATCAACCAGTTCAAAGCCACAGTCACATACAGCAGTCATTGAAACCAAGGGCTTATCTGCTGGAGTATTGTCCTGATGAAACAAGATCCCTTTCGTCAGTTTCCCGGTTGTTTGGTCTTGACATCATCATCCCCTAATACTGCAACCATGTCAGCATCACTATCCTTGTAGGAATGTTACTGTAGGTACTTAATAACACTACGATGCCAAATTTTGTCCATTTTCGAGTTACTTTTGAAGTCTTCTTTGAACAGTCAGATATCAGTTTACCTGGAAATAAAAAATGCAGTTATTAATAAGAAGAGTTGAAATTCATGCAATGCAAGATTTCACAGCTCTAGCATCACTCCTTCATAGTCAGCCTTAGAACTTTTCATCCCGCCGTCCTATTTGATAAATAACCTGGAAATTTATATGACTTCAATGTCGAAATCATTAGAAAAGAACGTGTTGAAAGTGTTCTCTTCGTCTGCAGCATTTTTGATAGTACTTGACGTAGGTGAGTGATGAAGTGACATTGAAGAACAACTAGATGAACAACGGATATTCACAAGCCTCCTTCTCTCATTTAAAACAAGATTGGAGTTCGTGAATGCTTATAGTGAGAAAGTAGTTAAAAATATTAATATTACATTGGTTAATATTGCTTACAAAAACCTCGACTTTTTATGAGTTACTCGTTATATCGCTACAGATGAATGGACAGTTAATTGCCTCTGTGAGGAGAAAACATTTAACGATGATCCAGGAGGCAAGAAAGCGTTTTCTCATAAAAGGTCTGTAGAAAATCCACCGGCATGGAGAATGCAGCATTTGTAGATATGTCATGTCTCTGTGGATAACACAATTTGCAAATGTATTGGGAAAGACACAGGACAACGATCTTCTTAATGACATGATGGCTGGGCAGAGACAGATACGTAATTTACGTTTGAACAGCACAACGATTTTTAAGTCCACTCAAAAGCAGAGCTTCTTCGAATCTGAATCGGCACTGATAACACAATGTCGAGATTCCTTTCAACTCATGATGGATTCCGACAACTGTTTGTCGACGCCAGTGAACTACCAGCTTAAAACTTTAGAGACATTTGCATTTGAACTGAAATTCAATGAATAACAATCACTAGTGTGCTTAAAAGCCGGACGTGTCTGAAACCTAAGTTAAGAATTTAAGTTGATTTGGGCGTAAGAACTTCTAGTTATATTAATCTCTGCATAGAAATAGTTTCACAATAGCCAAATAGCTACAAAAGAAATCTTCTGCAGGCGCGATCTCGAGAGATAATTTAAGCGTTTTGGTTAATCATTAGCTATAATTTCTCTAAATCAACAAAAGGAATACAACAACCAATATATATATATATATATATATATATATATATATATATATATATATATATATATATATATATATATATATATATATATATATGTGTGTGTGTGTGTGTGTTATTTATTCGAAAATTATAACTTAAATATGTTATAAAATCACTATAAAAATAGCCATTTTGTTTCAACACTTCTGCTGTCTTATCAAGTGATGGTGTTGAATGTAGAATAAAAAAACCTTCATTCTACATATAGCACCATCACTTGATAAGACACCAGAAGTGTTGAAACAAAATGGCTATTTTTGTAGAGATTTTATAACATATATAAGTTATAAATTTCGAATAAATTATATTTGCTCTATTCTATATTGGCCACACTTTTAAGAATAGTATTTTTTGGGTATTGGAATCTATTCCGTATATACCAATACTATACTTGTATATATATATATATATATATATATATATATATATATATATATATATATATATATATATGTAATGTAGTGTTACATTAAAACAGGCATTTATCCAATACAAAACTCTACATCTTGTTTCAACGTTAAAAATTTCTTTTAACGTTTCATCAGGTAGGAGTTTGAACGCTGAAATCTTACTCTTCGTTCTTTTACATTTGGATGGATATATATATATATATATATATATATATATATATATATATATATATATATATATATATATATATATATATATATATATGTAGATAGATAGATATATGTATATATATGGTGATTAAAAAGTAACTCTCTATTTTATGTATGAGTGGCCAGAAGAGTTGAAATTCATGCCATCCAGGAATCCTATGATTTTTTTCTTGGGGTTGGTTAAAGGAGCAAGTCTACTATACCAAACGAAGACCTTAGAACGATTTGAAGAAGTTATGTCTTCCATATCACAAGAATTTCTGGTAAAACGAGTTGACTCGTGAAGCTGGTATCGAAATCTGTTGGGCATATCGAATTTTAAATCTAACCTCATGCTAAACGCTTTTATCTCGTATCCATGTATTGCATAAATTATAGTTACTAGATAAATTTTAAGTATTTTAAAATGGTGAGTTACTTTTCATATATATATATATATATATATATATATATATATATATATATATATATATATATATATATATATATATCATTTTAGCCCTTGAAAATGTGATCTGATGAACTAGGAAAAAACACCTTCCTGGTGAAATAAAGTATAATCAATGGACGCTTAAGATTGTCTGTTTTCTAATTAAATTAAATTAATAGATGCTCTGGTTTGACATTGAGCTCTCTGGATTACACCCTCCTTGGGATTATCCATACGGATTACCAAACTTTTCATTACCTAACTATATAGCATTATATATATATATATATATATATATATATATATATATATATATATATATATATATATATATATATATATACGAGGGTTATTCAATAAATAAGGTGAATTTTTCGGTATAAGGACTTCTAATACAGATAGAAGCTTACTTTTATTTTATTTTTTATTTTTTTACTTCTTTTTCACATGGATTTAATTTCTTTTGCAGATTAAAGAAAACTTTCAGAGTTTTGGCGATTAACAATGATGGTCAACCAAGAAGCATGCTCCAGGATTGAACAGCGGTCAGTTATCAAGTTTTTGGTTGCTGAAGTGTTCAAACCAGTTGAAATTCATAGGAGAATGTCAACTGTGTATGGTGCCACATGTTTCAGCCAAAAAATGTCTACAAGTGGGCTAAATTGTTTAAAGAAGGGAGGAGCAGTGTTGAGGATGAAGGGAAGTGAGGTCTCCTGAGGTGATCGAATCAATGACCTCATTGAGTCTGACAGAAGGGCGACAGTGTATGACATTGCAAGGACTTTGAGCTTATCGGTTGGGACAGCACACAAGGTCAGCTGCCGGTGGGTGCCAAAGATGCATCCTGCAGAGCACAAACAGCACAGCAGCCCAAATGGTGCAGACCATCAACGAGCTGGGCTGGGAACTGCTCCCTCATCCCCCTTCCATCCCAGACCTTGCCCCTTTAAAATTTCACCTGTTTGGTCCCTTGAAAGCGTTCACGAGAGGCACGAGAGTTTAAAAGTGACGATGAAGTCAAAATTGTTGTGAGCGACTGGCTGAGACATCAGTTCAAAGATTTTTAAGCTGACGGAATACGGAAGCTTGTGAACAGATGGGAAATGTGTGTGACAGGTGCTGGGAGACTACGCTGAAAAAAAAGTAAGCTTCTATCTGTATTAGAAGTCCTTATACTGAAAAATTCACCTTATTTATTGAATGACCCTCGTATATATATATATATATATATATATATATATATATATATATATATATATATATATATAGTATGATATTTATATATATTAATACATACATACACACGCATATATATATATATATATATATATATATATATATATATATATATATATATATATATATATATATATATTCTTTCAAAACCATTATGGATATGATCAGAACTAAAAACACCCATAACAATAATAATTCAGAAGCCGGTATATATAAAATAAATTGCCGAAACTGTTCCTCTCAATACATTTGGGAAAGATGCTGAAATTAAAAAAAAATTATCTGTCAACACAAAAGGGAACTTATACATAACAATTTATCAAATGCACTAGTCATATTCAGAAATAAATTCAACCACAATTTCCAGCTTAAAAATACCACATTTATCAAAAGAGAAAGTAATTTACTGCAAATTCTCGAGAGAGCAGCTATCGATTCTTATCAATGTATAAATCTACGCCCAGGTTTCTTTCCAATCTTAACTTTTCTAAAAGAATTAATACTTTCCTAAGCCAACATACACGGCCAAAGAAATGCTGAAAAAATAACAGAAAACGGTTAAATCTATTAGCACATGTTTTTGAAGAGATACAGCGACATACGTCCATTCCAAACCCTAACAAGCTGAACATAATTTTAACATTATTCATTTATAAAAAAAAATTCTTGAATATTACTCGCTTACTTTTGCCTTACTAGACTTCGAATAATTGCACTTTGTGTTTTCCATATGTTTTGACTGACCTTTCAACCACCTTATGAATATTCATGAATGTTCTCAGATTTCAAAACCTTGATAAACCAATGGCATCCTTGCTTTTGCGCAGAAACACGTGCAACAAATAAATCCTACATTTGCCTTGATAAATTCTCTTAGAGGACGAAACGCGTCGGCTGAGAATAGCTTTATCCTCTTGTGTTTTTATTCACACACACACACACACACATATATATATATATATATATATATTCATTGATGCATGTTTCATTAAATAATATAGACAAGTGTTGTCAATATATTTTATGTAAATTCTTTTCATATCGTCTGATAAGCTTAATAACATTATCATTAAACGAAGAAAGAAAATCACAATATTGATACATATTTTTTAATCCTATCTAAGCTTTCGGCTTACATAAGCCATTATCAAAGATGACAATTACATTGCAATATATTAAGCAATACACGGACAAAACAATGGTGATAGTCTGTTTCTGCTTACATGGAAGATTTCCAAGCAAAGACAAACTCGTGCATATAAGGCTGAAAGCGAAAATCGCACCGCAGCTTATGACGTCACACATGACCACGCAAGAGTGAAAACGAGAAGTATTAAGTATGCGAAGCCGTTGGTATAAACCAATGACTTCTGTTACCAATTATAGGCATTTAAGAATATTTGTGGAGATTTCATAGTTTATTTTGTTCAGGTTAGGTTTCAACTGTTTTATGTATATAGCTTCAAGAATTTTTAGTTTTTGTTTATTGTTTTCATGTATATGTATAGTTTAATTATAAATAATTTCATTTTTTTTTGTTTCTCAGCTTTGTTTTTTACAAGATATACAAATACTTTTGATGCATTATATATTCACCATTATTTGCAATTACTTCTTGTCACTTATCTGGCTACACATGGATACCTTTTGACTAAAATTTCACACGCTTTAATGTGAAAAAGCTTTCAATAATCTCTTGAATCTGGTTTGCTCCAGAGAAAGTTTTCCCTATCAAAGCGTTTTGTAGCGGTCGAAAAAGGCAATAATCAGTTGGTGCAAAGATCAAATGAATATAGCGGACGGGACAGAAAAGATCGACCGAATTCCAATTTTTCTTTGTTTTTTTCTTGCTGTATGCAGCCTTGCGTTGTCAGGGAGCATTTTCCTTTAATTCACTATGTACGCTGCCATTGCAATGCGAAAACTAAGGTATGTTAGTGCACATTATTATCAAATGATTACTAGCCAAGATGATACATAGGTCATTTCAGGTTCATAATGATACATTTTTTCTTTGAAGTTCCCCAAAACGGAATTTACTTATCACTCAATATATATATATATATATATATATATATATATATATATATATATATATATATATATATATATAATTTATATATGTGTGAAAATATATAGAAAAATAGGAAAGAACCGTTAGGTTAATAATCCAAAAGTCTTTAGTATTTTTGTTATTTATTTTTAAAAAACAGTGCTCAATACATAAGTAGAGCCTAAATTATAATTATTTAAAAAAAATATGATTCCATCGCTACACAAGAGTTCTCATGTTTCAAAATTAGAAGCTAAAAACCAGCTCAAGAATTCGCTTGAGGATGAAATAGAGCTGTTTTTTAGCTTGTATTTTTGAAACGAGAACTCTTGTGTAGAGATGGAATCATATTTAAAAAAATAATTATATATATATATATATATATATATATATATATATATATATATATATATATATATATATATATATATTCTAATTTCACGTGCCATGCCTTTTTTGGGATATCTCAGTTTCAGTTATTTCCCTTTAGTAACTCAACTCTCTAATTTTTTCGTTCTTTCTGCTGTGGCCCGGTATTGAACACATATCTCTCTCTCCATATATATATTTGTATGTTTGTTTGTGTTTTGTGTGTGTGTTTGCGTATGCCTACGTATAGGGATGTCTGTAGATGCAGATTTTCGATGGAACACAAGGAACTTAAATTTTAATGTGATCTGTTCTTTAATTTGTATTCTTTTGTATTTAGTGTCTCTTTTTAAAAAAGAACCCTGGTAATTTTTCAGGTAACTAATATTTAGCAAACATCTATATATCCATGCGCTTAAAAACACACACACACACACACACACACACACACACACACACACACACACACACACACACACACACACACACACACACAATCAAACAAATGCATATATATATATATATATATATATATATATATATATATGTATATAGTTGGATTGATGTGAGTTCGTGACCCTGGGTTTCACGCTATTTGCGATCGTCAGACGAATTAATCGTTTGTCTGATGATCACAAATAGTGTGAAATCCAGTGTCACAAACTCACATCAATCCAACAAAATATGTTAGCTCTATCACTGATATTGTGCGCTTTCCAAATAAGTTATTTGGAAAGCACTCAATATAGATAGAGCGTGAAACCCAGGATCACACACACACACACACACACACACACACACACACACACACACACACATATATATATATATATATATATATATATATAGCGTGAAATCCAGGGTCACAAACTCACATCAATCCAACTAAATATGTTAGCTCTATCACTGATATCGAGCACTTTCCAAATAAATTATTAGAGCTAACATATTTAGTTGGATTGATGTGAGATTGTGACCCTGTGTCTCACGCTATATATATATATATATATATATATATATATATATATATATATATATATATATATGTGTGTGTGCGTGTGTGTGTGTGTGTGTCTGTGTGTGTGTGCATGCTGGATCAGATGGTATTTTCTCCGGCAAAGGGGGACACAGAATCGAATCCTGCCGGAGGGAACATTTTCTTTAATAAGTTTTCTCGAGGGTGCAGGCTAGTATGCAAATATTAAATAGTCTTTAAAATAAGAGGAGCGTTTAATTAAATACGGGTATCCACTAAAATTAACATTTTTAAGCAATTCTCACCGAAAAGAATGGGCTGATTTTTTGTTTAGCTTCCAGACTTTATGAACCCTAATTTTGTGTGGCGGTCTAATGAAAAAGACAGAATTCTGATATTCATGGTAAACAGGTCGTTCTTACTTGGTAGGAGGTTATGTTGATATTATACCATAGTCAAGCTAATTATATGAGGATAATTTTATTATTTGATATTTGTTTCGTTAAATAAGGTTCAAATGAATCTGCAATTAATGACTAATCAAAATCAATAATGAATTAATTACGACATTTTGAACTTGACCTACTAAGTAATTACGTTTTTTTTATATAGTGATCTATTGGATATGTTGATACGTAATAAAAAAGAAACGCTAGTCTACTGTTTTAATTATGAAAATGTAATAAAGGTCTGTTTTGAATTCCTAAAGGAAAGCATCGAGAAGAAATGTCATAATATTGTCGTGCAAATTTCGCCTATAAACTTGGCCAAGAGTTTGCTCAGTGTTTGGAATTTTAATCGGATATTTTATAACCATTTCACCCCAAGCAAGGCGATAATGCCACTAAGACGTAAGAGGCCAGTGGAAATGAAAGAGAATGAGAAATCTTTACAAAGGAACCAGAAACCAAATTCTAAACAGGAAAAAAAGATATACCTCTACTCCTATTCAAAAGACCGGGGAGGAGGGTGAACCGAACGACAGGCGAACCTACCTTTCTTAAAATATGGATTCGCCTTTTTTATTTAAAAATCAAAAATGTGATTCAAACGTATAAATGAAAATTTGTTTTGTTTAGGTAAATATGACTATGAATAATCGAATGTCAAAAATGGTGATTTTTCGCTATGAGGCTCCACGGTCGGTTGATAGCGATCAAAGGAAGATATTATTTGAGAATTATCAGTTTTATACAAGCCCCAAGCCATTCGTTGAAAATCATTTCCATGAATTTGGTTATGAGCGATGAAAAACTGTATACTTTACAATGGGCATTTCCACTGATTTTCTATAGAATTAGCATACCATGATAAAAAAATGCCCCAAACTTAATAAAAACAAAAATTTATCGTCAAAATCTTTGTTATTAATAAGAAAAAGAAAGAAAAAAAGAAAAAAAAAGGATATTTTGATCATTAAATTATATTTTTTGATACTTTTTAGAACGTTCGAAATTTTTATTAAAAATCTTTTTCTTTTGTCAGAGGGAAGACCAAAGATTAGTATAAGTAATTTTAACGTCTTTTTTTGCGGTAAAAACACATTGATTTAGAAATTCTTGCAAAAATCTAATAAGTGTCGGATTACAATGAAATGGCATTATTTTAGAACAATGGTTTTAGAAAATCTTATTAAAAATATTTTTGTTTTACATCTGTTGCCCACCATTTATTTAGTTTTAATAAATTTCGAGAAATTAAATTTTCTCCCAATTAATGTTTATATTAGTTAAAAGCAGAAATCCTTGGAAAATTTAAATCATCATTGTTTTTGTTTTTTGTAAAACTGAAACACCAGTTCCCTAAAAAAACTGCTCTGAATCGTAAAATAAAAAAAATGCAATAAAACTAAGACATTATTTAATTAGAAAGTCTTTTAATTACTTTTATGAATAAGATATAAGAATTGTTTTCATTTTTTAATAATTTTAATTAGACTAGTCTTTTAAATTTCTGCATTACTTTGACCCCGTTGTGTGATATTGTTATTAAGTAAAAACTATATTTACTAATCATAAATGGACAAGCCCAGTAAAATCAAACACTAATGTTAAAATGAATTTTGAATATTTTTTTATATGTGTATAAACATCGCGATTTTTGTAGATACGGTTGTTCATATTTGGAATTATCAGGAATTAAGAGCGATAACTAGAGTAGATTTAAAGCCAAAGTATCTAAAATTCAATAAAACATTAGATTATAGAGATAATTTCCTAATTTTTTAAAGATTACTAAGTAGTTAAAAATTACATAAAAAAGACGCTCACGTTATATTCCTTAATTTTCTTTTACAGATTATAACCGCCATAGAAAAACATTAGATAAACTTCCATCGACAGGTCAACACCTTAAGTAAACAGCTACCGCCGTATTGTAAAATGCATTTCTGCGATATTTTAAACTTAAAGTAATATTTATTTCAAAGCAGATTAATTAAAAATTAAAACAGTTAATATTCCTCAAATAAAGATTCAGAACAGTGTATTTTATTTTTGGAAGAGGTTTTAAAAAAGGGAATTACATTGCGATGAAAGATGATTAAAAATGGTGCTAATCAGCTATTTTAGCAACAAAAAACTTCCTGTCAATTTAAATTCATTTTATATTAGTTTTAAAATACGTCAAAATATTTTGCTTATTGGAAATATTAAATTTAATCTATTAGCTTGAAATTAAAACTAAAAAGCTTCAAGAAACATTTTTCATTTATAAAATTCATTTTACACCTTGGGTGACGTGTTTTCTGTGAAAGTATCAACTTTACAACAATGTGGAATGCAAAAGTTTGTGTGGTAAGCAAAATGAATCACTACTAATTTTTTATTTTATTTTATTTTTTTTAATCGTATCACCCCAAGCAAGGCCGGAGGCCACTATCACGCAAGGGGTTAAAGAAGGGTTGGAGGAAGAGCAGATAGGAGTGGCAAGGGAGGGGATGTAGTGAAAGAGAAAGACAGTGGGTCGATCAAGGCAAGGGAGTCACAGAAGATCCGGAGCGAGAGCAGATAGGAATGAAAAATGAAAGGATGTGGAGAAGGTCGATCAAGGAAACAACGAAATTATGCTGTGTATATTATGATACTGGCAGAGAGTCATTTACATGAAGAAGCCACCGATTGATTCGAACAAGTATTGCTTTCAGTTACCTCGACTGAACGCAGCAATCGACAATGTGCCCTGATTTAGGTGTAATATTCCACCAAAATAACACTTGACTACGTGTGTTTCTTTGATAACCAAGCAAATATTGTTACAATCTAGCAGGAAAATTTTCCTTAATCTGCCGTATTACTTCGGATTACATTTTATCCCTGTCTTTAAAGAATTATTTTTATTAAAATAATAATAAGAAATTCCTAGAGCAATACTTTGTCAAGAAAATTTTTGGAATATGAAATCCTGAAGTTAGCTTATATTTAAAAGATATTGTCACTGTACGTTCAATGCAGTGACTAAATAAATGTAAAAAAAGGATTTTATAATATGAACTTTCGAGTAAACCACTATTAAGACAGATGTCAAACTAGGGTTCCTTGAACTTTAACCCTACAATAAGGAGGTTCTGTTTGGATGGAGGAGCATTATCGGGAATAGTTGGACAATTTCCTCACACGTGAAGAGAAAACTAGAATCAACAAAGATATGGTTCTACAGAAGGATGCTTGTACGGAATATGCGTGCAACGAACAAGTTTCAAAGAAAATGTGAACGAAAAGAACACTTAGAATCAGAAAGAGAAAATTGACATTTCTGGGAAACATAACGAGGAAAGGGGACTTGGGGACATATTGAAGGCAAGGGAGCAGAGGGAACATCTAGATTATGTAAATAGAGGGTAGAATGGGACTGGGTTGATAGTAAAGGAACAAACATTGCTAAGAGCTACAAAGGTTAGGATGTTGTGGAGAGCCCTGATCATAAAAAAGGTCCTTATTTTTGTTATTTTTATCATTTTGCTCGCTGACATTTCGCGTTGCAGTTATTCGAAGAATTTTAGTTGATTTGATAACAACATTTCATTTGTTTTTTTTTTATTTTGACACACGGTCATATGAAGTTGACAGTAAATGTCTGACTTACTAACAATGGTGTGTGAGCTTAACAGTATTTCGATGAAGAACTACAGACGTTCTTTCAATCACTTTTAGTAACAGCACAGACAATACTAAGTCATGGTTTTCCTTCGAATTTCGTTCACTCTGGTCAGTGCCAAGAAAAATCTTTGCCGCCTTTAAATAAGCTTATATAATTATTAGACATGGATTAACATGGAAATCTAATATCAGACGAAGTGCACTTCTATTGAAATGGTTTAAGGAAAGGGTCCTTCCAGTATCTCGATCCCTTTCCTCAGCTTTGTGGTGGAGGGATGCGTTTTATTGTATGTCTTCTGCAATGCTCATCGCAATGACATTGGGGCCATAGCCAGCGCTTTTACAAATGGCACAAAGCACTGATTAATTCCCGATGACGTCGCTGGAATTGAATGCGAAGCGAACAGAAAAGATATTGATTCAGATTCCTCAGCGACCTGACGACGTCAGCCATCTTAGTTTTAATTCTGCTAAGGGCAGCAATGAAAGTAGTTCGGTTCGTATGACGCGCTGTGACGCGTGTTATTGTCAGTGTTATGACAGTCATTCACATGACTTTCTTTGATCATCATCAAACTGTAGAAAGAATCTCACCACACCATGCTTAGTTTATAATATCCTTTATTCAGCCATCATCATCATCATCATCATCATCATCATCATCATCATCATCATCATCATCATCATGTGCCCAATTCGTAAAAGCCTTGTTAATGTTCAGTGTCGTTAATCTTTGGTCGCTTAATGTAGAAACAGGATTAGCAAACTAGCCTCGCATCGCATAACATTCAAAAGAGTAATGAGTTCATTCCTTACTAGGCGTTGCAGACAAACATGTACATAGGCTATCTATCTATCTATCTATCTATCTATCTATCTATCTATCTATCTATCTATCTATCTATCACAATCTGTTCACATCTATCTATCTATCTATCTATCTATCTATCTATCTATATATCTATCTATCTATCACAATCTGTTCACATCTATCTATCTATCTATCTATCTATCTATCTATCTTAGCTATTCATACGTATCTTTGCAACTTTGTGCCAGTCTAAGCTAAGCTCGGTCTCCTTATCATGGAGTAGTTTTTAGAAAGCTAGCTTTACTGCTGTAATTAGTTCAATCCGACAAATGTAGCCCTGTATCAAACTGTGCACTAATTGGAAGGCCTGCCGTCTATATAGGTGTATTTGTGTGCGTGTGTATGACTACATCAAGCTTACTGCTGTTGAGGTACGGTAGAGTAATGGATTGCGGTTCGGATTGAGAGATCGGAGAGCCGAGTTCGAATTTCAGTTGAGTTCATTACATTCACTTACGCGAGTAAATGTATGAATTCATCTATTCTCTTCCACCCAGCTACGGGTAAATAGCAGAACAGAATGGGTTCTATAGCCTTGGGTTGCAACCGGTGAAGAAAAACTGAATTCAAAATGTAGCCCTGGTGAAGTACATGCTATGCGGCTAGGTAAAGGATCATTCATATTGAATACGATCGATTTTTTTTGCCGATGAAAAATTGCATTTTATACAACTGAGGTAGATGCGTCCTCAAATATGAGTGTCAATTTATTTATTAGTTTGATATAAAAATTGCCGGTTCCATCTTTTCAACAAGAAAAATTTTAGAAAATCGTTGAAGTTTAGACAGTTTTACAATTAAATGCAAGTACGTTGTATACAAGTCTTAGAAAAATAGGTTCCATTATGGAAATGAACATAAGTCATTGATGAAACAATTGTATTTTTCTTCTTTCTCAGCTGAAATAAAAAAATTATTTTTCTGTAAGATAGTCGTCAGCGATGAAGAAGAGATTTATAGCGTGAATCTAAAAAGAAAAACACCCTAGTGAGATCAAAAATAGCCTTCAAAATATTTCAAGTTAAACAGAATCTGTTAGGGAAAATATTCTGTGTCGGAGAGGAAATTTAAAAGCAATTTTAAAATAACGGATTGCTGGAACCTGGACAAACTTTTATTGTGCAAAATTAGTGAGAAACTGGCTCATTTGAATGACACATTGAAACAGAATACCTTTTCCAAGCAAGAGTTTTGATCAGTGAATTCACTGCATGGATACGGCCGTTCTTAAGGCTTAAATTATATTTAAGGCGAAAAAGATTTTGAGCGAGTAAAGCCTGGCGGTCTTGGCAAAGACATCCTTCTTTGAACATTGTGGACTGGCGCCACAGAATCACAAACAAACACATCCTCCGAGGACTACCAAGAGCACCAACTAAAATTGATAGCACATGCAACTCGAAGAGAAAATTAATGACGCAAACAAGATGGTAACATTCGATTCTACTTCACCCCCTCCCCCCATCGTCAATACTGGAAAGAGCGATAAAAGATATTGGACTTCATAAAACTGTTTTTCCTAAACAAATGTTTTAAGTGAAAGATTTTATAAATTCCAACCTAAACAGTACTGGCTGCTCGGCAAATGAATGCCAAATGTATCCTTGGAGTGAAACGGCTAATGTTACCATTCCCTGGATTTGTCACTGCCAGTCTATTATTTGTTTTGCTCATTGTTTGGTTAGCGGATTCAAATCGTTCCAGCTATCGAAAGATTTTTTCGAAGAATGTAGATTTATTGCAAATTGAATTAAAATTATGGCACGAGGCCGAAGGGGAAATGGGGTGATGCTGGTTTACACTATCCTAAATTTAGCTAATCCGATTCACGATCAGTTCATCCATTACAATTTACTCATTCACCACAAGAACTTATCCATCACCATTCAATCCGATATATACAACAATACCACATACTCACAGACACTACAAACACTTCCATATCATAATAATGTTTTTGGTTTTTATCATTTTTATAAAAATATATAAAAATTTAATTACATGAAATGAGGAGGGATGGACCTACAAACAAAACTAAAATATGAAAAAAAAACGTTCAAACTGAAAATAAAATATGTTAATAAGACCTGTCCAACCCTCAGAAAAAGAAGAGCGGCCGCTGTATTCTGCCAATAAGCAGAATCAAGAAGCATGCTGACTCGAGGAGAGAGAAGAATGGATTGAATCAATTTTCCTTTTTCAGATGGAATACCCTTTTTAGTCGAAATGGGATCATTCCAAGATTTAGAATTGTTTGTACTGTCGCTTTTAGCGACAGAAAACTGGTGACACAATAATGATATGAATACCGACGATCATGTAACATCACCTAAAATGTCCACATGAACATGTTTTCTAAGATTTGTTTAACTGGAAATCTTTCTGTTGTAAAGGATTCTGGTGGGAGGATGTTTAATTGTAAACATCGCAATTAAGAGAAAGTAATCTGTATTGATTTATTTTATTAATAAACTTTAAAATATTCATCACTCATATGAAAGCATTAAATTGAAAATTGATTTATTGTTAACGTAAATAGATATATTTTTATTTCATTATCAGCAATTGTATATGAATTCTTGTGGGGATTACTTTAAAAAAAAAAGGTTGCGCTAACAATCACACATCTAAATTAGAAATAGACAATTGTTTATTCCGATATGATGCCATAATCTGCGTATGCATTCTTTCAGATGACTTTAGTCATAGACTATTGTTTGGTCCGATATGATCCCATAATCTGTATATCTCCCTCCCCTTTTCATCTTTTCATTATTAGTATTTTAATGTATTTTATTATCATTAAATTTTTATGGTGTGGAGCGCGTTTTTGTAGGTTCCCCTGGTGTGGATGTGGTATTATGGTGGATGAAGGTTTGAATGGCGATGGATGAGTTCTTGTGGTGAATGGGTTAATTGTAATGTATGAATGGGTCGCGAATCTGATTAGCTAGGTACAGGATAGTAAGTTATGACCAGCCTTTACCCCTCCCCTTTTTTGGCCTTGTGCCACATTTTGTACTTTTGTGCAAATAAATATTGATATGATCCCATAATCAGTTTATACATTCTAGCCGATCTCTTCAGTAATGGACTATTGTTTGTTACGATATGATCCCATAATCTGTGTATACATTCTATCCTATCTGTCTAGTAATGGATTATTGCTTGTTCTGATATGATCCAATAATCTGTATATGCAATCTCTCTAGTGATGGACGATTGTTTGTTTTGAGATGATCTAAGAATCCGTGTATGCAGTTCGGCCAATCTATTTAGAAATAGCCTATCATTTGTTGCAATATGATACCAGAATCTTTCTATGCATTCAATGTGATCGCTTTAGTTATGAACTATTGTTTGTTAGGATATGATGCCCAAATCTGCTTATGCATTCTATCCGAGCTCTCTAGTAAGGTAGTTTATTCCGATATGATACTATAATCTCTATATCCATTCTATCTGTTCTCTTTAGTTAAGGACTAGTGTTTCTTACGAGCTGATGCGATAATCTGTCTATGCCTTTTGTCCGATCTCTTCAGCAATGAACAATTGTTTGATACTATACTTAGCTGTGGACTATTGCATGTTCTATGATGCAACAGTTTGTATAGGAATTCTATCCGTTTCTTTTCAGCAATGGACTGTTGTTTCTTACAAGATAATCACATAATCTGTGTACATATCCTAGTCGATCTCTTTGGTAATGGAATATTTTTTTACGATATGACAGTATAGTCTGTCTATGCATTCTATCCAATCTCTTCAGCAATGGACGATTGATTAATACGGTATGATCACACACACTGTATATGTATTCTAGTCGACCTCATTATTTATGGACTATCGTCCTGATATGATGGCATAATCTGTCTATGCATGCTATAATATTTCTTCAGCAATGTACGATTGTTTGATACGATCGCAAAATGTGTGTACGTATTCTAGTCGATCTCTTTATTTATGGAGTATTTCTTTTCTCCCGATAGGATGCCGTAATGTGTCTATGGATTGTATCTAATCTCTTCAACAATGGCGGATTCATGGATACGATATGATCACTCAATCCGTGCACGTATTCTAGTTGATCTCTTTACTTATGGGACTATTGTTTGTTCCAGTATGATCACACAATCTATCCGATCTCTTTAGTTATGGACTGTTGTTTCTTACAAGATCATGCCATCATCTGTCTATGCCTTCTATCCGATCACTTCAGCAATGGACGATTGTATGATACGATATGATCTCACAATCTGGGTGTATATTCTCGTTGATCTTTTTATTTATGGACTGTTTTTTGTTCCGATACGATGCCATAATCTGTCTATGCATTCTATCCTATCTCTCTAGTAATGGACTATAGTTTGTTCCGATATGATGCCAGAATCTGTGTGTCCATTGACGATTTTTCTTACGTTATGAGACCATAATCAGTCTATGCATTGTATCCTTTCTCTATAGCAATGGAATATTGTTTGTAAATATATGTTGCCTAAAATGTGTATGCATTCTAATCGATCCCTTCAGTAATGAACTCTTGTTTGTTACGACAGGATGTCATGATATGTGTATACGTTCTGTCTTATCTCTTTAGTAATGGACTATTGTTTGCTACGACAGGATGTCATGATATGTGTATACGTGCTATCTTATCCCTTTAGTAATGGACTATTGTTTGTTACGACAGGATGTCATGATATGTGTATACGTTCTGTCTTATCTCTTTAGTAATGGACTATTGTTTGTTACGACAGGATGTCATGATATGTGTATACGTGATATCTTATCCCTTTAGTAATGGACTATTGTTTGTTACGACAGGATGTCATGATATGTGTATACGTGCTATCTTATGCCTTTAGTAATGGACTATTGTTTGTTACGACAGGATGTCATGATATGTGTATACGTTCTGTCTTATCTCATTAGTAATGGACTATTGTTTGTTACAACAGGATGTCATGACATGTGTATACGTTCTGTCTTATCTCTTTAGTAATGGACTATTGTTTGTTACGACAGGATGTCATGATATGTGTATACGTGCTATCTTATCTCTTTAGTAATGGACTATTGTTTGTTACGACAGGATGTCATAATATGTGTATACGTGCTATATTATCTCTTTAGTAATGGACTATTGTTTGTTATGACAGGATGTCATGATATGTGTATACGTGCTATCTTATCCCTTTAGTAATGGACTATTGTTTGTTACGACAGGATGTCATGATATGTGTATACGTTCTGTCTTATCTCTTTAGTAATGGACTATTGTTTGTTACGACAGGATGTCATGATATGTGTATACGTGCTATCTTATCTCTTTAGTAATGGACTATTGTTTGTTACGACAGGATGTCATGATATGTGTATACGTGCTATCTTATCCCTTTAGTAATGGACTATTGTTTGTTACGAGAGGATGTCATGATATGTGTATACGTTCTGTCTTATCTCTTTAGTAATGGACTATTGTTTGCTACGACAGGATGTCATGATATGTGTATACGTGCTATCTTATCCCTTTAGTAACGGACTATTGTTTGTTACGACAGGATGTCATGATATGTGTATACGTTCTGCCTTATCTCTTTAGTAATGGACTATTGTTTGTTACGACAGGATTTCATGACATGTGTATACGTTCTGTCTTATCTCTTTAGTAATGGACTATTGTTTGTTACGACAGGATGTCATGATATGTGTATACGTGCTATCTTATCTCTTTAGTAATGGACTATTGTTTGTTACGACAGGATGTCATGATATGTGTATACGTGCTATCTTATCCCTTTAGTAATGGACTATTGTTTGTTACGACAGGATGTCATGATATGTGTATACGTTCTGTCTTATCTCTTTAGTAATGGACTATTGTTTGTTACGACAGGATGTCATGATATGTGTATACGTGATATCTTATCCCTTTAGTAATGGACTATTGTTTGTTACGACAGGATGTCATGATATGTGTATACGTGCTATCTTATGCCTTTAGTAATGGACTATTGTTTGTTACGACAGGATGTCATGATATGTGTATACGTTCTGTCTTATCTCATTAGTAATGGACTATTGTTTGTTACGACAGGATGTCATGACATGTGTATACGTTCTGTCTTATCTCTTTAGTAATGGACTATTGTTTGTTACGACAGGATGTCATGATATGTGTATACGTGCTATCTTATCTCTTTAGTAATGGACTATTGTTTGTTACGACAGGATGTCATAATATGTGTATACGTGCTATATTATCTCTTTAGTAATGGACTATTGTTTGTTATGACAGGATGTCATGATATGTGTATACGTGCTATCTTATCCCTTTAGTAATGGACTATTGTTTGTTACGACAGGATGTCATGATATGTGTATACGTTCTGTCTTATCTCTTTAGTAATGGACTATTGTTTGTTACGACAGGATGTCATGATATGTGTATACGTGCTATCTTATCTCTTTAGTAATGGACTATTGTTTGTTACGATAGGATGTCATGATATGTGTATACGTGCTATCTTATCCCTTTAGTAATGGACTATTGTTTGTTACGAGAGGATGTCATGATATGTGTATACGTTCTGTCTTATCTCTTTAGTAATGGACTATTGTTTGCTACGACAGGATGTCATGATATGTGTATACGTGCTATCTTATCCCTTTAGTAACGGACTATTGTTTGTTACGACAGGATGTCATGATATGTGTATACGTTCTGTCTTATCTCTTTAGTAATGGACTATTGTTTGTTACGACAGGATTTCATGACATGTGTATACGTTCTGTCTTATCTCTTTAGTAATGGACTATTGTTTGTTACGACAGGATGTCATGATATGTGTATACGTGCTATCTTATCTCTTTAGTAATGGACTATTGTTTGTTACGACAGGATGTCATGATATGTGTATACGTGCTATCTTATCCCTTTAGTAATGGACTATTGTTTGTTACGACAGGATGTCATGATATGTGTATACGTTCTGTCTTATCTATTTAGTAATGGACTATTGTTTGTTACGACAGGATGTCATGATATGTGTATACGTGCTATCTTATCCCTTTAGTAATGGACTATTGTTTGTTACGAGAGGATGTCATGATATGTGTATACGTTCTGTCTTATCTCTTTAGTAATGGACTATTGTTTGCTACGACAGGATGTCATGATATGTGTATACGTGATATCTTATCTCTTTAGTAATGGACTATTGTTTGTTACGACAGGATGTCATGATATGTGTATACGTGCTATATTATCTCTTTAGTAATGGACTATTGTTTGTTACGACAGGATGTCATGATATGTGTATACGTTCTGTCTTATCTCTTTAGTAATGGACTATTGTTTGTTACGACAGGATGTCATGACATGTGTATACGTTCTGTCTTATCTCTTTAGTAATGGACTATTGTTTGTTACGACAGGATGTCATGATATGTGTATACGTGCAATCTTATCTCTTTAGTAATGGACTATTGTTTGTTACGACAGGATGTCATGATATGTGTATACGTGCTATCTTATCCCTTTAGTAATGGACTATTGTTTGTTACGACAGGATGTCATATGTGTATACGTGCTATCTTATCCCTTTAGTAATGGACTATTGTTTGTTACGACAGGATGTCATGATATGTGTATACGTTCTGTCTTATCTCTTTAGTAATGGACTACTGTTTGTTACGACAGGATGTCATGATATGTATATACGTGCTATCTTATCCCTTTAGTAATGGACTATTGTTTGTTACGACAGGATGTCATGACATGTGTATACGTTCTGTCTTATCTCTTTAGTAATGGACTATTGTTTGTTACGACAGGATGTCATGATATGTGTATACGTGCTATCTTATCCCTTTAGTAATGGACTATTGTTTGTTACGACAGGATGTCATGATATGTGTATACGTGCTATCTTATCCCTTTAGTAATGGACTATTGTTTGTTACGACAGGATGTCATGATATGTGTATACGTTCTGTCTTATCTCTTTAGTAATGGACTATTGTTTGTTACGACAGGATGTCATGATATGTGTATACGTGCTATCTTATCCCTTTAGTAATGGACTATTGTTTGTTACGAGAGGATGTCATGATATGTGTATACGTTCTGTCTTATCTCTTTAGTAATGGACTATTGTTTGCTACGACAGGATGTCATGATATGTGTATACGTGATATCTTATCTCTTTAGTAATGGACTATTGTTTGTTACGACAGGATGTCATGATATGTGTATACGTGCTATATTATCTCTTTAGTAATGGACTATTGTTTGTTACGACAGGATGTCATGATATGTGTATACGTGCTATCTTATCCCTTTAGTAATGGACTATTGTTTGTTACGACAGGATGTCATGATATGTGTATACGTGCTATCTTATCCCTTTAGTAATGGACTATTGTTTGTTACGACAGGATGTCATGATATGTGTATACGTGCTATCTTATATCTTTAGTAATGGACTATTGTTTGTTACGACAGGATGTCATGATATGTGTATACGTGCTATATTATCTCTTTAGTAATGGACTATTGTTTGTTACGACAGGATGTCGTGATATGTGTATACGTGCTATCTTATCCCTTTAGTAATGGACTATTGTTTGTTACGACAGGATGTCATGATATGTGTATACGTTCTGTCTTATCTCTTTAGTAATGGACTATTGTTTGTTACGACAGGATGTCATGATATGTGTATACGTGCTATCTTATCTCTTTAGTAATGGACTATTGTTTGTTACGACAGGATGTCATGATATGTGTATACGTGCTATATTATCTCTTTAGTAATGGACTATTGTTTGTTACGACAGGATGTCATGATATGTGTATACGTGCTATCTTATCCCTTTAGTAATGGACTATTGTTTGTTACGACAGGATGTCATGATATGTGTATACGTTCTGTCTTATCTCTTTAGTAATGGACTATTGTTTGTTACGACAGGATGTCATGATATGTGTATACGTGCTATCTTATCTCTTTAGTAATGGACTATTGTTTGTTACGACAGGATGTCATGATATGTGTATACTTGCTATCTTATCCCTTTAGTAATGGACTATTGTTTTTTACGGCAGGATGTCATGATATGTGTATACGTTCTGTCTTATCTCTTTAGTAATGGACTATTGTTTGGTACGACAGGATGTCATGATATGTGTATACGTGCTATTTTATCCCTTTAGTAATGGACTATTGTTTGTTACGACAGGATATCATGATATGTGTATACGTGCTATCTTATCCGTTTAGTAATGGACTATTGTTTGTTACAACAGGATGTGATGATATGTGTATACATGCTATCTTATCCCTTTAGTAATGGACTATTGTTTGTTACGACAGGATGTCATGATATATGTATACGTGCTATGTTATCCCTTTAGTAATGGACTATTGTTTGTTACAACAGGATGTCATGATATGTGTATATGTGCTGTCTTATCTCTTTAGTAATGGTCCATTGTTTGTTACGACAGGATGTCGTGATATGTGTATACGTGCTATCTTATCCCTTTAGTAATGGACTATTGTTTGTTACGACAGGATGTCATGATATGTGTATACGTTCTGTCTTATCTCTTTAGTAATGGACTATTGTTTGTTACGACAGGATGTCATGATATGTGTATACGTGCTATCTTATCTCTTTAGTAATGGACTATTGTTTGTTACGACAGGATGTCATGATATGTGTATACGTGCTATATTATCTCTTTAGTAATGGACTATTGTTTGTTACGACAGGATGTCATGATATGTGTATACGTGCTATCTTATCCCTTTAGTAATGGACTATTGTTTGTTACGACAGGATGTCATGATATGTGTATACGTTCTGTCTTATCTCTTTAGTAATGGACTATTGTTTGTTACGACAGGATGTCATGATATGTGTATACGTGCTATCTTATCTCTTTAGTAATGGACTATTGTTTGTTACGACAGGATGTCATGATATGTGTATACTTGCTATCTTATCCCTTTAGTAATGGACTATTGTTTTTTACGGCAGGATGTCATGATATGTGTATACGTTCTGTCTTATCTCTTTAGTAATGGACTATTGTTTGGTACGACAGGATGTCATGATATGTGTATACGTGCTATTTTATCCCTTTAGTAATGGACTATTGTTTGTTACGACAGGATGTCATGATATGTGTATAGGTTCTATCTTATCCGTTTAGTAATGGACTATTGTTTGTTACAACAGGATGTGATGATATGTGTATACATGCTATCTTATCCCTTTAGTAATGGACTATTGTTTGTTACGACAGGATGTCATGATATGTGTATACGTGCTATGTTATCCCTTTAGTAATGGACTATTGTTTGTTACAACAGGATGTCATGATATGTGTATATGTGCTATCTTATCTCTTTAGTAATGGTCCATTGTTTGTTACGACAGGATGTCATGGTATGTGTATACGTTCTATCTTATCTCTTTAGTAATGGACTATTGTTTGTTACGACAGGATGACATGATATGTGTATACGTTCTATCTTATCCCTTTACTAATGGACCATTGTTTGTTACGACCGGATGTCATGATATGTGCATACGTGCTATCTTATCTCTTTAGTAATGGACCTTTGTTTGTTACGACAGGATGTCATGATATGTGTGTACGTGCTATCTTATCCCTTTAGTAATGGACTATTGTTTGTTACGACAGGATGTCATGACATGTGTATACGTTCTGTCTTATCTCTTTAGTAATGGACTATTGTTTGTTACGACAGGATGTCATGATATATGTATACGTGCTATGTTATCCCTTTAGTAATGGACTATTGTTTGTTACAACAGGATGTCATGATATGTGTATACGTGCTATCTTATCCCTTTAGTAATGGACTATTGTTTGTTACGGCAGGATGCCATGATATGTGTATACGTGCTATCTTATCCCTTTAGTAATGGACTATTGTTAGTTACGACAGGATGTCATGATATGTGTATACGTTCTATCTTATCCATTTACTAATGGACCATTGTTTGTTACGAGAGGATGTCATGATATGTGCATACGTGCTATCTTATCTCTTTAGTAATGGACCATTGTTTCTTACGACAGGATGTCATGGTATGTGTATAGGTTCTATCTTATCTCTTTAGTAATGGACTATTGTTTGTTACGACAGGATGACATGATATGTGTATACGTTCTATCTTATCCCTTTACTAATGGACTATTTTTTGTTACGACAGGATGTCATGATGTGTGTATACGTGCGATCTTATCTCTTTAGTAATGGACCATTGTTTGTTACGACAGGATGTCATGATATGTGCATACGTGCTATCTTATCTCTTTAGTAATGGACTATTGTTTGTTACGACAGGATGTCATGATATGTGTATACGTGCTATCTTATCTCTTTAGTAATGGACTATTGTTTGTTACAACTGGATGTCATGTTATGTGTATACGTGCTATCTTATCCCTTTCGTAATGGACTATTGTTTGTTACGACAAGATGTCATGATATGTGTATACGTGCTATCTTATCTCTTTAGTAATGGACTATTGTTTGTTACGACTGGATGTCATGATATGTGTATACGTGCTATCTTATCCCTTTAGTAATGGACCATTGTTTGTTACGACAGGATGTCATGACATGTGTATACGTGCTATCTTATCACTTTAGTAATGGACTATTGTTTGTTACGACAGGATGTCATGATATGTGTATACGTGCTATCTTATCCCTTTAGTAATGGACTATTGTTTGTTACGACAGGATGTCATGATATGTGTATACGTTCTGTCTTATCTCTTTAGTAATGGACTATTGTTTGTTACGACAGGATGTCATGATATGTGTATACGTGCTATCTTATCTCTTTAGTAATGGACTATTGTTTGTTACGACATGATGTCATGATATGTGTATACTTGCTATCTTATCCCTTTAGTAATGGACTATTGTTTGTTACGGCAGGATGTCATGATATGTGTATACGTTCTGTCTTATCTCTTTAGTAATGGACTATTGTTTGGTACGACAGGATGTCATGATATGTGTATACGTGCTATTTTATCCCTTTAGTAATGGACTATTGTTTGTTACGACAGGATATCATGATATGTGTATACGTGCTATCTTATCCGTTTAGTAATGGACTATTGTTTGTTACAACAGGATGTGATGATATGTGTATACATGCTATCTTATCCCTTTAGTAATGGACTATTGTTTGTTTCGACAGGATGTCATGATATGTGTATACGTGCTATCTTATCCCTTTAGTAATGGACTATTGTTTGTTACGACAGGATGTCATGATATATGTATACGTGCTATGTTATCCCTTTAGTAATGGACTATTGTTTGTTACAACAGGATGTCATGATATGTGTATATGTGCTATCTTATCTCTTTAGTAATGGTCCATTGTTTGTTACGACAGGATGTCATGGTATGTGTATACGTTCTATCTTATCTCTTTAGTAATGGACTATTGTTTGTTACGACAGGATGACATGATATGTGTATACGTTCTATCTTATCCCTTTACTAATGGACCATTGTTTGTTACGACCGGATGTCATGATATGTGCATACGTGCTATCTTATCTCTTTAGTAATGGACCTTTGTTTGTTACGACAGGATGTCATGATATGTGTGTACGTGCTATCTTATCCCTTTAGTAATGGACTATTGTTTGTTACGACAGGATGTCATGACATGTGTATACGTTCTGTCTTATCTCTTTAGTAATGGACTATTGTTTGTTACGACAGGATGTCATGATATATGTATACGTGCTATGTTATCCCTTTAGTAATGGACTATTGTTTGTTACAACAGGATGTCATGATATGTGTATACGTGCTATCTTATCCCTTTAGTAATGGACTATTGTTTGTTACGGCAGGATGCCATGATATGTGTATACGTGCTATCTTATCCCTTTAGTAATGGACTATTGTTTGTTACGACAGGATGTCATGATATGTGTATACGTTCTATCTTATCCATTTACTAATGGACCATTGTTTGTTACGAGAGGATGTCATGATATGTGCATACGTGCTATCTTATCTCTTTAGTAATGGACCATTGTTTCTTACGACAGGATGTCATGGTATGTGTATACGTTCTATCTTATCTCTTTAGTAATGGACTATTGTTTGTTACGACAGGATGACATGATATGTGTATACGTTCTATCTTATCCCTTTACTAATGGACTATTTTTTGTTACGACAGGATGTCATGATGTGTGTATACGTGCGATCTTATCTCTTTAGTAATGGACCATTGTTTGTTACGACAGGATGTCATGATATGTGCATACGTGCTATCTTATCTCTTTAGTAATGGACTATTGTTTGTTACGACAGGATGTCATGATATGTGTATACGTGCTATCTTATCTCTTTAGTAATGGACTATTGTTTGTTACAACTGGATGTCATGTTATGTGTATACGTGCTATCTTATCCCTTTCGTAATGGACTATTGTTTGTTACGACAAGATGTCATGATATGTGTATACGTGCTATCTTATCTCTTTAGTAATGGACTATTGTTTGTTACGACTGGATGTCATGATATGTGTATACGTGCTATCTTATCCCTTTAGTAATGGACCATTGTTTGTTACGACAGGATGTCATGACATGTGTATACGTGCTATCTTATCACTTTAGTAATGGACTATTGTTTGTTACGACAGGATGTCATGATATGTGTATACGTGCTATCTTATCCCTTTAGTAATGGACTATTGTTTGTTACGACAGGATGTCATGATATATGTATACGTGCTATGTTATCCCTTTAGTAATGGACTATTGTTTGTTACAACAGGATGTCATGATATGTGTATATGTGCTATCTTATCTCTTTAGTAATGGTCCATTGTTTGTTACGACAGGATGTCATGGTATGTGTATACGTTCTATCTTATCTCTTTAGTAATGGACTATTGTTTGTTACGACAGGATGACATGATATGTGTATACGTTCTATCTTATCCCTTTACTAATGGACCATTGTTTGTTACGACCGGATGTCATGATATGTGCATACGTGCTATCTTATCTCTTTAGTAATGGACCTTTGTTTGTTACGACAGGATGTCATGATATGTGTGTACGTGCTATCTTATCCCTTTAGTAATGGACTATTGTTTGTTACGACAGGATGTCATGACATGTGTATACGTTCTGTCTTATCTCTTTAGTAATGGACTATTGTTTGTTACGACAGGATGTCATGATATATGTATACGTGCTATGTTATCCCTTTAGTAATGGACTATTGTTTGTTACAACAGGATGTCATGATATGTGTATACGTGCTATCTTATCCCTTTAGTAATGGACTATTGTTTGTTACGGCAGGATGCCATGATATGTGTATACGTGCTATCTTATCCCTTTAGTAATGGACTATTGTTTGTTACGACAGGATGTCATGATATGTGTATACGTTCTATCTTATCCATTTACTAATGGACCATTGTTTGTTACGAGAGGATGTCATGATATGTGCATACGTGCTATCTTATCTCTTTAGTAATGGACCATTGTTTCTTACGACAGGATGTCATGGTATGTGTATACGTTCTATCTTATCTCTTTAGTAATGGACTATTGTTTGTTACGACAGGATGACATGATATGTGTATACGTTCTATCTTATCCCTTTACTAATGGACTATTTTTTGTTACGACAGGATGTCATGATGTGTGTATACGTGCGATCTTATCTCTTTAGTAATGGACCATTGTTTGTTACGACAGGATGTCATGATATGTGCATACGTGCTATCTTATCTCTTTAGTAATGGACTATTGTTTGTTACGACAGGATGTCATGATATGTGTATACGTGCTATCTTATCTCTTTAGTAATGGACTCTTGTTTGTTACAACTGGATGTCATGTTATGTGTATACGTGCTATCTTATCCCTTTCGTAATGGACTATTGTTTGTTACGACAGGATGTCATGATATGTGTATACTTGCTATCTTATCCCTTTAGTAATGGACTATTGTTTGTTACGGCAGGATGTCATGATATGTGTATACGTTCTGTCTTATCTCTTTAGTAATGGACTATTGTTTGGTACGACAGGATGTCATGATATGTGTATACGTGCTATTTTATCCCTTTAGTAATGGACTATTGTTTGTTACGACAGGATATCATGATATGTGTATACGTGCTATCTTATCCGTTTAGTAATGGACTATTGTTTGTTACAACAGGATGTGATGATATGTGTATACATGCTATCTTATCCCTTTAGTAATGGACTATTGTTTGTTTCGACAGGATGTCATGATATGTGTATACGTGCTATCTTATCCCTTTAGTAATGGACTATTGTTTGTTACGACAGGATGTCATGATATATGTATACGTGCTATGTTATCCCTTTAGTAATGGACTATTGTTTGTTACAACAGGATGTCATGATATGTGTATATGTGCTATCTTATCTCTTTAGTAATGGTCCATTGTTTGTTACGACAGGATGTCATGGTATGTGCATACGTGCTATCTTATCTCTTTAGTAATGGACCTTTGTTTGTTACGACAGGATGTCATGATATGTGTGTACGTGCTATCTTATCCCTTTAGTAATGGACTATTGTTTGTTACGACAGGATGTCATGACATGTGTATACGTTCTGTCTTATCTCTTTAGTAATGGACTATTGTTTGTTACGACAGGATGTCATGATATATGTATACGTGCTATGTTATCCCTTTAGTAATGGACTATTGTTTGTTACAACAGGATGTCATGATATGTGTATACGTGCTATCTTATCCCTTTAGTAATGGACTATTGTTTGTTACGGCAGGATGCCATGATATGTGTATACGTGCTATCTTATCCCTTTAGTAATGGACTATTGTTTGTTACGACAGGATGTCATGATATGTGTATACGTTCTATCTTATCCATTTACTAATGGACCATTGTTTGTTACGAGAAGATGTCATGATATGTGCATACGTGCTATCTTATCTCTTTAGTAATGGACCATTGTTTCTTACGACAGGATGTCATGGTATGTGTATACGTTCTATCTTATCTCTTTAGTAATGGACTATTGTTTGTTACGACAGGATGACATGATATGTGTATACGTTCTATCTTATCCCTTTACTAATGGACTATTTTTTGTTACGACAGGATGTCATGATGTGTGTATACGTGCGATCTTATCTCTTTAGTAATGGACCATTGTTTGTTACGACAGGATGTCATGATATGTGCATACGTGCTATCTTATCTCTTTAGTAATGGACTATTGTTTGTTACGACAGGATGTCATGATATGTGTATACGTGCTATCTTATCTCTTTAGTAATGGACTCTTGTTTTTTACAACTGGATGTCATGTTATGTGTATACGTGCTATCTTATCCCTTTCGTAATGGACTATTGTTTGTTACGACAAGATGTCATGATATGTGTATACGTGCTATCTTATCTCTTTAGTAATGGACTATTGTTTGTTACGACTGGATGTCATGATATGTGTATACGTGCTATCTTATCCCTTTAGTAATGGACCATTGTTTGTTACGACAGGATGTCATGACATGTGTATACGTGCTATCTTATCACTTTAGTAATGGACTATTGTTTGTTACGACAGGATGTCATGATATGTGTATACGTGCTATCTTATCCCTTTAGTAATGGACTGTTGTTTGTTACGACAGGATGTCATGATATGTGTATACGTTCTGTCTTATCTCTTTAGTAATGGACTATTGTTTGTTACGACAGGATGTCATGACATGTGTATACGTTCTGTCTTATCTCTTTAGTAATGGACTATTGTTTGTTACGACAGGATGTCATGATATGTGTATACGTGCTATCTTATCTCTTTAGTAATGGACTATTGTTTGTTACGACAGGATGTCATGATATGTGTATACGGGCTATATTATCTCTTTAGTAATGGACTATTGTTTGTTACGACAGGATGTCATGATATGTGTATACGTGCTATCTTATCCCTTTAGTAATGGACTATTGTTTGTTACGACAGGATGTCATGATATGTGTATACGTTCTGTCTTATCTCTTTAGTAATGGACTATTGTTTGTTACGACAGGATGCCATGATATGTGTATACGTGCTATCTTATCCCTTTAGTAATGGACTATTGTTTGTTACGACAGGATGTCATGATATGTGTATACGTTCTATCTTATCCATTTACTAATGGACCATTGTTTGTTACGAGAGGATGTCATGATATGTGCATACGTGCTATCTTATCTCTTTAGTAATGGACCATTGTTTCTTACGACAGGATGTCATGGTATGTGTATACGTTCTATCTTATCTCTTTAGTAATGGACTATTGTTTGTTACGACAGGATGACATGATATGTGTATACGTTCTATCTTATCCCTTTACTAATGGACTATTTTTTGTTACGACAGGATGTCATGATGTGTGTATACGTGCGATCTTATCTCTTTAGTAATGGACCATTGTTTGTTACGACAGGATGTCATGATATGTGCATACGTGCTATCTTATCTCTTTAGTAATGGACTATTGTTTGTTACGACAGGATGTCATGATATGTGTATACGTGCTATCTTATCTCTTTAGTAATGGACTATTGTTTGTTACAACTGGATGTCATGTTATGTGTATACGTGCTATCTTATCCCTTTCGTAATGGACTATTGTTTGTTACGACAAGATGTCATGATATGTGTATACGTGCTATCTTATCTCTTTAGTAATGGACTATTGTTTGTTACGACTGGATGTCATGATATGTGTATACGTGCTATCTTATCCCTTTAGTAATGGACCATTGTTTGTTACGACAGGATGTCATGACATGTGTATACGTGCTATCTTATCACTTTAGTAATGGACTATTGTTTGTTACGACAGGATGTCATGATATGTGTATACGTGCTATCTTATCCCTTTAGTAATGGACTGTTGTTTGTTACGACAGGATGTCATGATATGTGTATACGTTCTGTCTTATTTCTTTAGTAATGGACTATTGTTTGTTACGACAGGATGTCATGACATGTGTATACGTTCTGTCTTATCTCTTTAGTAATGGACTATTGTTTGTTACGACAGGATGTCATGATATGTGTATACGTGCTATCTTATCTCTTTAGTAATGGACTATTGTTTGTTACGACAGGATGTCATGATATGTGTATACGGGCTATATTATCTCTTTAGTAATGGACTATTGTTTGTTACGACAGGATGTCATGATATGTGTATACGTGCTATCTTATCCCTTTAGTAATGGACTATTGTTTGTTACGACAGGATGTCATGATATGTGTATACGTTCTGTCTTATCTCTTTAGTAATGGACTATTGTTTGTTACGACAGGATGTCATGATATGTGTATACGTGCTATCTTATCCCTTTAGTAATGGACTATTGTTTGTTACGACAGGATGTCATGATATGTGTATACGTTCTATCTTATCCCTTTACTAATGGACCATTGTTTGTTACGAGAGGATGTCATGATATGTGCATACGTGCTATCTTATCTCTTTAGTAATGGACCTTTGTTTGTTACGACAGGATGTCATGATATGTGTGTACGTGCTATCTTATCCCTTTAGTAATGGACTATTGTTTGTTACGACGGGATGTCATGACATGTGTATACGTGCTATCTTTTCACTTTAGTAATGGACTATTGTTTGTTACGACAGGATGTCATGGTATGTGTATACGTGCTATCTTATCTCCTTAGTTATTGAGTATTGTTTGTTACGACAGGATGTCATGATATGTGTATACGTGGTATCTTATGCCTTTAGTAATGGACTATAGTTTGTTACGACAGGATGTCATGATATGTGTATACGTGCTATCTTATCTCTTTAGCAATGGACCATTGTTTGTTACGACCGGATGTCATGTTATGTGTATACGTATTATCTTATCCCTTTCTTAATGGACTATTGTTTGTTACGACAAGATGTCATGATATGTGTATACGTGCTATCTTATCCCTTTAGTAATGGACCATTGTTTGTTACGACAGGATGTCATGACATGTGTATACGTGCTATCTTATCACTTTAGTAATGGACTATTGTTTGTTACGACAGGATGTCATGGTATGTGTATACGTGCTATCTTATCTCCTTAGTTATTGAGTATTGTTTGTTACGACAGGATGTCATGATATGTGTATACGTGGTATCTTATCCCTTTAGTAATGGACTATAGTTTGTTACGACAGGATGTCATGATATGTGTATACGTGCTATCTTATCTCTTTAGCAATGGACCATTGTTTGTTACGACCGGATGTCATGATATGTGTATACGTGCTATCTTATCTCTTTAGTAATGGACTATTGTTTGTTACGACAGGATGTCATGATATGTGTATACGTGCTATCTTATCTCTTTAGCAATGGACCATTGTTTGTTACGACCGGATGTCATGATATGTGCATACGTGCTATCTTATCTCTTTAGTAATGGACTATTGTTTGTTACGACAGGATGTCATGATATGTGTATACGTGCTATCTTATCTCTTTAGTAATGGACTATTTTTTTGTTACGACAGTATGTCATGATATGCGTATACGTGCTATCTTATCTCTTTAGTAATGGACTATTGTTTGTTACGCCAGGATGTCATGATATGTGTATACGTGCTATCTTATCTCTTTAGCAATGGACCATTGTTTGTTACGACCGGATGTCATGATATGTGCATACGTGCTATATTATCTCTTTAGTAATGGACTATTGTTTGTTACGACAGGATGTCATGATATGTGTTTACGTGCTATCTTATCTCTTTAGTAATGGACTATTTTTGTTACGATATGATGCCATAATCTGTCAATGCATTCTATCTGATCTCTTTAATAATGGTGTATTGCTTGTTCCGATATGACCCCATGATTCGTGTATTCATTCTATCTGATCTCTGAATAACTGTTCATTTCGTGGGATCCCTTTTACTTCCTTCCTGTCCCTGAAAGCGGCCATGCTAACATTATTTCTTTTAAATATTTCGGGAATGAAGGCCGTCCAAGTGACTCAATTTGTACGAATTTGTTAAAATATAGTTGGGAAATTTGCAACAACCTGGTTTATTCATGTCAACATTTTTCATTTCGTAGCAAGTCACGTCGTAGCTGAAATAAGTGCATATTTTCCATCGGTGCGAGTGGGGTCTGCACTCTTTCCCGGGTAAAAGCTATGATTTCGAGTGTTGATCTTCACCATATGCAGGACTCCACCCCATTTGGATTATTTTTTTAACACAATCTTTCTCCTGTTTATACGATACTTATTGTTGAGTCTTGACTCATTGTTGAATCTCGCCTATTGCATGGAATAATAATGCAACACAAAATGTACTTAGAACAAGAATGTATTATAACAAGAAAGTGTACACAATAAGTACATATAGTATTTCTGTATATTTCTGGGAAGACGTTCCTGGAGAATGTGTTGACTAGTCGCAGTCGATCAGAGTTTCTAGTTGGATCTCGTGATTCCTCCCCTTCGTCTTCCGGTACCAACCACTATTTATATAGTTGGTAGTCACCTATGCAGATTAGGTGGATCTTACCACAACACCCCCCTCCCAAGCCTTGGAATCCTTTTGGATTTCAAACTGGCTTCTATATGGGATGATGATTATGGTTATTTCTTTGTAGATCTCCTTTGCATAGTTCATATGTATATCTGTTTTTTTTTTCAATATCTTTTTCGTTTTGGATTCACGTCCAATGGGTCCGTGAACTTTCGTTTCCTACCGGACCTTCTCGGTTCAGGAGCACTCTGCGGAGGTTCTACTTGAAAAGTATCATACATTACATCAATGAGATCTTCCTCCTCATCCGGTATACTCTCTTCATGCTCTAGCACGTAGCATTTTTTGAGTTGGTTCTGGTGCCTTTTATGAGTATTCTTCGGCCCTTTTATTATGTAAATCAGGTCACCGATTCTCTTGTCCACTATGCCTCGCTCCCAGAACTCAATATTGTTTCTATAGCACTTGAAAAACACCTTCTCTCCGGGGGTGTATCTTTTTCTAGCTGTATACATAGTGTTCTTTATTCTATTTCTTCCTGGCAAAAGCTTGTCAAACACTGACTTAACTTTCCTAGCGAACATTAGTTCAGCTGGTGCCATGTTTGATGGTGTTCTCTGGTTAGGCGTGATTCTGTATACTTGTAGGAATTGCTGAAGCGCCTTTTCCGTTGGAATTCCTGAGGCTTTCTTCAGAGCGCGCTTTAACGTATGTACAAATCTTTCTGCGAGTCCATTCGATCTCGGATGATACGGCGGCGTCGTTATGTGGTTAATTTGATATAACTCACAAAATTCCTTAAATTCGTCAGAAGTGAATTGTCTACCATTGTCACTCACAATACACTCTGGCACACCGAACCGTGCAAATAGTTCATGCAAAAAAGTTGTTGTGGTATTGGACGTAGGCTTTTTGCAGCGTAGTACTTCCGGCCATTTTGTAAAGCTATCTACCACTATTAAGTAGTAATAGTCTTCTACTGGACCAGCGAAATCAATGTGTAATCTTTCCCACGGATGATCCGTCTTTGGCCATGGTTTGTGTACTATAGGTGGTGCCTTAGCTGCTAACGCACACCCTTTACATCGATGAACCATGTTTTCGATATCCACATCCATTCCTTTCCAATATATAAAGCTTCGCATTAAACTTTTTGTTCTATTAATCCCCGGGTGACCCATATGAAAGTCCCGTAGGATTCTTTTCTGCAACTTTTTTGGTACTACTACTTTCTCTACACTTGCGAAAGGCACGTTACGTTTCTTTTTAAATATAGGCATAGTATTTTCTTTTAATTCAAATTTAGCTTCAAACTTGTTACATCTTCCAAGACCAGGTGTAAAGGTTTCCGGAAACTTTTTCTTTAATTCCTCTTTAATGTCCTGTCTTGATTGCGTATTACTTTCTACTTTTCTGCAGAATGAGTTTAACGGTTTATCCCACAATTCGAATGTTTCAATAAAATCTGTACCCAACAAGTTTTCTCCATTTCTCAGAATGAAAACTTTTATTTTTTTAACGATCCCATTCAATTTCATTGGAAGTACAACCTCGCCTTCGAAGTTAATTTGCTTTCCAGTTACCGTTCGAGCGAGTTTCGTTGACTTCATTATTGTAGGCCTTTTTAAAATTTTCCATGTTTTATCGTTCATTATTGTTAAATCTGACCCCGAATCGAGTTGAAATTTGATATTCTTTTTGAATATTTCAGTCGTCACATATTTCCTCAAATCTCTATCTGATTTGATATTCGAATTTGTTTGTCTAATTCGGCTCTTGAATTTTTTCGTTTTACAACACGATCCTTTGTGACCATTCTTTTGGCACACGAAACATTTCTTATTTCTATATGGGCAATTTATCTCCCAATGTCTTTCGTTACAACGTCTGCAATTATATGGTGGGACCTTTTTATTTTCGTTCTTTTTATTTTCTTGTCTATTATTAAAATACGCTGAATTTTTTCTCCAATTTTTCTCTGATGGGTAATGTGACTGCTTTTTTATTTTTTTAATATAAGCAATACCAGCTTTTTCGATTTTTTGCGACTCTTTCTTTAAACTTACGGCCCGTTGACACTCCTCTGCTAACTTTTGCAGGGTAAGGCCTTGTTCAGATTCGAGTTTAGACAAAACTCTACGTCTTATTTCGGCACTCTTACTGGATACCAGTCCTTGAGCAAAAATTAAGCACTTGAATTCTTCAACCGTAATCTCTGCCAATCTGAAATTGTCACAATGTCTATTCACTATAGATGCATATGTTAAGTAATCCTGATCGTCGGATTTAGAGACATTCATGCATAACCATCGCTTATGCCAAAGCGACATATTTGCTCCAAACAGCTCTTTTAGCAATTTCACTGTTTCCGAGAATTCCAATTCAGTTGTTTTTCTCGGTAGAATAAAATCTACAAATTTGCTATGTTCTGCTGTACCTAGCTTTCTTAGTAATAGACTGACTTTTCTTGAATTCGACCAGTTTTCACAGTCTGTGTAGAAAATATCTTCATATCGTTTAAAGTACGCTTCAAACGTTTTTTCTTCGTCTGGCACATAGTTGAAAGTTTCCAGCGAATTAAATATGGTGTTATTAGAATATGAAGAATTTCCCTCATTTGCCTGATAGTTGTTTAATTTCTCCAGTGTTAACTTTTGAATTTCTAAAAGTCTTTCCTCTTGACGTTCTTGATATTTTTGCATTGCTATCAGTTGTTCTTGCTGTGCTATCTGTTGGGATTTGAATAATTCAGATATGACTTTGGATAGTTCATCCATCTTTAGCTGATAGTATTCATGCAACAAGGAATATACTTTTAATTTGTGTATCCACGAATATCATATAAGCTGACCAAAAAATCGAAACAACGTACGACTTTTATATTTTATGTCTTGCTTTTACATTCACGCCCGTACTAATCAACTTTGGTATTTTTTTTTCGTGAACAGAGAGCGTCGGACTTTTTTTTTTTTTTTTTCTCCGACTTCTGTTCGCGTATTTCAATGACAACGTCTGATTTTCTTATCAGAGGTAATTCGTCACTATATTGTTGAACAAATAATTTACAAAAATAATTTTTTAAAGTTTGTTACCTTTCAAAGTCGACACGGTGTATTTGTGCTCCTTTTAATCCATGCATGTTTTTGTAGTCGGCCAATTTTTCTTTTTAGCGGGTGTCTCGCTGTAGATAATTTTTTAATTTAAAATTACCGTTATTCGTTTACGACACCTTTCAATTTTTCTGAGTGAACGTTCCTTTATGCTTAGTGGTCTTTTAACGAGTTTTACATATCCAGAAGTTCAGAATCCTTCGTCGTTACGTTAACGTTGGACTTTGAATTAATAGTTTTTTTTTTCAGCCTGGGTTCTTCAATGACTTGTCCCAATTGTTGAAAACTCTCACTATTAATTCTTTCTTCTTTCCGTATGGTTCGTTCTACTTCTTTGCCATTGTTGAAACTTGTCGTATGGTTCGTTCTACTTCGTGGCCATTGTTGAAACTTGGCGTATGGTTCGTTCTACTTCGTCGCCATTGTTGAGTCTTGACTCATTGTTGAATCTCGCCTATTGCATGGAATAATAATGCAACACAAAATGTACTTAGAACAAGAATGTATTATAACAAGAAAGTGTACACAATAAGTACATATAGTATTTCTGTATATTTCTGGGAAGACGTTCCTGGAGAATGTGTTGACTAGTCGCAGTCGATCAGAGTCTCTAGTTGGATCTCGTGATTCCTCCCCTTCGTCTTCCGGTACCAACCACTATTTATATAGTTGGTAGTCACCTATGCAGATTAGATGGATCCTACCACAACACTTATCTTGTATGTAATTGTGTTTACGCATGAAAGAGGAAGGAAGAGAACAAAAGAAAGGATAGAAGAAAAAAGAAAGAAAGATAGAGAGAAAGATAGATAGATAGACAGACTGATTTATCTGTGTCTTCTTGTATGCATGTGTGGCTGTCTGTACATGAATCATGTCTCAAATTTTATTTCCAATTTCAGTGAATAACGAAGGACTCTGACAACAAGCTTTTCTTTTTCTTTTCGTTTCTTCTGTATCTTTTAAACGTCCAGCGGTAAAGGGCGTTAATAAATGTCCTTCTTTTTGAAATTCGCATCTTAGCGTCATTTTGTTTTGATATGACTAATATCTGCTTTCTAGAGATAATATTTAGTATCTGGGGAGTCTCCATTATTATGTTTTTTGGCCTACACATGCTTCTGCTAATTTCTACATGTTGGTACCGAACGTGCTAGGCAAAGCATTAGTTTCCATCTTTGCCTCCACAATTGTGTAGAGGGTCTAATAAAAGGGTTTAACAGCTAAAGAGGATTACAGTATCGAGATTAAGGAACGTTCATTTATCATTTCAAGTACCGGAAGATTGTGTCAATGCTTAAGAGCCGAGATAATTTATTCTTAAATGTAGGCATTTTATTTTTATTTGGCAGTATAAGGTGGCTTTAAAACTTCTCGGCGCAAAAAACGAAATCGGCAAAACTGACTTCGAGATCTAGTCGAGGCATATCGTTAGGATAGGCATGAACCGACTGTAACCGTATCTTTTTGTATCACCAGATGACTGACAGACTTTCTTTACTGGTATCAATTTGTCTCGTATCGGATTTTTTCTACGAAATCTGTTAATGTTATTTACAAAGCTTAGAAGAGTAATAAAAATAAAATAAAACCATTGTGAAAGTAATGTTAGTATATGTATATTAGTTGAATGTATATGTAAAAGACAAGAATTGGCCTTTTCTCCTTGAGCTATTCACTTCATCTGTCCATCACGCGGTCAACCAACCCATACTCTGTTCACAAACATTTCACATTATCCCACTAGACTTACCAGCAAATATATTTCAATGGTTGTGCATTGTCGTGTGTCTCAGAACGGCTGACATTCTCTTGCAGCTATTTGGATACTAGGTTTTATTATGAAGAAAATATGAGATATTTTCCTGTCAAACAATGAAGCGTAGATGGTACAAAAATGATGACTAAGCCTGAATGAAGAGGCGTAGGAGGGAGAAGGGGAAAAAAATCCCAAATGACAAATTTAAAAAAATCTCGATTCTTAAAAGAGAGGAACAAAAGAAGTAACCAGAATAAAAAAATGAACAGAAACCAGTTCTCTCTTGTAGGAAAGATTTGGGACATTAAAAACTCCCATGCCAAGAATTAACGAAAGGCTAAATACTTGATGGAGGCGTAGATAGTGTAGGTGGCGAAAAGCGAAGTCTGTGTGTCATGTTCAATTCTTGGTTTTGTTTCATTCACTTCACATTAATTTCCTTAGAAAAGGCATGAATCCATTTTCCCACAAATATAATATATAAATATATTTTAAGACATTTTTTATATTTATACGTTCTTTTTATAGATACAAATATTTAAGTAAATAGCCTGTTTATAACAAACAGTATTAACAACATTTACCGGCCTGAATGTCCGAGAAATTTTCATAGAAAATATGCACCTCCTACAGGAATCGAACCTGTATCCTACACGGAACCGTCATGTAGCCTGACGTGCTTTTACCGATTGAGCCACAGAGGAGTGTTTCGGTTAGCAAAAGTCAGGCTATATGACGGTTCTGTATAGAATACAGCAAAGATGAAGATATTATTTTGAAAAATATGAAGTGATTAAACATGAAACGAGTTAAAGTTTTGAAAACATTTGCGAGACATGCTGAACGAAAACATCTCTCGGCACTAGAGTGATGGTAACCTCCTGTCACTTTTGTTTGGCTGAGCTTCACGGTATTTAAATGCCGTGAGTAAAGTCAGATTATTTGTGCGTAACACATAGTGGAAAAACAACTGTTACATTCAAAGTAAGCAAACATCTTTTTTGTCACGCTATCAATTCAACCGGGTGCAAATACGGTCAGAGGAAACACGTGGTGTTCAATCTATACTGGCCTTAGGAACCTGGGAACAATTAACACACACACACACACACAGGGAAATATATATATATATGTATTTTCGTCCTATATTTGGGACTCATCAGCAGTGCACATCCACTACCGAGAATTGAAACCCGAACAGTTACGATATCATGTAAGCGTCATATCAACTGTACCAACGGGCCTCGGTGACAAAGAGGTAACGAATTAGACTCAATATAGCGTCGCTCGATCACATATCCCGTGGTGGAACTCATCCGGGTTTCTCTTTACCCATAGGACTGTACCTCCACGAGCTACGACTACTCTCCCCAAGCCGCTCAGTCCAGAGCATTAGAAGCCGTTTCAAGCAAGCATATACAGATAGAAATAATTAAGAGGATTTGAGATAATCATAATTAAGTAATTCATCGAGTCTAGAAGAAACCTCTACAGAATGCAGAAAACACTGAACAGACGTTTCCTCATATATATATATATATATATATATATATATATATATATATATATATATATATATATTAATAATTACGCATATACCTACATTTACAGTACGACTCAGAGTTTTATTGGCTTTGCCAATTGTCAGGTATAAAAAGTTACGAACTGTTCAATACGGTTTTTTTTTTAATTTTCTGGATCTCATGGGAGCAGCGGTATATTGTGTGTGGATTCAAAGTTGAAGGTTATTATAAATGTGTTTGAGAATAGTTCGTATTTCTAATAAGCACAGAGTACATTTATTCTTGTTGAGCGTAAAAGGTTTTGCTATAGCGATGAGATCCCAATTTACTACAGGTGTGTAGTTATCTGTTCCCAGAAAAAATTACAGAATGCCGTGGTATTTGAATATTGCTTATTGGTAAGATTTATTTTATGATGGTAATATCGGCGTTTCCAATGGTTAGCAGTGGAACCAAGTGGTTGCTGCGTTCTAGCGCTTTCTTATATCTATCTTTATAATCGCCAAATATTTCTTTGTTACTGGAGTTGGTCAATAACCTAGATTGTACCTAGATTTGTGCAAATTGTCATGCATCTTTTTATGGTGGTTGAATTTTCTGTCGAAGTACCTGTAGTTGTATGAATTCTTAGTGTATGGTTTATACATGCCCTTACTCAGGTCAAATGTAACGTCTAGAAAATTGATCACTTTAGTGTTGGTATTGGTGGTAATGCTTAGTTTATGGTCCTTAAAGAATTTCCTTAAAGTGCAATTAGAGTATGTAGAAAGAAATAACAAAAGATAAAAATAAGCTAAAACAACGAAAACGTAACATAAAATGGTTGAACCATACACCAGTAATGTCAAAACAAATGTAGATAGAATTTTTCTGAATTTAATTCACAAACACTTTGGTCAATCTCCAACAAAAAAAAAAATCTTCGACAAAAATAATATTGAGGTAAGCTATAGCTGTACAAAATCTGATCTTCTAGAAATACAGGTTTTATGCATTTGAAAATTTGGCTCAATACAGTCTTTACACTATTTACATTATTCGGACTATTGTTCTCATCTTTGTCGCCATGTTTCGGCCATTGTACGCCCCGGCCTTCTTTAGGTGGTTGGAATGTCGAACTCATTTCGCTCACTGAGGTAGACTGTTCTAGTTCCACGTGCCATGTCTAATGGATGTCAGTTATATCATGTTAATTCCCCTCTGAAAGTTCTCCACTGCCTTAGCCAGGTATTGAACTCACACTCTTTGGATTCTGTCACTGGATCTAACTAACGCCTTTATCCACTCTGCCATGTGTCCTTGATGAATTTCTGATGTCTTCAGCAACCTTTTTTTTACTAGTGCCATATTGCAATTTTTGCTGTTATCATTACATGTTTTTTACCAGAGCTCATATTGCAGTTTTTTTTTGTTATTATCGCTTTTCTCTGGCACTCCTTATTACTGGTTCCCATAATAGTTCGAATAATGTAAATAGTGTACATAATACCTCATCTCAGAAATATAGACAGATACTGAAGAAGGCCAGAGCGTACAACGGTCGAAACGTTGTAATAAATATGGCGACAAAGATGAGGACAATAGTCCGAATAATGTAAATAGTGTACATAATACCTCATCTCAGAAATATAGACAGATAATACATTCTATATATCACAATTCTTCTCTTTAGGTTTTGTGTTGTGCTCTGGTAAACAATGAATAGAGGAACATAGTATTGGCCTGTAGAGAAATGGTTAACGAGCAGATCATTGCGATTGAAATGAGTTCGATCCTCACTGAGTGCCCTACGCTTATGTGTCAGAATAAGCTAAACTTGGAAATTAAAGTAAGCACTTCCCGCTTGTGGAACTTCCTTCCGGCTCCATGCTTTCCAGCTAACTTTAATCTGAAAAAATTTAAATGCAAAGAATTGACAGTTATCTGCTGTTCCCCTGATAACTCTTTTCACCTTCCGCTCATAATGTTTTTTGTTCCTAATTCTTCCACACCCTGTAACCTCTTGTGACATAGTGGCTTTACTTCCTCGCATGAGGTGATACCGATTAATATATATATATATATATATATTGAATGTGAAGTCTGAAGATCCAGAGAAAAATAAGATCTCTGGTGAAATAAATTATAACCTTAAAGTGGTCTGCTTTTTCTTTAAATTAAATTATTCGCACTGACTTAACATTGAGCTCTCCGGATTTCAATCCTCCTTGGTATTATCCATACGGATTATCAAGATTTTCATTACTTAACTACATATATATATATATATATATATATATATATATATATATATATATATATACACACACAACAATAGATAGCAAGATAGTATAGTAGATCATCGTTACAGCGTAGTGAATTCAATCCTCTCTAAGTGCCTTAACCTTTGGTGGGATTAAGCTATACGCATTAACTACGCAGAGGGAAAATATCCTTAATATTTTTCTAATATTTTTTCTAACGCTGACTGGGAGTCATATATATATATATGAAAATTTATATATAAGCTTGCGAAGTACACTTGACAATGGATTGCACCTGTGATCGACCTTATCTTAATAACCTCCCTTGAACTTGGACATCTTCAATAAACCTGATCACAAGGCTTAGATAGGATTGGGATCAGTATGTCACGATCGATTGGACTGCCATCTTTTCAGTCGCTACTCAAAATCTCTTTGAAAGTCATCCGCGATTCATTCATAACGCATTATATAAAAGACATCTTTTTTTAAGTCTTTTTTTCTGTAGACATTCCCAAAGCGAAGACGGAAACGTCGTGGCAGGTTTCCCGCGAGCGCCGTCCTCGTTATTCAAATAAAAATCATAGCTTAAAGGCTTTGCACAAGATGAGTGGCCTGACCACGTCTTGTTTCTGTCCTCTGTTCAACACACATCAGCACGAGGCCGTTTGACAGCTCTGTCAGCACAATATGTCCGTCTATCCATCACGACCGGACCTTCGGGGATCGACAGTAGGACAGTTCTTGAGAAATCGATGAAAATTTGCCCTTCTTCAAACAATGACATAACAAAAGAATAACCAACTGGGTTTTCTGTTTGAATAAACCATAACCCTGTTTATATTTTGTTATTTATACAAAAAGAATATTATTATTATTTCCTTTTTTATCGATAATCATTTTTACATGTTTTTTGTTTCATTTCATTGATCCATATTTTTCAGCTGTTAAACTGACAATAATAACCATTTTCAAACGTTGAGGCAACAAAATAATAATCAACTGGACATTCATTTGGACCATCTTACGTTCTTGTTGAAATTCTCTTGTATTATGAAGTGATTCGGATTAAAATTCTCGTCCATATTTTGATTTTTCGTAAAATGTCGTGCAAGCAATTTTCCCTGGCATATTAAGAACGTCATGGGTTCATCGCAGAGGTCAGGAAAAACGATTACAAAACAGAGCAATGCATGTACCAAAGGTGACGTGTATGAGAGGGAAAGCATATTCTGGCTAAGAGCAAAACTTGACAACACTTCGAACATGACCGGCACCTGACTATGGCCAAAGTGTACAGCGTCGAAACGTGCTGACCCCCTCCCTAAAAAAATAAAAAAAAAACAAAACAAAAAAACAAAACAAAACAACAATAAAATGAGGAAATGAATAGAAACCAACCCACATACAATGGATATATTATTTTGCTTCATTGCGTTTTGTCGTTTATTCAAGAACATTTTCTGCATCTTTGGGATTTTTATTTACATCTTTTTTTTTTTCATTACAGATACACATATTTCATTAAACATATTTCTTCTTGTATTCATTTCTCTTCTTGATCGGCTCAGGAGCTTTTTGTGGCCTAGCATATGTGCTGATTCCTTAAGTTTACGAATTTTCCAATGATGTTCTATGTCTATGATTTCAACCTGATCCCATAGAGGGCGGTGATTTCCCTTTTCTCTCCATATGTGGTCAGCCACGCTTGATTTTCCACTTCCCCTCGTGTTACAGCTTCTGGTGTTCTTGAAGCCTTACCTTAAGGGGGCGACCGGTCTCCCTTTATATTTCTTTCCGCAGCTGCACGGGATTGCATACACACAGTGTTTAGTCATGTTCTCCTCTATGGGAGAGGTATCTGCGAAGTGTCGTCCAGCTTTTGAAGGTTGTCTTGATGTTATATGGACTGCAGATCCTTTGTATTTTCTCCGATAACACCTTCATAGAAGGCAGACAGGCTGTTTTCTGAGCGTTGTTGTCCTCCTCTTGTCTATCCCAGTTTATTGGGGCTGATGCCATGTACCCAGTGTAGTTGTTACGTTGTAGGATACTGCTTATACTGACCAATTCTTTATCTAATGTCTCTGGGTCGCCATTTATGACTTTTGCTCGGTGTTGTAAGTAGCGGACGATCCCTTTCTTTACGCTGTATGGATGATGGGAGTTGAAATTGAGGTACTGTCCGGTGAATGTTGGTTTGCGGTATACGGATGTCTTGAACCCATGCTCTGTTCGAGATATTAGAACAACCAGAAATACAGACATATTTCTTTTTATTCTAATTATTTTCTTGATAATTTTCGCTTCGCTTTATAGCGTCATTTTTATACTTAAAAAATAACTGTGGGGAGACGAAGTAAAGATGTAAATTGGGATGAGACGTGAACTTGAAACCTGCACTTTGGGAGCAATACGGCAGTTGAAATGCCTTTCGTCTTCCCGTATTTGTGATATTAATCCAGGTTCTTATCTCTAATTTGGCAGCATAGTCTCATTTTCCACACATCGATTATCGAGTCAATTGCTACCGGGGAGATAAAAAATAATTTAAGACATAAAAAATTCATGACATTTTAGTTTCATGATCAAAATAACAGAAAATTATAGTTCTATTATGTCATCAGAATACATAAAGATGGCCGAATTGTCTATCTACATAGGAAACTCTTCTGATGATTTTGAAAAGTGTTACGCAAACACTCAAAATATATATGTATCTTTGTGTGCATAACACATACACACGCATATATATATATATATATATATATATATATATATATATATATATATATATATATATATATATATATATAAAGTGAACATTGAAGTCAACATTTAGAGGCGACAGGCTGTTTCATGCTAGACACAATCGTCAGGCGACTCGTGGCCTGACGATTACGTCTAGCAGGAAACAGCCTGTCGCCTCTAAGTGTTGATTTCAATGTTCACTTTTATATTTACTGTTATGGGAACTTACCCATAATAGTAATGGACTATCCCGTACACCATAAATACTGCGCCTCAAGAGGAAGCAGTAATGTCAGTCAGACATAGAGTTAGCGAATGAGTCAGTCAGAGACAGAGTCGCGTCAGACGATTACTGTAAGACATTGGAATAGTGATACTGATCGAGACAACATCGTTCTCTCTAACCTAACCTGATTGTTATTACTAACACTTCTTCTTCTTTTGTACATATTCTGTTTGTAATATATCTGTGTTATCCCATACCTGTGTTCGAGTTATTCTTCATTGGTTCTACCTTGGACCATCACCATGGTACAAGGAACCTGGACATTAACATTTACACACGCTCTATCTCTGATATTGAGCCCTTTATCCCATAAATATAGCGCACCTTAAGAGTATATATATATATATATATATATATATATATATATATATAAAGATCAGAGGTAGATACATATAACTCATCAGTTTTCGCCATGCATGATACACGCTTATGCGATCATGTAACTTTCGATACATGACTGACGAGCAGATTTTTTCCCGCAGTATGTTGTCATTTCTTTCTACTGTAGACCAGTTGCCATCCTAGGCTGTCCTGCTATTTACCCATAGTTTGGGGGTGGGGAGAGAGAAAAAAGAGGATTTATACTTTTCCCAATGTTATTAGCACGTAAGTGAATTTCAGTCAGTTATGTGCCATGCGTGATACACGCTTAGGTGATCATATGTCTTTCGATAGATGACTAACCAGGCAGATATTTTCTCCAGCAGTAGGTTGCCATTTCTTTCTGCTGTGGACCAGTTGCCATCCAACCCGGTCTGTCCTACTATTTACCCATAGCTGGGGGGAGAAGAGCGTATTAGCACGTAAGTCAATCTAATGGATTCGACAGGAATTCGAACTCCGCTCTCCGATTCCTCAATCCGAGCCGCAATCCATTACTCTACTGTTCCTTCGTATATAACCACCGATTTTCTGTATCGAACCATGCCGAATTAACCGCATGGATAAAGCAACAGTAGTTGCGTAATAATACAATAATACATCCATAGCCCACTAATTTTGCACCTATTGTATGTCTACAACATTATCGACTATTAGAGACCTATATTAAACTATTATTAAATCAATGGAGTGCACCAATAATACCAGTGTAAACAATTAATTGATCGTGTGACACACATAACTCCACCTGTAGCTTCCCAGAGAATTAGTCTGGTATTTACATGAAATTCAGATGCTTGCTCATAGTTTGTTCCGGATTAAAAGATGTGATAGGATATTGGTTGCAGGAAAATCAGAGGGGCACACACACACACACACACACACACACACACACACATTTCTTTCATTTTTCTTGTCCAGTACTTCGTCTTCTGATATTTTGATCAATTTTTTGCCGTCCTGAGTAAGACGATAAACTACGTCCAACAGCAAAGCCTCTGATCAGGAGGTTTTGAGGAGCGTGGAACCACCTCTTAATTGCTGGTGTTCCCAGGTCCACCCTGACCCGGGGTGGTAGCACCTGTTAGGGTTCCAGCTATGGGCAAATAGTTGACACCCAAACTTGTGTAAAAATAGGTTTTAATACCAGAAATACTTTGTAATAAAAAAACTTATTACCAGCAATAATTTTTGAAGGAAAAATTATTATCAGCAATGCTTTAAAACAAAGTACCAGCAATACAAACAGCTATACATTCTTTGAAAAAAATATTGCCAGCTATAGATTTCTTGAAGGAAAAATATTCCCAGAAATAGATTTTTGAAGAAAAACATTACCAGCAATAAAAATTTTGTCGGCATTAAATAACTCATTGAGGTTGATATGCCGTAAAACAAAACAAACCAAATCATTCAAATTTTTGCCAGTTATTTAAACTGCTTAAATTTGAAGCAAAGAAATTGCTTTCAACTAGATTTGAACTCAGAACATTCTTATTTTCTATTTATTTCAATGGATGAATTTATTCAGATAAGTATATTTGACATTTATAGAAATATAAATAGTCTATATATTAATCAACTATTTGTGGATATATACTTCATATCAGGTACCTCCAAAAAAGCGATAGCAAAATTTAAAATGCATTTAAAAAAATGAAAATCTTTCTTGAAGCTTTAATTTGTTTTAAATTCAAGTTACTAGATTAAAATAAGCAAAATACTTTGATGTATTTCAAACCAAATTGAAGTTGATTGGTCTCTTTTTCTTTTTATTAGTAAAATCTATAAATTCGTTCATATTGAGAAATCTGTCAACACAGCATAATTCTCTTATAAAAAAAATGTACCATTCTGAATGAGGAAGATTAGTCGATTTAAATTTGAATTAATCTGAAATGAAACAAATATTACTTTCTTTTAATTTAAAATATCACAGAAATGCATTTTTAACACAGAGGGACTGTTTTTCTCACGTGTTGAGTGATTTATTGAAAACGTGATGTTTAGAACAGATTTGAAAGTAGTTACTTGACGGATACAATGTGAAGATATTTTTATATAATATGTCAACTGACCAGTAATATTTCAAGAAAATATTTTAAGCAATATTTTAGGTACTTTAGCCTTACTTAAAGACGCTTGTTGAGGAAATGTTATACATTTTGAATTTATTATAGGTACCACACCGTGTATGGAACCCGCATTTGCAAACATCGACGTTTTTGTATCAGTCAGTTATGTGCCATGAGTGTATCAAGAAGAAGAGGATTGATACCTTTCCCAAGGGTATTAGACTGTAAATGCTGGTTGTGTTGAAAAGGTTGATGTGGCTGCGTGTTGAATAGCATTTAACAATTATACATTTTTAAATTAAGAAAAAACAATGGAAAACCGATTTTTGTTTCAACGATAAAATATATATTAAAATCAACAAATACAAAACATTTTTCCCTTTATCTGTTAGCTGAAAGATTAAATGTAATAAAACAAGTCTTCTGAATAAGAATGTTCAAAGTTCTGTATTAGATAGGATGATGTTTTCAGAAGAACATGTAGTAATTCAGTTGTGGATTATATATAACTAACAGAGCTGTTGCAACTTGGCTTGTTACATAGAACTGATGGTGAATGATATTTAAGTTCTGTATGTGTGTGTGCGCAGTGAGTAGAATGAATAGTCTGTGTAGACGCGTGTGAGTTGCTGAGTTCTACTGAGTTCTGTTTCTACTGTCTATTTTTGGAACGAATCCTGGTTTATATTACTATCGGTAGGCTCCCAGGACAACGGCAGGAGAAATTTCGAGAGAACACAAAAAATATCTGATTGGATGAAAAATTACCCAATCGGTGATTTTATAACAAAAGCATGTTTGTGAATTAACAGTAGGAAAAATTCAGTGTGGTGAATGCGATCAGTAAATTGTCCTGTGATAGTTAGTATTTATTATTTGACCAATCACAGTTGAGAAAAATGTAGGCGTGGCAAACATAGTAGTAATCTCTACGCTCAAATATCACGTACAAATTTATAGTTCTGCGTTGATGGTTTTTTGTTTTGTTTTACGGCATATCAACCTCAAAGAGTCATAAACAAAGATTTTTAACCAAATTTTCAAAAGTTCTAACAAGGATTAAAAAAAAGAAAATTACACCAAAATCCTTTGGTCTGTCGTCTTAATAATAACACAAAAATTTTGACTGTAAATTTTGTTTTCATTGTTTTGAGCATTTGTTTCATCATTTATCCATTTTAAAAGGAAATTTTGGGGGCTATCTACTTTATATGAATTTATAGAAATATATATCAAATTTATTTAGAGAAATACGTTTTATAAGAAACATTTAATTACGGAAATATATTTCATATTTACTTATCGAAATACATTTTAAATTTATTTTATGTTAATTATCGAAATAAATTTCACATTTATTTATATAAATATATTTTATATTTACTCATATAAATATATTTAATATTTATTTATAGTAATAATTTTTTCTTTCCTACATTTGTCAGCAGCTTTAAAAGTGATTCGAGCAAAATATACCTTTCCATTATTTCTGCCCTCGCAAGTCATTTAAACACGTGACCTTGCTGTTTAAATGAAATATTAAAATAAAAAAAAACAACCAATTTCAAATTAATGTCTATTTTTTTTTCTTCCGGTCCGTAACTAACCAATATTCATCCTTTAAATAAAAGACTGGTTCACTGTTACTTGATTTTTGTCCACTGCAAAAAAAAAACACCACTTTACGGCGATGGTATTTTTCAACAAACCTCCCAATTTAAATATAATTGTGATTTTATTCTACTGTTTCATTTAATAGATACCTGAAATATATTTCCTTAATCCTGTTGAGCAATAAATAGCTGTCCAAAAATATAAAGTCAGTAATTAATGGAAGCATTTACAAATTTATATGACTTTGGATTTGTTGACTTACAAGAAACTATTAGCTAATGGTCTCCATCGCCAAACAGAGACATTTGGCTGGCGTCTTTTAAAACGATTACTACTTTCTTATTAACATGTTCGGGTAGGGAAACTGGTAACGGCGCAAAAAATAGAATCCATGCCGAGTTAAAATTTCCTGCTTGTCTTTTGCGTTCATTTTCGCACTGAGAAAGGCGTGTATCCGTCTCTCCCTACGCCCTGCTAGGTGTTAAATAGCAGAGTTGTCAGGGTTGTCGAGACTTAGCAACAAGTGAAGGAAAACTTCAAAACATGAAGAAGACAACGGGAAGCCACTCTTTCCAAGAATACGTAGCCATTCACAAGTAGTTATAATAAAGGAATACGTGGAGAGCCATAATTGCTTACGTCCTTAAATGACATGACATTAGGGAAAACATTCCTTATTCAAATAATAAATAGTATCAAGTGATTTTATGTTCGGTTGAAAGTTCACATGGTCGTTGGAAAATTTCAGTGTTTTTTGGAGAATGTTTCATTTATGTATAAATTATATACATTTCTCAAAGAAAAAGATGTATTCTTCTTTTATAAAGGAATATACAATTTCACTGAAAGTTAGTGTGAAGTTATAGCTAGTCAAGGAAAATACTTTTTTTATTGAATAATGAGGCTATGAATTTATATATGAATAAAACATTCTCCAAAAAATACTATAATAGCTAATAATAATAATAATAATAATATCTAATAATAATAATAATATCTAATAATAATAATAATATCTAATAATAATAATATCTAATAATAATAATAATATCTAATAATAATAATAATATCTAATAATAATAATATCTAATAATAATATCTAATAATAATAATATCTAATAATAATAATATCTAATAATAATAATATCTAATAATAATATCTAATAATATCTAATAATAATAATAATATCTAATAATAATAATAATATCTAATAATAATAATATCTAATAATATCTAATAATAATAATAATAATAATAATGGTAATAATAATAATATTTATGATAATAATAATAATAATAATAATTATTATTATTATTATAAATTCTTCTACTGGTCGTATCTAGTGTTTCCCAGTATATCAAATTTCCACATTCTGCCAAGAGTTGACACAAACTCGTTAGGTAGGTTAATCGCGACTTTCATTTGTCTTTTTTGCCTTCAACATGTCCCGTGAGAGTCAAATTCTCCAAGCAATACAAAATTCCTTAGTAGGAAGAATAAATATTCGGTTACTACAAATTCAATAAGAACCGATAATGATAAAGTTCATAGATACAAAGGCTCGGTGTATGTAAGTCAAGGTGCGAACAGGGAGAAAGAATTTGAAGAGATTGATCTCTAATTGTGATCAATAGACGATCCCCACCCCACATCGGGCCGTGAGAGGTGGCTGAGATTTACTACATCTTGTCGATTAAAAGATGCAAACTGTAACGCAAAATTGTTGGAAAGATCTTTAAGATTCAATCTCTTAACGTCGAACGCAGTGCACTCTAAAAATGGACAGGTGAAGTGAGTATTAACGGCTAAAATGATGGATGACGAATTTATCTTAGTTTAGCACGTTAGGATTACCCAGTTAGAATCGAACTCATTGTTACTGGCTTGTCGTGACAACTCGTGTGCTGTTATGGCGCTTAGAAGGATAGGTGCAAGCTTACATATGGAAAGAAATAGGTTCAGCATAGTTGAATAGATTAGAACAGACTAAGATATATATATATATATATATATATATATATATATATATATATATATATATAGATAGATAGATACATAGATAGGTACATAGATATGAACAGACTAAGATAGATAGATAGATAGATAGATAGATAGGTACATAGATATGAACGGACTAAGATAGATAGATAGAGATAGATAGATATGAACAGAGATAGATAGATAGATAGATAGATATGAACAGAGATAGATAGATAGATAGATATATAGATAGATAGGTACATAGATATGAACAGACTAAGATAGATAGATAGATAGATAGATATGAACAGAGATAGATAGATAGATAGATATGAACAGAGATAGATAGATAGATAGATATATAGATAGATAGGTACATAGATATGAACAGACTAAGATAGATAGATAGATAGATATGAACAGAGATAGATAGATAGATAGATAGATAGGTACATAGATATGAATAGACTAAGATAGATAGATACGAACAGACTGAGATATATAGATAGATAGATATGTATTGGACATAGATAGATAGATAGATAGATAGATAGATAGATAGATAGATATGAATAGACTGTGATAGGACTGGATAAACTGATATATAAATAGACAGAGATAGTTAGAAGCGAAAATAAATACAAGCCGTCGGAGAGATTGATAGATATGAAAAGGAAATAAACAGATAAGTACAGAGTGAGAGAGAGAGAGAGAGAGAGAGAGAGAGAGAGAGAGAGAGAGAGAGAGAGAGAGAGAGAGAGAGAGAGAGAGAGTTGTCAATGGACTAAGATAGCTTGATAGATCGATCTCATGTCAGTAAAGAGGACTGGTCTGCTGAAAAGATTGATGAGTTAAATTTCCTGTTGGTAACATTACGTGCCATTGGTGATAACGTCAGAGCAAAGAAACTGGTAACCTCCCTTTTTTCCCACTACCTCCGCCATTCGTTCGCCGCCTCCCCAACTCGATCTCGACCCTTCTGTCATTCTCTTTTTCAGTCTTTAATACGAGCAAATTTTCTCTGATGTCCATTTCTTCTCTTGCAAAGACATCAGACAATATCTCTTAAATACTAAGCCGTCCACCGAAGAAAAACCAAAAACTGACGAAACGCACCTATTGATTTTGTAATTAGGTTTTTCAATCAACTTTTCAGCGATGTTAAGCTCTCTGCTTGTATTGATTCTGGTTACAATAAAAAATAAAAAAAAGAAGAAAGATACTGGAAGACATTTCAACAACCCGCGGTCATTACTGAGAATTGCTTTACTTGCACTTTAACTGTAGACGAATCTTCCGCCTTTGTTGAATTGCAAGGAAGAAGAAGTCGAAAGAAAGAAGGCAATGGTCATCGGAGTAATTATCCAGAAGTCATACATGTTTTCAGTGTACTCAAAGAGAATCTCAAATGAAGATTCTGAGAGGTCAGTTTTATTTAGCATACAGTGAAAACACTACATCCTGAATAAAAAAAAATGAAGACGTGAGGCATTTGAAAGGGAGTTTAACCTTATTTCTCTTCGTGTTTCTTTTTAAGCACTTTCACATTACCGTTTCATGGTCAACGCATAAACATTTTTCAGTTATTTCTCCCTATTTCAAGGATATTTATTATAATATTATTTATTTACTGTGATAATAATAATATACATGGAAAGTTTGTTTTTCTTATTACAGTTGATTTTTAAAGATTTAAAAATATTTTTATATAATTTTATATATAGATATTTTTACATACATTTACATATTCTAAAACATTTTTTAAAATGTTTATACGTTCTTTTTATACATACAAATATTTAAGTAAATGCTCTGTTTATAATAAACAGTATTAACGACATTTACTGGCCTGAATGTCCGAGAAATTTTCAGAGAAAATACATGTCCTCCGAACCTGTATCCTATACGAACATGCTATATGACGGTTCCGTATAGGATACAGGTTCGATTCCTGGCAGAGAACGAAAATTTTCTATGAAGATTTCTCAGAGCATTTACTTAAATATTTGTATCTATAAAAAGAACGTATAAACATAAAAAATGTCTTAAAATAATTGTCGGACTTTGTCCATTTCATAATGTGTGACGACATTTACAAATATTTTTATATATATATTTTCTTATTTCATAAGGACTTCTACATGACTAGGATAAAGATGAGGATAATATTCTAAATTATACTTCTTAGGATTTTTGACAAAATGAAAATCGTCTTGAACGGCCACTCTTCTTGATCTTCCTTTTGTGGTATTTTTGATGATGACACAACCATTTACTCATAAAGTCTGATCGGTTCGATAAAGTCAAATTGGTAGCTGACCTAATAAAAATGACTTACAATCGATTGTTAAATGAGGCAAGAAATGGATTATTAATTTTAATGCCTCCAGACTAAAACTGCTCTGTTTTAATCGTCTGAGAGAACCTTTTTTTGTCTTCCATCAGCATGGCTGATGCAAACTTCCAAGAAAATGAATCATTTTACCTTCTCGGGCTATCGTTTTCCACTGACATAAAGATGAAAGATTATATTGAATTCATTTCTAGATTTGCTGCTAGGAGGGTTGGTTAACTTGGTCGTGCTTGACAATTTTTCTCACCAGAATCTATTTTACACAGAAGTCTTCCGTTCGTCCATGCATTGAATATTGCTGTCTCATTTGGTTTGGTACTTCTGTTATGTATTTAGAGATTCTTGATAAATATACAATATTATTGGTTCTGACCTGGCATTTCGGCTTCACTCACATTCTCAGTGCCACAACGTAGCTTCCCTGTTCATTTCTATAATTATTTTCATGGTAATTGTTCTGATGAATTTTCCTCTTTGATACATAGACTTTATGAATTTAAGCGTAGTACTAGATTAATGTCAAAGTTTCATCATTTTACAATTGAAATAGATATATGTAACCGTAAGTGAACTGTTTCTTCTCTCGCAATTCTCGCTTTTGGAACTCTCTTTCAGCTTCTTGCTTTCCAGTCAACTTTGATATTCAAATTTTTAAATACAATATCAATCATCTATCTTAATTACTCTAAATACAATATCAATCATCTATCTTAATTACTCTTCTTCTCCTTAACAATTTCTTTCTTTTCTCATATTCTTAACAGTTATAAACCCTTTGATCGTAGCAGCTTTATTATATTGTTTGGAGTGAAATGATTAAAAAAAAAAAAAAAAAAGAAAAAGAAAAAGAAAAAAATGGCTAACGCAGTATATCAAACGAAACGTTCTAATAAATGCAGCAAGGATGAAAATATTATTCAGAACAAGTCGTGAAATTACGACAAAGATTTATAATATTAGGAGACTGAAATTGAAATCTTTTTTCTGATTAATCTAATGTATGCATGTTAACCCTTTAGAATATAGCGTTACAGCTTCACAACACTAGGTGTTGTTGCTCTGGTTCCCGTCGCCTGTTGGTTTTTGATTGATTGACTCGTTTTCTACGGATTATCGACCCTTTGCAGGTTATTTAAAATCAGAAAATATTTTTACATTGTAAGATTTATTTTTTGGAGATAATAATAATTTAGTGATACAAGTCTTACTAATTAACCCATAGCTGGGAGAAAGAAGTGGGTTCATACTTTTCCTAAGAGTATTTACGCATAGGTGAATATAATGAACATAACTGAAATGGGAACTCTGCTCTTCGATTGACAATTACACCCCCAACACACCCAAACTTACAGCATCTGGTATTCCTAAGCAGTCATCCATGTTTGTACTGATCAGGCTCAATTTTGTTTACTTTCACTGCTCGTACGGGACCCGGTATTTCAACATGATATGGCCGTAAGCCCGTCGCGAGTAGGATTTTACAGGATAGAGTTAGTAGTTCCACACAATTGGGTTTAAATACAGAGTTGTCCTTCTCTCAGACTGGTTGTCAACCCAAGCTAGAGACCCCAATATACCATGCTATTTAACCCATAGCTGTATGAAGATGAAGTGGATGTTTACCTTTCCATGGTGTTTGTGTGAAACTGAGCACAACGACATGTGCATAAATTTGTACTCGACACACTAATTCCGTTTTCCGCGCCGATAAACTTTAAATTATACTCACATCCTAATTAAAATATTACATTGGACTTTCCTGTTATTCATATTGTAACAGCGTATCCTAACCTCACTGGACTTACACACTCCACCAGACCGGCCGTATAGTCCAGTATTACAGGTTAGACACAAGTCTCCGGTTCCCAATGTCAATTCAAAGCAACCCTTCAGTCACGTTGTGATTGTTTTGGATCCTGGAGAGTGGTCATCCGATCGTAGAAATCCGGACGCTCCCCGTTGGTCCACCTGCGAGTTCGTCGGATTCGTATCGGATTAACAGAAAAAGATAAATAACAAAGTCGATTCGATTTTGAAAGGACAAATGTTTTTTTTTATATATAAAAGCAAACACACACAAAAAATAATTCTTGTTGTACAAGGTTGAATGTTCCTTGTATGTGAACAATAACCAAACAAACACAAATACTTCGAGTAATTTCGGTGAGGCTTCGTTTTAACCCTTTTTTGCCTGTTCTTAGCGCAACTACTAAAACCTTCGATGTTCCCGTACCCAGTAGACGTAATAGTAGTGATAGTATTCGTATTAGCAGGAGTAGCGGTACGTAGATGTTAGCGGCGGTAATTCGCTCTATGCCTCCCATTCAGCAGCAAACAGCAGACACTATCTTTACAATCGCTCACGTTACTCCACTCAGTTCAACTGCATACGAAGACAGACGAACCGGAACTCTCTTTTTTCAATCTCCGACAACTCTCCACTCAGCTGGACTGCACTCGAAGACAGACGAGCTAAAACTCTCCTTTCTTCCGGTTGGCTCACCTCTTTATATAGAGAACTGGTGACGTATATGTTTTTCTAGTGCGAGCATACTGACATACTTCCAAAGTATAATTTCACTCGTCCTTTGTTATCACCTCGCTAGCAATTACTCTGCCACTCTTTGCAAACTACAGAGACTCCGGTTTCAAAAATAAATTCTAAATCTTTTGACACAACCACTTAAGTCAGCGGGATATCAAGTCCATCTTGTTGTCCATAGAATAAAACCAAACTTACTCCCTTTGTATTCCAATTGTAAGGAAGAAGTTCCATTCAGACTGCTTCTTCTCAAGAACTGCTGCTTCCCGCGTGGATGCTTCCCTAAACTTTACAATCTTGTCTTTTTACAAGTCAACGGTCAATCGATATCAAACCTCCATATCCATATAATTCTCAGTTCTTACTTGCTATCATTACATTCATTAAACACCCTTTATTCTGTAACCTTGGGTGTCTCCGAGGCCTTGTATTTGGAAAACGCTAATAAAAAGAAAAGTATCCTCAAATGTTCAGTATTCTTTTCAAGTCTCTGGACTTGCTGTTGCGGTTTCATTCTCTGCACAAATTCTCTGGAAGCGATCAGTGTTCCGAATTGGACACTACTCTCACAATCATTATTCGGAAGTTATTGTGTATTAATCACATTCTTATTCCCCCTCCTTATTAACATTGTATCTTCACACAAAAAATCTCTATAGACGAGGATCAAATGATTGCAATTCTTTTCAAATTTCCAGCGTCCTTTTTCGTGTTGCCACCCTGGCTTCAATCTTTCTTCCTCTAATCCGTTTTCCATGATTTCGTTGCAAAGTATTATTATTTGTAGTTTTCCTTATTTGCTGTTTGATACAATCCTTTACCAAGTCTTTTGCAAGAGAGCTGAGATAAAGAAAAATTTGTTTTTTTTAAAGAAAGCTACTGAGCATATAACATCGAGGAAGAGTATTGCGCATCTAAATACTGCTTATGAGCACAATCTTTGAGATGTCAGATCTTGAGAGAGGTTTTCCTGAGATTTTCTTAATATGTCTATCAGTATTATTTTTAATCATTCCCAGTGCTCCTATTATTATCGGAACAGTAGCTGTGTTTAAATATCATATTCTTGCGATTCCAATTAATAATTTTTCACTAACTGAATGTTCACAGCAGTAGCAATTAGTGGCTTACATCGGAGATCTCGTCCTGGGTAAGACGTTAAACTACGTCCAGCAGCAAGGCCTCTGATCAGGAGGATTTGAGGAGCATGGAACCACCTCTTAATTGCTGGTGTTCCCAGGTCCACCCTGACCCAGGGTGGTAGCTATGGGCAATTAGTTAACTATTACCAGCAATACTTTTTTGAAAAAAAAATATTACCAGCAATACAATTTTAAAGGAAATATATTACCAGAAACAGATTTTTGACAAAACAAAATATTACCAGGAATAAAATTTTTTGTCGGCAATGAGGTTGATATGCCGTAAAACAAAATAAACGTACCCATATCTAAACCAAAGAATACATATTCTATTCATACTAATCTATCCTAAAAATGTTGTCGGCATTAAATCACCCATTGAGGTTGATATGCCGTTAAACAAAATAAACGAAAGCAATCTAAACCAAAGAATACATATTCTATTTATACTAATTTGTCCTAAAAATGTTGTCGGCATTATTAACCCATTGAGTTTGATATGCCGTAAAACAAAATAAGCCAATGTAATCTAAACCAAAGAATACATATTCTATTCATACTAATCTACCCTAAAAATGTTGTCGGCATTAAATAACCGATTGAGATTGATATGCCGTTAAACAAAATAAACCAAACCAATCTAAACCAAAGAATACATATTCTATTCATATTAATCTATCCTAAAAATGTTGTCGGCATTAAATAAGTCATTGAGGTTGATATACCGTTAAACAAAATAAACGAAACCAAAACTTACATCGGAGATCAAGTGACAGTAAGCCTTCTTAATGCTTCAAGCCATTGTTTTAGCTGCTTTCAACAGCGTCGTCGTTCAGATGTGATACTAATTTTCCCTGATTTTAGTTTCTTCTAGCTTTTTCATGGGCTTATCGACACTGCCGTTAATGCTCCAGGACTCTCACGTTCACGTTTCAGAACTTTCTCTGATTTTTGGCAAGATATCTTTTTCAATTTCTGCCAAATTTAATTATCAAAGTTATTATTAATGTTTGTAATTCAGTTTTCACTTAGCTCTGACGGAGGAATCAGAGAGCCTAGTTTGAACTCCAGTCGGGTTCGTTACATTCACTGACATACAAATAATACTCACGAGAATGGTATGGTTCTCTCTCTTCTCTCCCCAGCTATGGGTTCAATAGCAGGACAGACTGGGTTCTATAGCATTGGTTGGCAACCGGTCTACCGCAGAAAGAAAAGGGAAGCCTACTACGGAAAATCTTCTACCCAGCCAGTCATGAATCGAAAGTGATTGAACGCTCAATCGGGTATCACGTATGGCACTGAAGTGACTGACTCAGTAACTATGGGATTTCCTGGAGATCAAGTGACAGTAAGTCTCCACAATGCTGCATGACTTTCTTCAGTATTCCTGATGATTTTAGCAATTTTGTTATCTAGATGATTCCACTTTTCGTTGGATTTCCAATTTTTCAAAAATCTTTGTAACGTTCTTTGGAATTGTTCCTTGCGCTTCAGTACACCTGTCCCCTTCGTATTCCATAATTTTTCCCAGCGTGTTCATTTTTACCCTCGACTGCAACGGAGACATCCAAAATCAGACAGATCTTCTTTTTGTTGTTTATGATAACTGGATAGGCTCTCAAAATGTCCATTTGGTGACCCGTTTGAATTTCAAAGTGGCGTAGAACATTACAAATCTTTTAAAGAAATAAACGCAATGGATTTCGATCAGAAAGCTGATGTCACTGGCCAAACAATGTAGTCGTATCTAAGAATAAATTTATTGAGATGCTATTATATATATATATATATATATATATATATATATATATATATATATATATATATATATATATATATATACACAGGGATACCTCGGGTTAAATAGTTTCTATTCAAGTCATCTTCGAAGATACGTCGGTTTTTCTTAAATATTATATGGAAAAATAAAACTCGCCTGAGGTCGTTTTACTCAAGTTTACGTCGACCGTTAATATATATATATATATATATATATATATATATATATGTATGTATCATAAAATCAGCAAAAGCAAAAAAATTAGCATATTGAAGTATGATCAGTAGATGTTCTTGTTTTGAATTCCTGCCGACAAACAGCACTCGTGAGTTGTTTTTCGCTCCAAAATCGATCTTGAATTCAGACTTGTTTACATCTGTGCTCTGCTGTTGACTTTCAGTTACATTTCAATTGCAATTTAGAATATATTTTTGCCGATGGCTCCGAAGAAAAGTTGAATAGAACAATGTTAGGCAAATCGTTTCTTCAGAAGGACGTCACTAGACAAAAGTAATGTTTTTATTGATGGAATTATATATATGTAGGAGGGGGAGAGGGAGATATGAAACACGCAGGTTTCGTTACAATCATGTACTGACATGAAACGTTGAAGATGTTGCAACGCTGTAATTAATTTTTTTAATCCGATGAAGTTACTTTAGTCGGATGAAGAGGACGAAAGGCGTTACACAGAATTTTTTCCACTTTTTCATTCATTTGCTTAACACACACACACACACACACACACACACACACACACACACACACACACACACACACACACACATAGATACATATACACACATACACATACGCACACATATATACAAATAGGTATATATGTATGTATATATGTAGGCATACCACGTTTTGAGGTGTTTCACTTTATTACGTTGTATTTTTTAAAAAAGAAATTCAAGTTATGTGTTTATCCTGTGTCTAGCAAGTTGAAATATTGTCTTTGGGTATTTGTTCACTTTGTCTCCATCGGCCACATTTTAGTATCGATAAAGTGTATTATCTTTTCCCTAAGGCAACTTATATCTATCTATCTATCTATCTATCTATCTATCTATCTATCTATCTATCTATATATATATATATATATATATATATATATATATATATATATATATATATATATGTCCAAGTATTGGATTGGTGTGGACGGAATAAAATTCCAATAACCAAAAACACTATACTTAAAAGAGTGCTCAAGACAGAGTAGAGCAAATATTATTTAATCAAAAATTATTTGTAGTGATTTTATAAAATATTTGTTATACTTTTTAAATAAACAAAATTATATATATATATATATATATATATATATATATATATATATATATATATATATATATATATTATAAATTAATAGATTTAAAATATGGTTTTACCGCTACACAGTGATGACCATGTTTCAGAAATGGAAGCTAAAGCCCCTGAATTTAATTTTGTTATTAAACCAAGGTGGTTAAATTACTTCACTAATTCATGTCATCTGGGTTTATTTCCTTTTTATTTATATATACATATATATATATATATATATAGAGAGAGAGAGACAGACAGACAGACAAAGATATATATATATATATATATATATATATATATATATATATATATAGAGAGAGAGAGAGAGAGAGAGAGAGAGAAAGATAGATAGATATAGATCAAGTATGGATAGGAATCCGACGAAATGATAGGATAAAGAACAAGTAGGAAACAAGTATCAATCTATCATGTTTCACTTTATTCAATCTTTGTCAGAGATCAAGATATTTCGAAATTTCTGCCCAGGGTCAGCGTACTTAGTATTTCTCAATTGATTTAGGCACGTTGGTCCAGCGGTAGAATGTTGGCGTAGTGAATATGTCATTTGCGTGTTTACTTCCGGTTCCGCTGTTCGAATTATGTCAATGATCACTGGTTATTTTTAACTGGCTATTGTTTTTGATCACTTGACTCCAAGCAAAGCGATAATGTCACAAAGACGCCAGAGGTTACTGAGAGTGAAAGAGAATGAGATGTTAACGAGGAGCAGGGACAATAAAAGAACGGATTTTTAAGTCGCGGAGAAAACAGAATTCAGAAGACAGATCCAGAGGCAAGAAAAGATACTATTAAAATAGAACTTACGGTTACATTTAGCTTTCTCAATGATGAGACCTAGCAGCCAATCCAGTAGTGCGTTTAAATTCATGGGTTGAGGCCGCTCATTAGAACAATTACCATGAAAATATTTATAGAATAAAAAACAGTGTGAAGTCACGGCACGGCGGTTGGAAAGTGACTGAAGCCGAGATGCCAGACCCATCTTTGGATTTTGTCGAGAATCTCGAGATATGTAGCAGGAACACGAGACCAGATATGGCAGCAATATTCAATGCACAAGCGAATGGTAGATTTATGAATGTGCAACATGGATTCTGACGTGAAAATTTATCTGGCACGACACAGTGAACTTTCCTAGCAGCAGACCTAGCAAGTGATTCATTCAATATAATCTCTCCACTTTATGTCAGTGGTAAATGTGAGATCAAGAAGGCATAAAGAGTTGCTCTGCTGGAGGTTAGCATCAGCCATGCTGATGGAAGGCATATATGGTTCTCTATTATGATTAAAAGATAATTTCGTTTTGGCGGAGTTAAAATTTCTTGCCTCACTAATTGGAGATCATTTTCGAGTGGAGTTGCCAATTTAATATATCGGACCTATCTATCTTACTATTAAACCAAGAGTAAATATTTGTGTAATCAGCATAAATAACGAGTTGGGAACTGATGACATGGGGAAGGACGTTGATGAAGATGAGACAAAACGTAGGTCCTAGGATAGAACCAAAAATTTCGCTTGAGGATGAAACAGAGCTTGATACTTTAATTTAATTTAATTTTAATAATTATATTGAAGTTTTTGGCTCCTGTTTTTGAAACATGAGAACTCTTATGTAGCGAAGGAATCATATTTTAAAAAAATAATTATAATATATATGTATATATATATATATAGCATAATGAGAAGCCACGTATACTTTCTTGATATGTATATAATATGGATAAAACAACTGAAAAGTTGCAAATTAAAAGAAAAAAATTGGGTGTTTTTTTGTGAAAGTATTTATTTATATGTTTTTATATATTTGATATTTCAGACCGCCTCGGTCCTTCCTCAGAAATTAATTAAATAACTGTGTTCGGAAGTTTGTTTACAAGTAGCGTCCGTCGTGAGACGCGGACGTCACGTGATGTGGAATGCAACTGTGTTTGAATTTTTTAACGTAAATCTAACGATAGTATTTTAGATGTATGTATGTATATATATATATATATATATATATATATATATATATATATATATATATATATATATATATATATATATGTAAGGGCTGATAATAAATTCGCTACATCAGAATGATGGATATTTTGTTCTACTGATGTAAGGTGGGCTATGACAACATTTATCCTTACGCGAACTTACAAAATGATATAAACATTAGAATAGCACATATGTCTATATCAAACTCCGACACTATATTGGTGTAAATTATCATCATCATCAATGTTATCATATCACTATTTACATTATTATGAAAGTATTTTCTCTTGACAGTTAAATATACAACGCTTCTTAGTAACGACTCTTCAGAAGCAATATCGTCAACAGATTTATTTCCAGAAGAAACTAGTTAAAACGAAGCAAAAAAACAACCAAAATATGTATAAAAATCGAGGTGAGGAAGCGTATAATTTTGGTTGACTGATAAAGTATCTTCAACAGTAAAATGATGAGACTGACCTGTCAATCTCTTTCTGCGCTTAAATTCGTCAAGTCGGATCGATGTACCAAAGAGGAAAGCTCACCAAAACAATTATCGTAACAGTATGTATAGAAAAGGCACAGGGAAGCTACGTTACGGCGGTGGGAAAGTGACTGAGGCCGAGATGCCAGGTTAGGATTTATAATGTTACAGATTCTTTGGATTTTGTCAAGAATCTTTAGATATATGGCAGAATCACCAGACTAGATGCGGTAGCAGTATCTGAGGCACGGACGAATTAGAAGACATAACGTGTTCGTAACAAAACAAGTATTATTAGCATGAATAAATTTGCAAATTATTATCAACATTAACTAAAGCATAGTATGAAACGATAATCAACCTGATTCCTATTATCAATAATAACATTATCATCTCAGTTTTCTTTTTTAAAAATCATAATTAAATATTAATTAAAAATTTATTTTCCTGTGATGACAGGATGCATTGTAACAAAGTATTGTCTTTACTCTTTTACAAAGATGCTTATCCAAGTTGTGTTTATTACAAATATCGGTATCCATAATTTTGTTTCGTGATTATTCTGTTTCAGTCAGCTTTCTGTCTTTCCTTCAATTGTCTGGAGTTTTTGAGATGAAGAATTTCATTAATGTATGGATTATTATCCGTACTTTCCTCCTCTTTGTTGCTCTGACCTCTACATCTAGAACACTCTACGAATCCATTTCCTAATTAATGCAGTGAATTGGCATAAGCGATGTTTGGAATTCTGACTTTGGGTTCATCCAAAGAACCAAGGTTTAATTAGTAGAAATGCGTTTTGATATGATCTTCTTCCTAAGAAATAATAAATATGGGATCGATTGCTAATGGTTGTGGCCAAGCAATCGATCCCTTGTTAGGAATCCATTTGTTTTTAAGGTATGATATATTCAGGGTGCGATGGGAAAATTGTCGCCATTTCATAATTTTCATTTCGAGCATACGGGTTGTTTGTTTTTGATTTTGTCGACTGCATAGTAAAGTAGGGTCAGCTGTGCACCGTCTGTGAGAAAAAGAGCACCACGACGCTATTCACTCCGCTAGAAATTTGGAAAGGACATGCTGTTCTGCTCGGAGGCTCCAGTAAAAACATTTCAGAATATTTGGGTGTCAATATGAGGACAGTGCAGAGGATTCAGAAAGAGTTGGATGACTCTAATGGTGATTACGAAGGTGTTTGGAATGATTATTAGTGATGGCGACATTATGCATTTTCCCACGGAGGCCTACAACAAGTGACTTGAGGAGGTAGTGCTGTCCTTGGTCAAGAGGATGGCTACTGGAAGATCCTATTTCTGGCAACATTTGTTGCATATTACACACACACACACACACACACACACACACACACATATATATATATATATATATATATATATCAAATATGTAGTGAAGTTCAATTTATTACAATGAATCATTCATACAAAAAGTAAATTAGTAAAGTTAATGATATAAAATGGCGAAATCCATTCGCTAACAAAAATTTAAAGGTGCATTATCCTACCAATCACTTGATGGATGTTATGATACTTGTTTTTTAAAATTATAAGCTGTATAAGGTCTTTCTTAAATACGCAAGTACTTTCGACTGTACATTCAGTCATCTTCAGGCATGGAATTATTTTGTTTTTGGTAAAATTCAGGCAGCATCCGAGACGAAAAAATATAATGAAGCGACATTGGTCTTCTTTGGAGCAGGTGACGAGGGGTGTTTCCATAGTATGGATTGTCTCTTTGTCTCTGGCTCAAAGTGATGAATCCAACATTCACCCTGGGTTAGGAAACGTTCTTTCGTCATGCCAAGTTCATTGTGAAGAATATTCCCACCACTCTCACAAGATATGCTAATAGTATTAGCGATTTGATTTATAGTCAATGGTCTATCATCCATGTGGTGAATACGATCAATGTTTTCCTCAGTGGGTGGCAGTCACAGGACGTCCAAACTTTGGGTCATCTTCAAGATTCTCCCTTCCTTGCCTATATTCTGCTGCTTAGTTTTTCACTGATGCTAAAACTGTAGCCGTGTCAACATGAATGCTTATCAGAGCTAACCACTTTTTCTTACAACACCACAATGTCCATTTTCACGAGTAGTCGCTACTAGTTCCTTTTGTTCTTTGAACAATCAGATGTTAGTTTACCTGGAAATAAACAATGCAGTTATAAATAAGAAAAGTTGAAATTTATGCATGCAAGATTTCACAGCTCTAGCATCACTCCTTCATAGTCAGCCTATGAACTTTTCATCCGACCCTCGTATCTGGAAAGAAACAATGCAGTTATTAATAAGAAGAGTTGAAATGAATGCAAGCAAGATTTCACAACTCTAGCATCACTCCTTCAAAGTCACCCGATGAATCTTTTCAGCCCACGCTCGTATGAACTTCGATTACTGAAAAAAAATAAGCCACTATTTCAGCCATCAATTAGTCACGAAACTTAATAATCTTATGCGTTGGGTTTATCAGTTGCTTCGCTTTTGGTATTGTTTTCAAACTCATACAAGATTTTATGATTTTGTCTCTTTAGTCTATTGCAATTATTATTTCTGCGTTATCATTTTTATTTGGTAGCTAATCGAACACAGAATATAGTTTTTTCTTGTAGTACCGACCCCGTAAATGCTTTATTTAGATATTTTTTGTATGTTGGCCAATGATAAATCTCAAGTAATGTCTTCATTCAGTCGTTATTAATCTCAACTTGTCTCCCCCACCTCCATTAGCGTATTTTTCAATAAGAAATAGCCAATACGCAAACTACATTTCATCATTCACAATGACTTCTTCATAAATTTCACAAATCTTTTTTTTGCGTTTGAGTTGCATTTTTACTTTTAAAAAAAACATATAACGAAAATAAATCTCATTTTCTACCATATTAAATATTAGGATCAATAAACAGAAATATGCCAATTCTGCGGAGTAAAAGTACACTCACATGACAGCCAATATAATATAATCAAAAGCGATCTTTTTAGATGAAGTTAAGACTAAACGTTCTTTCTGCCATATAACACACTTCACGAACTTTTGTTGGTTACCCAATACTGAAATTTATATTTTATTTTTGTTTTTATACTTATATATAATTAATTATTACAGCTTAAGTCTAAATAATGAAGGGAAGTAGGCACTAAAAAGATTGTATTGAGCCAGGCACCTTTTTAAAAAATCAGCACTCGAATCTTGGCTTTTATCTGGGATCGAATAGCGACTACCAACGTCTTTCGAAAATATACAACTTCCTTTGCGTCCTTTGAAACAAAGTGTTGATTACTTTAACACAAAGGCATATGAGTAAAACATCAGTGGAAGATCGGGCTGGGAAAAAGGACAGCTAGACGAAAGAGCTAACTCTCGTTCCATTGTCGGCGCACATATTAATAGCTACTGAGAAGAGTCCACTCTGTCACAAGGGGACAATAATTGAGAACTCGGTGAGGACCGGACTTGTTACAATAGGTACAATCAACAAGAGGAACCGGTACATAAGATATTTACTAAACTCTAATCTGGCATATGGACACATTTTTTGAGTATCCAGTAAAGTTTGAACCCACTGCTCCAAAAATGGTCTACGAGACTAACCTAACATTATAAAAAGCTAATTTTATTATCTTTCTAAGTTTTTATTAGCTTCTCGTTAGTTCTGTGCCTTTCCCTGTTATCGTTATTTTAGTTTTCTAGTTTTCTGGTCTAGATTATCACATTACGAAATATTTGATGCCCAGAAAAAAATCAATAGATCGATTCTCTTTCGCATCACTTGGCTGTCTGGGACAGTTTTGGAAGTGGACCGAAAAATTACTGACATTAACTGCTCAAGATTTCACAGAGCATGCGCGCTCATACAATCATAGAAGCGCTTTCAACCGTATATTTTTGTTTAATTTTTTAAACCAGTTTTTTAATCATTGTATAGAGCAGTGTATTTCAACCTTTTTTTTTATTTCATGGCGCATTTCTACAATAACAAAAATAAATAAAATAAAAAACTCCGGGGCATACTTTAAATTTTAATAAGGAATAATTAGTCATGAAACTTGGAAATATGAAATTTTGGTTTAGCATTCACAAAGAAGATTAGTCCTGGGTATGAAGATAAACTACATCCAGCAGCAAGCCTTTTGATCGGGAGATTGAAGGTTTTGAGGAGTATGGAACTACCTCTTAACTGCTGTTTTTCCCAGGTCCACCTTGACCCGAGGCGGTATCACTTGTTAGGGTCCCAGTTATGGTCAAATAGTGATTCCCAAGCAAAAACAAAACACGATGAAAGTATAAAAATACATTTTTATAGTAAAAATACCAGCAATACATTTTATATAAGAAAATTATCATCAATGCATATTGATAATAAAATTATCAACAACACATTTTATGTGTAGTTGAAGGCACAAAATTACGTTCAAAATATGTTTAGTCGAAGCCATGAAATTGCGTTCCAAATATTTAGATTTCAGCATTAAATAACCCATAGAGGTGTTGATATACCGCTAAACAAAAATCAAACAGTTAACCGAAAGAATATCAACGATACATTTTTCATTTAAAGGAATTTATGAAGAATCTATTTTTTAGAGGGAAAGGCCGATAATGACTGATTTAAATCCCTTGAGGAAGACAAAAGAGAAAGGATTATACTCTCCTTAAAGTTTAAGGAATTTAGCTTCCAGTTTAAAATCTCAAAGACTTGACTTAGACATGGAAGCCATGTGTTTGGTGTTTCTAGCTTTTTTAAAATTATTTTTTTTTAATATAAAAATAATTCATCACCTTTCAGGGCGCATTAATATGCCCGGGCGCATAGGTTGATAACCTCTGGTCTGGAGGGTCATTCGGACTAATTTTATGCTGGTGGTGTAATGGATAATGGCTCGGAATTGTTAATCGGAGAGCCGAGTTCCAATTCCAGTTGGGTTCGTTATAGTCACTTATGCACAAATACCCTTGGGAAAGCTATGAATCCACCCCTTCTTTCCCAGCAACGGGTTAATCAGAATCTCTAAATATATTGTATAGAGAGTCATTCCGACTAATTTTCTCGGCCACTATAATCTGCGGCTCTTCTCAGGTATTTATTGTATTCTGATCGACATTTTGTCTAACGGTGTATGCGCCTCAGTAAGTACTGGTGAAATATGCCTAGTTTACTAGAAGATTATAAGTTTAATGTGTGAGTGAAGTGGGGGACAGCTGCAAGCATTCGTAAAGAGAATCATTCGATGTAACATATATAGGAGGAGAATATTAATTGATTGATTTATTTTTTACGGTTATTAACCTTCTGCAGGTTATTTAAAGCCAGAAATGTTTTCTTTTTAGATTGCAAGAATTTTTCGAGATAATAATGATTTACTGATACAATTACTACTAATTACCACCATAGCTGGGGGGCGGGGGGCGAAGAGATGGAATCATATCTTTCCAAAGTATATTTTCGCGTAAGTGAATATAACGAACCCGACTGGAATTGGAACTCGGCTCCTCGATCTCCAAATCCGAGTCATTATATATTACACCACCCGCACATCCAAGCTTACAGCACCTGGTATTCCTAAGCAAAGGAGGCAGGTCAAGTTGTGAACTCGATACTCACTGTCAAGTTAAGCAACGTCGAGCCTGGTCAGTAGCTAGATGGGTGACCGCTTAGGGATACCTGGTGCTGTATGCTTGGATGTGCGGGTGGTGTAATGGATAATAGCTCGGAATTGTTAATTGGAGAGCCGAGTTCCAATTCCTGTTGGGTTCGTTATATTCACTTATGCGCAAATACCCATTGGGAAAGGCATGAATCCACCTCTTCTTGTCTCGTGAATAAGAATCACTAAATAATTACTATCTCAAAAAATAATTCTTACAATCTAAAAATATTTTCTGGCTTTAAATAACTTACAAAAGATCGATAAGCCGTAGAAAAAGGAACCAATCATTCATGCTTTAGTAAGTATCGAACTCATTGCAATAGTAATGATCTGCAGGTCTATATTGATAATTATCGCTCTATATTAAGGTGGCCAAATTTAGTTTAGGTTGGAACAAGACAACAGTTAATCGGCACCCAATGAGGATAGAGCTCAAAATACGGCGGGTTGGTTTGCTGGACTATTTTATTTTGTATCGCTCTACGACAGCTACACATAGCTATTAGGTGTGCTTATTTTCGCTTGAATCAATGTGCAAGGTGTCAAAATAGATGACTGTATATGAGCGTTTATTAATAAGCGTGTCTGCATTGCCATTTGTAACGTATCTGTTTCTCCAGAAAAACCGTCATAAAATTTTATTATTGTTACTGCAATGTCTTCTTTCTGCCTGGAGTAAATGACGCAGAAATTTTGAAGGATAAATTTGCCAACAAATAGAAATTACATTCTTGTTCAGCGTTAATGCTGTCTATGTTCAAGAGAAGTGAGTCAGCCAATCGTAAAACAGTTGGGGTGAAGCGAATCAAACTGAAGGCCGCGATTGGTCAGTATTTATTTTTCACAAGTGAAACTAAGCTACGTCTACAAAACCTCTTCGTCGTGAAATCAACTCCTTTACATGGCCTTCTTGTACTATCTATTCTTCTCTCTAAACTACAAGGAAAGTATAGTCCTGGGGTTTTCAACACAGCGACAGCATTTTCTTCATTGTGCTAAGTAGCAGTGGTTGCGAGAACTGTACGATTTATATCCTTTGCTTATATATACGTATATGGGTACCCCGCACTAATCCTATCATCGTGAGAAGAGGAGTAGACTTCCTCATTTACCGGGCCTTCGGACAAGGGTCAAAGTTTAATATCTGTTCTTCTCTCTAAACTATGAGGTAAGCTGGCCCCGGAGATTCCTACTCAGCGGTAGCACCTCCCTTATGACACTGAATAGGGAAGGTTGACGGATACCGATACCATCGTGAAACTGGTTATGGACAATGAGCAGATTTTACCTTTTTACATCCTAGCACCATGAACAAATGGGTAAATAAATTTACTCGGATTTGGGCAAGGATCAAAGTCTAGTATATATTATGTCCTTTTCCATGGAATGCTTCTACTTACGGGCAGATCGTCAAAGGACAATGAGAGAATCTAGTTCAGCCGATTCCAACCCAGCAGTAGCATCTTCTCCCCTTAAAACTGAGGTGCGTCGGAATATTCCAGATACCAACTTAATTGGGTTGCAATTTTTGTCATTTACTCATATGTACGCTAATGGACACCCCACATTAGAGCTAGCACGTGTTGCATGCTAATATCATAGGGTAGGATAAATAAATATCGTTTACAAAACCTTTTATACTCAGTTTCTCTAAAGATCTGCTCACTGATTTGGTTTTTTGGTTATTTTAAAAGTCAAAGCAATTTTTTCGTTACATATATTAACTTGAATAAGTCCATAAGTGGCATTAAGCCATTGGAATAGCTGGTGGACATAAATGAATCTTACTATTCCAGTATAGCAGTGAGTCAGTTATGTGCCATGCGTGATACATGCTTAGGCGATCATGTATCTTTCGATACAAGACTGACGAGGCAGATTATTTCCCGCAGTAGGTTGCATTTGCTTTCTGCGGTAGACCTATTGCCATCCAAGGCTATAGAACTCGGTCGGTCCTGCTATTTAACCATAGCTGGGGGAAGGAGAAGAGGATCCATACCTTTCCCGAGGGTCAGTCAGTCAGTTATGTGCCATCCGTGATACACACTTAGGCGATTATGTATCTTTCGATACATGACTGAAAGGGTAGATTTTTTACACCAGTTGCCATCCAAGACTATAGAAACCGGTCTGTCCTGTGATTTACCCATAGCTGGAGGAAGAAGAAGATCCATACCTTTCCCAAGGGTATTAGCACCTAAGTGAATTTCAATTAGTTACGTGCCATGCGTGAAACACGCATAGGCGATCATGTATTCTTCAATACATGGCTGACAGGGTAGATTTTTTCCCCACAATAGGTTGCCATTTCTTTCTGCGGTACACAAGTTGCCATCAAAGGCTACAGAACCCGGTCTGTCCTGCTATTTACCCATAGCTGGGGGAAGAAGAAGAGGATCCACACCTTTCCCAAGGGTATTAGCATGCAAGTGAATTTCAGTTAGTTACGTGCCATGCGTGAAACACGCTTAGGCGATCATGTATCCTTGAATACATCACTGACAGGGTAAATTTTATTTCCTACAGTAGGTTTCCATTTCTTTCTGCAGTACACGAGTTGCCATCCAATGCTATAGAACCCGGTTTGTCCTGCTATTTACTCATTGGAAGATTGTATTACTGCAAATTCCCAATTGACATGGTTTTCGGCCTTGTAAATCTGTATTTGACATCCTTTTGATCGAAGAGAAATTGACCAAGTTTCTTGTCTGACAGTAGACCTGACAGTAGACGCATGAGATCTTTCAATTAGGGCGTGTAATTCAGCCGATTAGAAAAGGAAGTGCATTGGATCTTTTTCATTAGATTCCGCCAAAAGCTAACATCTCAATTTTCGAAATTCGAAAATGGCAATCATAAATATTAATACTGGTTATTATTTAAAGAATTAAATTGGTACAGATGAAAATATCCAAAACACGTTAAACACATGAGACTGTTATCACTTTCTTTATCTTCGCTTTCTTTCTTTCTTTCTTTCTTTCTTTCTTTCTTTGAAACCGAACTTTGCTTTTGGTATATCTTTTCTTCCGTCTATTCCCGCAGTGAAACAGAAATGGTCTATTGTTTATCTGAGATAATGGCAAGACGCAACGTATACGCTAACTAAGTAACTAAGGAGAATTATAACATGAGCGTTCAAAAAGAGAATAATTTCCAAACCGTAAGTAAAATTAAAAAGGTGTCGAAAATATTGAACAAAAACAAGACCAGAGAACCAACGTTAACGTTTGAGAACGCATAAGCAAACAATAACCACGTAACGGCCATCTGCCGCTAATTCCATGAATCGATTATAAAAAACTCTTTTGATATCACTCTAGAGTTAGAAAAATGATTCTAAGTCATACGTACCATTGTCTCAGATTGTAAAAAGGAACATTGTCATGTCAGAAATGATGTCCTTGACATCAGTTCTATGAAATTAATTAACGTTGTAAATGTGGTAGAAACAGATGTAGTGCCTTAAACATATTATCAGCATCAGCCCTGAGGGTATAAAAACAAGCGAAGCCTTAAGTAACACTCTCTTCCTGTTTTTTTCTCCTTTCGAAGTGTGTGCTATCAATTTTTCACGCTGAAGCAAAGAGGGCTGTGAACGCTTCGCTCGCTAACACACAGGTAAGTCACACTTAATTACATCAATTAATGTTTTTCGTTGTGTATTCAATTTATTTCTAGGAAAATAAACTCTTAAACATCCCTTTTGTTGTTTTTGTTAAGTAAATGTTATCTTGCATTTCAAATCAATCGGTCTCTGTTATTTTGTGCATGTACCTTTTCACCACCATTAATTCAGGTAAAATATTCTCGTAGAGACCTTATACATTAATTATAGAAGTAACTAACACACTAAAGAGGTATGCTAAAACTCTAAAACAAACCTGAAGCTGAAAGAAAATGTGGACTCCACATCCTATGATACACGTAAATTACTAATACATTTATTAACATTAATAGTTGCAAAACAAAGTTTGGTTTGGTTTGGTTTGGTTTATTTTGTTTTACGGCATATCAACCTCAATGAGTTATTTAATCACAACAAAATTTTAAGGGCATATTCGTATGAATAGAATATGTATTCTTTGGTTTAGATTGGTTTGGTTTATTTTGTTTTACGGAATATCAACCTCAATGGGTTATTTAATGTTGACAACATTTTTTATTGCTGGTAATATTTTGTTTTGCCAAAGATTTGTTTCTGGTAATATTTTTCCTTCAAAATTGTATTGCTGGCAATAATCTTTTTTAAAAAAGTATTGCTGGTATTAGTTAACTATTTGCCCAGAGCTGGGACCCTAACAGGTGCTACCACCCTGGGTCAGGGTAGACCTGGGAACACCAGAAATTAAGAGGTGGTTCCACGTTCCTCAAAACCTCCTGATCAGAGGCCTTGCTGCTGGATGTAGTTTATCGTCTTACCCAGGACATGTAAAACAAGGGAAATTAGCTGACCAATGACTTATGTTCAGCACCAATAGTGGTTTGGAAACTTACATGGAGACCTATATATATATATATATATATATATATATATATATATATATATATATATATATATATATATATATATTGTGTGTGTGTGGGGGGATTATAAATAGGAGTTAACCATAAAGTATACTCAGATTCATGACCAATACAGAACGTGCAAATTACTTGACACTTCTCAGCAAGAATATATATATATATATATATATATATATATATATATATATATATATATATATATATATATATATATATATGTATATGTATATATATATATATATATATGTATATATGTATATATAAATAAAAAGGAAAGAACAGTAAGATATAAAATCCGGTGTTCTTATAGATATTTTTATTTTTACACAATAGTGCTCTATGTAAATTTAAATTTACAGAGCATTAATATTATAAATTAATACATTTAAAATATGGTTTTACCGCTACACAGTGATAACCATGTTTCAGAAATGGAAGCTAAAGCCCCTGAATTTAATTTTGTTATTAAACCAAAGACATTAGTTCCATTTCCTCATCAAGCGAATTTTGGAGTAACTTTTTTGGAGTTACTCCAAAATTCGCTTGATGAGGAAATGGAACTAATGTCTTTGGTTTAATAACAAAATTAAATTCAGGGGCTTTAGCTTCCATTTCTGAAACATGGTTATCACTGTGTAGCAGTAAAACCATATTTTAAATGTATTAATTTATAATATATATGTATATATATATATATATATATATATATATATATATATATATAGATATAGATATATAGTAATCCGTTGGCATAATCCAGGTGAGTCCTATTAACACAATATAGAATTTGAAATATGTTAAAACTGACTCAAAAAAGAGCGGTAAATTTTTATTTATTTAAGTAGAGCAAATTTTCTTTACAATTGGAATTAAGATACCTTTAGTGAATGACCATTTTCACCTACGTGTTTTAACAAACTGATACCATAAACAGTTTTAAAAATCCTGCGAATTTTAAAATTAAATTTTGTAGGTGAAAATAGTCATTCACTAAGAGTATCTTAATTCCAGTTGTAATATATATATAAACAGTCTGTCTGTGGATGACAAAAATATATATATATATTTTTGTCATCCACAGACAGACTGTTTCGCAGCTCATCAGTGTGGCTAGACGTCCGGTTGCCTCTAGCTACGATCGAAACCCGACTGAATTTGCGTCAGTCGGAACCTCTACCCGCTAAGCCATCGGAATAGAGGTGAATTTTTAGCGTGTTTATTTTTAGATTCGGATAAACACACAGTGCAGTATTACGTGCAGTGGTACGTGCAGTATTAGCATAAATAGTCACTGTTTACAAATTCACACCCCAAACCAAATTTCAGGAGCTACTATTTTTGTCATCCACAGACAGACTGTTTCGCTGTTTCACAGCTCATCAGTGCTAGTCGAAACCCGACTGAATTTGCGTCAGTCGGAACCTCTACCCGCTAAGCCATCAGCGTACGGTACGGAATGGAGGTGAATTTTTAGCGTGTTTATTTTTAGATTCGGGTAAACACACAGTGACTGAGAGTGACTCAATTCTGTCGAAGAGTCGTGCAGTACAACTGGAATTAAGATATATATATATAATAAAATAGATTTTAAAAAAGCGCATCACCAAATACAGATACATGATAAATTCAAAGAAGTGACAACGATAAATACACCGCCAGGACTGGTCCACTTGCGCTAGAATGCCTATACTGGATTAAAATGGCGAGTACCATATTTCAAAGACCTACTTCTTCAGAGACAATATCAAAATGTCGCCATATGTCAAGACGATATATCAGTAGGCGCTATTTATGAAAAAGATTTTTAAAAATTAACCTGCCTTGAGTAGATTAAGCGATGACATTAAACTAATTAATGCGTACACAGTAGTAAAATTGTGGTAAATTATGATTTTTGTGATATCAAAGAAAACACTGCCACCAGATCAGGTATTGACAGAAAGAATACTAAAGGTGTCCCCACCCTTAAATAATAAATAACTTAGCACGATACTTAGCACAGTATATAGATTTAACTGAAACATTTGCCAAACTGCCATTTGCCAACCTGCCATTTGCCAATCTGCCATTTGTCAACTTGCCATTTGCTAACCTGCTATTTTATAATGCTTGAGTCACAAGGTAAAAAGAACAACAAAAATCTTTTGAAAGGTTAAGGATAACACTGACCCGCACATGTTTTGGTGCAAGCCAACTTATACTTTTTCTTAGATAATTTTGAGGCACTGATTCCAAAGATCAATCCATTTTCACTTATTAGCACCACATTTTGCTCGACAAAACTTTAGTATTAAATATATATATATATATATATATATATATATATATATATATATCTATAGTTATATTTCTCATAATGTTCAAATTAATTCTGAATATCACCTGCACAAAAAACAACAACGAAAATAAAGAACAACAACATGTCCCAAAAGTCACGTGGCCCAGTGGATAAAAGCGTTGGTTGAAGTAATCCCAAAGTGATATATATATATATATATATATATATATATATATATATATATATATGTATATATATATATATATATATAATAGCATCCCAAATTTCCAGGAACTGTTTCTATAAAGTCAGGTAATCTTTAGGAACCTATTCTGCTTATTTTCTTTTCAATGTGAGAATGAAAACAAATCACTTTACAGTATCAAAAAACATTAAACCATTTTGATAATTTAATAGAAAACATTTATTTATTAAGATATTTGCAGATTGAAATTCTGTTCTCATCATATTTCTGTCCAGAAGTATAAAGCTTTTTGATTCTAGTGTCATCAGCCGTGTTATGGTTTCTTAGTCACATTCAAAGTGAATCGCTGCAGTCCCAAAGATCCAATGGAAGACCTATCAAATTTATGATTAGAAGATTTGACACATTTTAACTTCAAGACGATTTCTTTTGTCAGAATAAATTATGGTCATCACAGAAAACTCTCTTTCAGATTCCGAAAAACTTAGAGCAAATGTGAAAAAATATTTCTTGTGACGCGTTTCGTCCCTTAGGACTTCATTAGACTAGGTTTGTTTACATTGATGCAACGGCGCATGCACATGTACGAAAGACGCCAGGAATTTTAAATTTAGAATTTTTATTTTATGTGCTTTGGGTCTATAATCTAGCCAATTTCATTTAGAGTCTTTTTCTTTTTGATTCCATCATCTTTGTTATTAAATATGCCACAGTGTGATAATAGAAGGTCTACCAAGAATGCTGAAACTTTGTAAGAATCTGGACACAAATTTACTGTCGAATAACTAACAGTTAAAGCACTTTCTAAACATTTACAACTTAATGAATTATTTTCTCTTTTCATTACAGTAGCATTTTTTATGTCAAAATTGTGCTCAGTCTCGTTTAATGTGTTATTTTTTTACATGTCTCTTTTGTGTACATATAATCTTTTATTTAATTATTGAGGTTTCTCCAATATAGTCTTTCTGGCAATCCTTGTCAATAGATTAAATCCCCCCTTTAAGTTTTGACTCGTTGTTTCCATCCCTCCATATATATATATATATATATATATATATATATATATATATATATATATATATATATGTGTGTGTGTGTGTGTGTGTGTGTTTGTGTGTGTGTGTGTTGTGGTGTCCTCCCGTGTCCTCCCTGTAGTGTCTATGTTGGACTCTTCCGTCTACTATAAGATTAGTAGGAGAGAAGGCCTTGGGGGAACAGTCGAATAGATTGAACGCTGGATCAACCGATACACACTCACTAGTCGTGTAATACACTTCTGTTGTACTTACTGTTTAATATATGATATATCTGTAACACTTGTTTTGTTATTTCTTTAACCATTTACTTGGTCACAACAATATATATAAGGGAGAGAAACGGAGAGAGAGACAGAGACAGACAGACAGACAGAGAACGAGAGAGAGAGAGAGAGAGAGAGAGAGAGAGAGAGAGAGAGAGACTAAAGTCGGTTTCTTCACTAGTCTTTTCTGGTTAGGAGGGTGGATAGACAGCCAGCAGGATTAAAAATCTGATTTGTCAAATAGTGGATGAACCTTTTTGTAGTAAAAAGAACCATCGATCAAAATGGAGTCGACTGGATACCATGGCTATGTCTGCAGCTAGTACAATGATAACACAGCTTCTTAGGGCTTCCTAGACTGGAGGTAACGGCTAGAGTGGAGGATAGAATCATTGTTCACATGTCCATAGCCAAGGTGAGCCTTCAAGTTGGAGGACACAGGCTGTTGTTTGACCTAGAGCGGGACTAGCCTTGTCACGTCAAATTGACAAAGATATTCTTATGTGGAGAGAGCTGGTCAGGTGCTCAGCTACCCAGGGACCTTACGGCCACGTTGATTAAAACAAAAAAGATAACCTTAGAAGCAACGGTAGTACAATGCGGTAAAATATCTTAATCATATCGTTGATGACATAGGTCGACCGTGTATACTGTGGCCTTGCTGCACTGCAGGATGACACACTTACGTAAACGTTCTGGTCTCTTTCGGCAATCAGCGTCTTAGTGAACTGTTTGACGATGCAATATGAATTCAATGAACAGGACACATTTTGTGTCGCAGAACACAGTTGATATCAATATTTTTGCTGACTTCTGAACTTTGAATGTTTTGGGGTGAGATCAGTGGCGATGGAGGCTTCCAGATCATGGAATCAACCTTTTTTTTACTATGTCGTAATGTGATACAACCAGGTCCAATCAACCGTAATCAACCTCCTAATTGCCGATGTTCCCAGGTCCACTCTGACCCGGGGTGGTAGCACCTGTTAGGGTCCCAGATATGGGCAAATAGTTAACCCCCAAACCCAGATCTCGTCCTGGGTATGATGATAAACTACATCCACGTCCTGGGTAAGACGATAAACTACGTCCAACAGGTTTTGAGGAGCAAGGACCCACCTCTTAATTGTTGATATTCCCAGGTTCACCCTGACCCGGAGTGGTAGCACCTGTTAGGGCCCCAGCTATGGGCAAATAGTTAACCCCGAAATTGGGGTGAAAACACTATGAAAGTGTAAAAAGAGGTTTTAATACCAGAAATACTTTAAAAAATTATTACCAGCAATACATTTTTGAAAAAAAAATTACCAACAATGTTTTTTAAAAATAAATATTACTAGCAATACATTTTTGAAATTTTTTTTTATCAGCAATACGTTTTTGAAGGAAAAATATTACCAGAAATAGATTTTTGACAAAACAAAATATTACCAGCAATAAAGATTTTGTCGGCATTAAATAACCCATTGAGGTGTTGATATGCCGGAAAACAAACCAAACCAAATCAACCGCAATCATATGCGACCAAAAGCCCCATAACTCCACTAATCTATTCCAAAAGCTGATAAGAATGCTCAAGCCCAGGAACTTTTGTTATTCAGTCTATCGCTTTGGAACTTAATGTGTTGACACTTTTCGATGCCCTAACTTCTCGGGTGATCAAGTTCTACGACCACATCATGAAGTTTGCGCTGTTTGTCATCTCGAATCAAAGCTTCAACGCACACAACATTGTCTTCTGTTGACAAGATAATAATGTTAGATGATGAGAAGTTTCTAGACTTATTAAAGGCCTTGAGCCTAAGAAAGCCACTGGTCCAGGCAAAATTCCAGTGGTTGTCATTAAGAATATCATCCCGGAATTATCCCCAATCCTAGCGAAGTTATTCAACCGCTGCTTGAAGGGGAATTCCTGCCCAAGCCTGTTGAATGTGTCAAGCGTACACCAGATTTTCAAGAATGCGTGTATGCGATCTTCCCCCTCACAGTACAGACCTGTCAGTCTCCTTGGTATCATCAGTAAGCATTTTGAGGCCATAATCAATAAGAAGTTCGTCGAGCACCGAGAAAACAACAACCTCTTCAGTGACGAGCAGTATATGGGTTTTGATCTGCCCGATCTACTGTGACGTCATAATTAACATCACTCACAGAATCAGTGAGGCTCTTGACAACAAACACACCTCGAGGACCATAGCATTAGATGTCTTAAAGGCCTTCGACAAGGTGTGGCACAAGGGCTTACTACACAAGCTCTCTAGTTATGGAATCACTGGAAGGGTCTTCTTGATCATAAAATCCTTTCTGACATATTTGGTCCTTGAAAGTAGTTATTAACGGCCAGTCCTCCAGAGCCACCTTAGGTGTCTCCCAGGGGTCACTGCTCGAACCAACCCACTTTTTGATCTATATAATGATCTACCTTAGAATATTCTCAGATCCTCTGTAAACATCTATGCCGATGATACGACTATACACCGGCGAATTTCTAAAACCTTCTATGGTCAGAGAATGGCGACTGATCTCTCTTTCGATCTTGCACAAACTGCTCAATGGGGTAAAACTTGACTGGTTACATCCAATACCTCGACGACTAAGCTAGATACATTTCATTATCGCCGATCTGACCCCGAACTGCTACCAATAAGGATGAACGCAGGTCCTCTCGGTGAAGCATCGTGCCTTGAAAGACTATTTGTGCCTCAAACTCACACACGACCTCACATGGAACTCGTACATATGATCCATTGCTAAGGATGTAGGTAAAATAGTCGGTTCTCTGTACCGCTCCAGTAAGTATCTGACTCCTGTTATTTTTTTACCTTTACAAGAGCTAGATCAGGCTAAAACTGAAATACTGTTATTATATTTAACCGGGAGCTACCCAGACAGCCTTGAAAGAGCCTTTGTGGGTGACGAATTATTCTCCACTCTCCAATATCTCTCTCTCTCACTTGCGGGGTGTGGCAAGCCTCTCGTTGCTCTACCACTACTTACACAGAAAGTGCTCGGACGAACTATATTCCCTGGTCCCGTCAAGTCAAACCTTCATTGGCAAGGACACGCCATGTCACTTACATAGTAGCAAACCACCCGCATTCTCTCCGTATTCCATCGGTGAGAAGTAAGTTCCACTCAACTAGTTTCTTCCTTCGAACCACTGCCCTGTAGAACCGACTCCCAAGTGGATGTTTCTCCGATCACTACAATCTTGACCTGTTGAAAACTAGGGTTAACCATTATCTTCCACTCCTATACGCACAAATTACCTCCTAACGTAACCCTGTACTACGAGTGGTTTCCCGGTCCTTGTAAAGGGTGTGACCTTACTGTAAACAAAAGAAGATGAAAAAAGAATGTGGACGCCCTACACAAGGCTTGTCCTAAAGATTTGTACGCCTCTCTGTGAAGCGCACTACACCAGACCGATAACTTCCCTCTCTTCTTATTACATGTCCGTCATATACAGCAACAAGTTACGGGAGATAGACGTGGTGTAGTGATTAGCAAGCTTGTCTCGCTAGAACAATTACGATTGAGTAGTTAGTTGGATCCTCACTGGGCACTCCATATTTTCGACCTTGCGCCATATCTAAGCTACGCTTAGAAAATCACCATATTCAGCAACAAGTTCTTGAATCCCAGTCACCTTTTATATCTTCCTCAATCCCCACTATACTCAGTATTTCCTTTCATTTTCAACCTCTGTAACCCCTACGGTCTAGTGGAATTTCCCGCCTTGTTTGGGGCGAACTAATTAAAAAAAATACGGTGAATTTCTATTGGATTTTTGCGCATGGCTTAAAAAATATTATTGCACCTCGCACCTGTGTTTGACTATATATTTACGGTCAGAGCCGTGTCTCTTTATTGTGACGTCACATACGCATGCGCACACTATTAAGTCGTATTGTATACCGCCTGCTTTTTTGTATCTACAGCTTCACAATGATTTAATTCCAGTTTTATACTATCCATTACATTAACGCACATATACATCAATAAGTTCGTTGTTTAATGATGAAAATCAAAAATTATTTTTTCAACAAATTCTCCTACGTTGTCAATGCACTTAATTCAATGGTGAATATTAATCAAATAGATGAAACACCTTTACAGAAGGAAGATTTCAATTAAAAAAGCCATATATATATATATATATATATATATATATATATATATATATCTGTGTGTGTGTGTGTGTGTGCAAGTTTGTGTGTGTGTGTGTGTGAGAGTGAGTGTTTGGGCGTGCGTGCAAAAGCGCACGGGCGTGTGTGTGTATACAATAGTTTTGCTTGTTCCAGAGTTACGTTCAGGAAACCAAAGTGTTTTTTCTTATAATTTTTTAAGTTGCTAAATATTGCACATTTGTAAAAAGTAAATGGCTGTCTGCTCGCTTCCCAGGAATTCGTTTTTGCTGAAAGCCGGACAACAATTTAATGAGCAATTGGTTCGTTTGAATGTCATTTGAAACAGAAACACTTTTTTCAACATATTCTTCAGTATTTCTTTCTTCGTCCCATGGAACTCTCTAGAAAGTGACACCATCAATTTAAGATTATTTAAAAATCACTTTAATTCCTCTCCGTTCTTTTAATTCTTCTTCGTTCTTTTAAGACTGACCTGAAAAGATTGTACAAAACCAGGAAACACTTTATAAATTTTGTCAAAAAGTACAGGAAATTTTCTCATCAAAATTTTATGATGGAATATACAATATAGTTTAGACAGAGTGTAAATTTATAGGAAGTTAAGGAAAGAAATTTCATAACTGAATCATGATACTATGAATTTATATGAATAAAAGAATTTTTAAAAAATGAATAAAACTTTTCTATCAACATAATAAAAGACGAAGCTGCATTTTGTGTATGACTGGATGCATCTGAGGTGCTAGAATCACATTTCATTGTGTGTCGATTATCGATGGAGACAAGAGTGTGAAAAACTGCCACTAATTTTGTTACTCTTGTATTTTCTCTTCCGTGACCTCAAAACTGTGATAATTGAATTTTTATCAGTTCAGATCAGTATTATGAAATATTAGTTGGCTTTAATAATTTGCGATTTCGAGCGACAATTAGAAATTTAATGAGGCCTGTGTTGTGACGTCAAGACCAAATGAATAGCATTTAAAAGTGAGGGATGGTTACAGCCTCGTTAACAAGATGATTGTAATGACCCTGGTTCCAGGCAGTTGTCACGGTCATATTTATTTCTGTCTCATTATCTGAGAGGTTTCCGCCTTCCGGTCTCGATTGAACAGAGGCAAAGCCATTAGATGATTTTTGACACGACAAAACGATTGATAATCATTTTGTTGTTTTTTTTTGTTTTTTAAAGGAAACTAAAAAAAAAAGTAACTAAAAATATCATTGTCGTTTTTTATTAGCAAAAAAAAAAAAGAAGATATACAGCAAATGTGACATACCGTTAGTCTTCAAAGCAATCCCCATTGCTATCCAGAACCTTTTGCCTATGTCTCTCCTGCTGCACAATAATTGATTCCATTCTTTTTTCAATGACTCTAAGAGCTCTTTTTCATTTTTTTTCCACTCTTCTGTCAAGTTCATCCCATGCTAATTCTAGGGGTGGCTTCAAACTTTTGAACTGTAGTGTATATGAATTTAATTTTCTGATCCGACATATTTTTGTTACTTTAAACGTTATTTTTAATGAATCTCCACATTTGAGTCGACACTACATTTATTTGAAACATTATTATATTTTCTCTATCGGCCTGCACTCGAGAAAACGGGAGTAGTGTGCACAGTTTCGAATCCTGAATGTGGTCGTATTTTCTTTAATGTTTTCTCAAGTGTGCAGGTTAGTAGATGAAATGAAATAGTGTTTGAAATGTTTGGAGTGTCTACTCAAATATTGGTATCCACTAAAAATAACGTTTAAATTAATATATATATACAGGGTGCGGCTGGTATTTGAGGGCAGATTTTATGGATTAGTAAAAAAAACTTGCTGAACAAATGAATATAATTATATTTGATTACAAACAAGTAAACATGACATTTAGCTAACTATTATTTAATTTCATTCAATAAAACCAACACTAGCATCAATAACTGTGCAATCTCTGATTAATTGGTCCTTATTTATGTCAGACATTACTCGAACTATTGCAGTCTTTGGTGTTATGAGGCTGTTTATTAACCTCCTTCTCAATAACGCTTCACACACAATAGTCTAGTGGATTGATATCTGGAGAGTTAGAAGGCCAAATGTTGGGTGTGATGTGGTCTTACAAATGGTCAGCCATCCATTCTTGTGTTCGTAGAGCCTTGTGGGATGGAGCCGAATATTTCTGGGATATGTAAGGCCTGCCGTTGCATATATTGTCAATCCAGGGCTTGACAACTGTTTCTAGAACCTCAATGTAAGCAGTAGCATTTATTCTAAGACCTCGTGGAAAAAAGTCTGGTGGCATAACATGTCCTTCATTGCTAACAACACCCAATAGCATAACACTTGAAAGAAATATTGTGCGCATCACTCTTGGCACCTCAGAAGGACCTGAACAAAGCCATCTGTCATTTCTTCTGTTAAGTTTTTGATCTTAATCAAAATTTTTCTCATCTGAGAAAAACCTAATCACACCAGCTTCTGAAGGATTTTTAAGTTTGTTTAAAAGCCTTTCGGATCTGTTCAAACGGTTTTCCTTTGTTTGGCGGCTCTTTATCACGTCCGACTTGTATCAATGTCTTCATGAACACTCCTTCTGATTGTTTTTTCAGACACAAGCACCTTTTTGGCAATTGACCTCATTGGTTGACCTCGGTTTTCATCAATTGTCTGCTTGACTTCCTGAATAAATTCGGATGTTCTCACTTTATCGGAACGTGCAAAATGTCTTTTACGTTTTGATACAGACATTGGGGGAAGTGTCAGCGTCTTCTAACTCTTTTCGTATCTTGTGGACAAACGATCTTGCAACTCTGAGGAAACGTGCAATATCCAAATCGCTGTGATCAGCCTTTAATGCCACAATCACAGCAGGCCTTTTCATTTCATTTGTTATCATAGGGTTTGCCATTCTTGATTTCGGAAAAATAAAAGCATTAGAAGTTAGTGGGAAGCAGTACTAATCTTAAATCTGTATGTCCTCAAATACCAGCCGCACCCTATATATATATATATATATATATATATATATATATATATATATATATATATATATATATATGAAGGTGAACTGATGATCTCATGTGGTGAAACCTAAGTAGGTAGTACCTGGCTCATTAGGATTTTTTTTAACTTATTACTCGCCGGTTTTTTTCTTTGTAGCAGAAATTTAAGGTACTGGACGATTTCTTTCGCCCTGTTCGGAGGTCTCTGGTTCTTTCTTTTTTTTCAAAAATTAATCCTCGGTTGCCAATTTGTTTGAAAATTGTGCTATCCGGGTTTTTCCACCCACCGAGTCTAAATATATTTACATTATAATATATATATATATATATATATATATATATATATATATATATATATATATATATATATATATATATAAAACCTGCGGAGGGTAGTTTGTGGACCCTGTGGCACGTAGTGCACCAGGTCTCTGTATTCGGCCTTTCAAAAAGTGTGGATGGTTCTGCACAAAACCTTCACCATTATAATCAAATCTCGTGTGCTGGTGTCGGGCTGTCATTTTCCTAGGAACTGATCTGCTTGGCCCTCATACTTCGAATTCGACGGGAGAGTCGAGTATATATACAGTGCTGTTCGATAAAAGTGACTCACCTAATTTTTTTTACTTAAAATCTTTTTCGCCTATTGCTTTTGGGGTCAAACTAATTTTTAATCTTACTAATATAAAGACCCCTTCCCGACCACCTAGTAAAAAAGTTTACTCACCCTAAGGTATTCTATTGATATTATAATTTTGGATATAAATGAGATTTAGGGAAAAACTATGTGCAAAAATAGTGACTCACTTATTTCCTGCAACTAGTAATCAATAGAAACACAACCGAACAGCTTTAAATAAAGAATAATAGAGGTATATTTTATTTATAATAGGTAATATAGTTAGAAATATTTAATAATCTATGGGCCCTCCTTTATTTTGAATAATCTTTTCAACCCTTTTTGGCAATGACTTGATTAGGTTCTGGTAAATCTCATCTCCAAGCATTGAATTCCATTCGGATATGAAATTCACAATCAAATCCTCTTTGTTGTTCAACTGCTTTCTCGAGAACCTGTACTTTATAATGCTCCATAAGTTTACTATGGGGTTGAGGTCAGGAGATTGAGGCGGCCATGTCATAACACTCATCTGCTTCTCATCAAAGTATTCCTTCATCAATTTTGATTTGTGACAGGGAGCATTATCCTGCGTAAAAATGAGCTTGGTGGGGTCGATTTGCACCCTTTCAGCAGAAAATTCTCTTGTACTGCTCGCCCCTGAGGATCTTTTCAATAGGTTTTAAGAAACCAGTTCCATGAAAAGAAAAGCGTCCCCAGAACATTATACTGAACGAATGCTTGACAGTACTTACTGCTAAATTCAAAGAGCTTTCAAAGCTTCTTCGGATTTTAGATCGCTTATCCTTTGAATTTAGCTCAACTTTTGTTTCGTCGGAGAAGAGAACATTTAGTAAAAAAATCAGGTGAGTCACTTTTATCGAACAGCACTATATATATATATATATATATATATATATATATATATATATATATATATATATATATATATATATATATATGCAACATTTGCAGAACTATTTGATAAATAGATTGGTAGAAATGGATGTCTTTTATTAAAACATCTAAAAGTGTTTCAGAAATGGATTGTTTGTTTCTTTTCAAATCCTTCGCAGAACAACATCCACATTTTTTTACAAACTACTTTTGGATATCTGTCAATCAAGTTAATTTTAGCCATGCGGGAGGGTCAGCTGGGATAAGATACTCAGTTGTCAAACTTCCAATGTCACTGACTCAACACAAAGATACAGAAAATGTACAACTATTATGTAGGTTCTGAAGTTAAGTTGTTTGTTCAGCAGACTTCTCGCCCAGGTTTCTTGATTCTAAAGTAAGTACCTCCACCGATTCGCTGAAAAATTAAAATACCGTCATGAAAAAAATGCTCCAAACAAAGTTTTATCGTCTAAATCTTGATGTTATCATTAAGAGAAAGACCAAAGGATATTTTGATTATCAAATTATATTTTTTGATTCATTTAGGACAGGTATAGGCAACCTTTTTTGCGCAGTGAAACGCATGATCTACGGCTCATAACAATGTGGGTCGCACTACTATAAAGCTTCAGGATAATTTTTCGATGTAGGTACCTCATCTATTTTTCCTACAGAAGACGATATGCGTAAGCATATACCTTAGAAATAGTAGGTAAGTTTTATTTGTTAGAAAATATTTTTTATATTTAAAATTTGAAGTCTTGGTACAATATTTTCACCGATGACAGTGTGATCCTTACATATCGCTGTGTGGGATTTATTTCTAATGCATTCATTTGAAAATGAAAACATTTTTTCTTTAAACAAAAAATTCTCATGAACGTTTCCTGTTTCAAAAATCAAAAAATGTTTACACGTTTGATCTTCCTTAGTGAAAACCGCCAATGATTTTAAATGCTGACAACGTTAGTTTCCTCGAAGAGGTTACAAAATTCAAGAAACACTGTTTCTGTATGTGGTTATGTATGAGAGAGTATGTGAGTGAACAAGTGAGAAAGAAACAAAATAAAATTTTAAGAAAAATTATTTTCCATATGGAATTAAACGTGCCATTTAGAACGGCAAAATGGGTTGCATATTGTGCGCTAGATTATCCAAAGTGGGCCGTAGTAGTACTAAAAAGATTTAAGGTAATTTTTAGTTGAAGGTACCCCATCTACTTTCACTACAGAAGACCATATGCATAAACATATACGTTAGAAATGGTAGGAAAATTTTATTTTTTTGAAAATATTTTTTATTATTAAAAAATTGTAAGTCTTCATATAATATTATCTCTGGTGACAGTGTGATTACCAAATGTCGTTGCGTGGGATTTTTTTCTATTTCATTCATTTGAAAATGAAAACATTTCTTCATTAGACAAACAAATTATCATGAACGTTTCCTGTTTCAAAAGCAAACGATGTTTACGTGTGTGATCTTCCTTAGTAAAAATCGCCAATGGTTTAAAATGCTGACCACGTTACTTCCCCCGAAAGTGTACAAGATTCAAGAAACCCTGTACTTAATCATTGTTTCTGTATGTGGTTATGTATGAGAGAGTATGTGAGTGAACAAGTGAGAAAGAAAAAAAGAAAATATTAAGAAAAATTATTTTCCATATGAAATTAAGCATACCATTCCGAAAAACCAAACGAGCTGCATGTGACCTGCGGGCCGCAGTTTGCCTATGATTGTTTTAGGACGTTCGAAAATTTGGTTAAAAATCTTTTTTTTTTTTTGTGCCAGCGGGCGATGGGGTTGGCAAAGATTAGTATAATAAATTTTCGCATCTTAGCAGTGAAAAATACATTGATTTTGGAAATTCTCGCAAAAGTCAAATAATTCCCAGATTTTAATGACACTTTCAGGACTTATTCATAAATGGATGAAATTATTTTAGGAATGTTGTCTTTAGAAAATCTTAGTACAACGTGTTTTTTTTTTACATTTGTTACCCCAACTTATTTAATTTTATGAATTTTTGTAGGGTTTAATATTTGTTAAAAGCAGAACTCCTTGCAGAATCTAAATTATCAAATTCTTTTTTGAAAAACAGAACCCACAGTTACTGAAAATTTGCCCCGAATCGTAAAAATGCAATAAAAATAAGACATTATTTAATAAGAAATTCTTTTAATTGCTTTTATAAATAAGATATATTATGGACACTATTGGCTTAAGAAAAAATATTTTTGTAAATACGGACGTCCATACGACATTATCAGAAAATAAGGGGGCTGATGATAGTAAATTCCTGTCAATTTAAATTAGTTTTGAAATAGAGAAAAGTATTTTGCTTAATGGAAATATTAAGTTTAATCTATTAGCTCGAAATTAAGACTAAAATAATAGCTTCAAGAAAGATTTTTCATTTTTTTTAAATAAATTTAAAACCTTAGGTATCATGTTTCTCTGGAGGTTTCTATTCTAAAAGCAATGAATTCATTATTTGTTAAAATATCTAAAACTTTACTCTGATCATTTAGATCTTTAGACCTTTTAATAAAAATCCTCTTCCTCTAACAATTAATTCCTCGTCACACCGATAAAAGTTCAGGGCATATAACTATCTCTCTTTATATTTACATGCATTAATTATTTTTTATTATTATAAACTTTATTTTCAGTGGTTACACATGTTTGAGCTGCTATCCCTGTTTTTGTATAATTTTATTAAACAGTAAAAGTATTAACAACCGGCCTAGATTGAGAAGTCTTACTAAGGAAAAATTGAGCCTCTGAAAGGAATCGAACCTGCATCCCTTATTTCCATCAGGTAAACCATATTTTTCGGATTAATTGTGCGTTTGCAAGTTCGGCCACGGAGACCAGCATGGCAGAGCTATGCTTGAATTACCTATTTAACGAAAGCACATTTCTCGTTGAGACTTTTACGAATTTATATCTGCTAAATGTAAATAGCTTTAATTTTATTGAAAGGATTTTTTATCTGACATTTCTTCCTACTATAAATGTTATTTTTAGTGGCTTCACCAGTTTGAGTTCCTATCTCTATTTTTTTGTTTCATTTTTTTAAAAATTGATAAGTCTTACTACAATTGAAAACGGAGATGCATGTTCGATTCCTGGGTGAAGCAACTCAAACACATGAACCCTCTAAAATATAACGTGTGCAGCAACAGTGAAATTAAAGCCAAATTGAGAAAGTAGCTTTAATTGAGAAGTTCTACTAAAGAAAAGACTCCGAGAGGAATCGAACCTGTATCTTTTCCTCACCACTGGGAAACCACCCTTTTAGCCAAAGCGTATCTCTACCAGTTCGGCTACGGAGCGAGACTGGCAGGGAATGGTTTGATTGAATAAACCTATTTGACGAAGACACGTTTCTCGTTTGAACTTCAACGGATCTCTGTCCGCTAGTTTCAGTTTCGTATCCGGAAAATAAACAACGGTCATTTTTTGAAAGGATTTTCTTTTATCCAACATTATTTCATATCATTATGTACTGATAAATCATCAGTTATCTCCCCTTAAGATCTAGGAGGTATAAATCATCAGTTACCTCCCCTTAAGATCTTGGAGGTATAAAGAGCACCCTGTTATGTCCGCCAGTAGACAAGTAGTCAGAGTAAAGTGCAATAAAGCTTTGCTATAAGTTTATTCACTGCTTCTGTTTTTACTACATACTATAAACGTTATTTTTAGTGGGTAAACGTGTTTAAGTTACTATTCCAATTTTTTTTTTACTAAACAATGAGATTATTAACAAACGGTCTAAATTACATATATACATGTTAGAAAAATGAAACTTCTTGATTTACGATTATCCCGCTACTGGCAGTTTCATATCAGTGCACAATCTTCAGGAGGCAAGAAAGGAACAGAATAGTTTTCTGAATTAAAGGCTACCCTATCGTTAATATATATATATATATATATATATATATATATATATATATATATATATATATATATAATTAAAATGAGAACAAATGGAGTATAATTCCACTGTACATAACACTTAACTTTAATAAGAACCTTTATACAGCGTAGAGCTAAATATTATTTATTTTACGATATTAAAACATGTTAAAAATCGCTGCATAATGGCAATTATGTTTCAATTAATGGCGGTGAAACATAATTGACATTATGTAGCGATTTTTAACATGTTTTAAAATCCTTAAATATATATATATCCTCTGTGGCCTAATCGGTTATGGCACGTCAGGCTATGGGAAGGTTCCGTATAGGATACAGATTCGATTCCTGTCGGAGGACGAATAGTTTCTATAAAAATTTCTTGGACATTCCGGCCGGTAAATGTTATTAATACTGTTTATTATAAACAGAGCATTTACTTAAATATTTGTATCTATAAAATGAATGAATAAACATAAAAATGTCTTAATATATATATATATATATATATATATATATATATATATATATATATATATATATTAAATAGGTCAATGTCTGATTCTTACCCCACTTCCTCACTATTAAGTATTGTAATAAAAATAAATTGAACGCATTCCTATCTCTCCCTTCCCTCTCTAATTTCGACCATGGCTGTCACACTATCTCTCACCACTCTCTATATCATCTTACGTCAACTTAATACTACCCCTCAAAAGTGTAAAAATTTATATGTAAATTTAAATTAATTTTTTCACCCTTGGAAGTGTGGTCTGATGAGCCAGGGAAAAAGAAATTCCCTGGGGAAATAAATTATAACCATGGATCCTTACATTTTTCTGTTTTCATTAAATTATATATATATATATATATATATATATATATATATATATATATATATATATATATATATATATATGGTGGGAGAATGTGTAAAGTGTGGTGAAGAAAGAGATTTTTTAAAGCATACATACAAAATTTTAACTTTTTCATTGTAAATTCCATTGCTTAGATTCAATGTTGATTTTTGTTATTTTTATTTAAATAAACCGTTTATTTTTACTGTCAAACCAATGTTTTCTTTTAAATATTGATTTTTTGGTTCTTTCTACTTCCTTGCGTCTATTTTTTTATGTAAAACCATTAGTCCATCGTCATTGTATAACCCCACGACGCGAAGTTCAAACAAATGCCTACGACTCAATAAAATGTAACTCCCCAGTAGTTCGGATGCCACTGCCAAGTCAAATGCCCCCTCATCACATCGAAATTCCTGCTATTACTTTTTGTCCACAACACACCGTCACGAAACAAAATAGGTCTCTGTACCTTTTTAATTATATCAATTTCATTCTCGTTAATACAACATTACCCCTTGGCCAATTCAATTGCTCCTATTAACAATATTTTTCGGAGGGTTAGAATTGGATGAATAGGCATTCATTTTTATTTTCATACCTTTAAACCATTAATGGCGTCTTTGCTATTTTACCATTAATTTATCACGAGGGCATTACGAGTGTATCTGTACACCTCTATTATTATTTTTTTTACTTACCTTTTTACATTATAATTGGTGGGGATTAAGTAATCTGTATTGTGGATAACTTTCAAATTATCTTTGTGTTTTTGTTATGGAGGTAAATGCTTGTTGCTTATGCAACTTGATGCTTCTCTCGTTAAAATTTAATTTGTCGGCTATATTATCAGTACTTATTTGATCTTCGGAATGTTGTGGTGATTTATTATAGAATTTGTGCAATTAATTATTGTGGCCGTTTTTAGAGTCATCGAGAAAAACTTCGTAGTAAATTGCAGATTAATCTTCTTTCCCAAGGATTTTATCCGATTTTCCGGGAATCTGTTTATTTTCATTCGTAATCTGTTATTAAATTGTACAAACTTAATGTTACTGACCATAATAAATAAATTGTTTCCAAAATCGGATAACCGATCCTCTTGATGGGACGGGGTTATTAGACCTAAATCCATAATAATCAATTTTCTGCTGGTGCCTGAATTTGGTGACATAGTAATTGTTAGTTCATTCCCTCGGTCGGGTAGTATGTACTTCGACTCAGTAGAAACAGGGTGAGTAATAATGGATCAGTACAGATAAGAATTAGACGAGATATTCCTAGTAATTGTGAGTTCATTCCCTCGGTCGGGTAGTAAGTACTTATAGTCAGTGGAAACAGGGCGAGTAATAAATGATCAGTACCAAATAAGAACGAGACGAGATATTCATAGTAAGTATGAGTTCAATCCCTCAGTCGGTTAGTATGCAGTCGTAACAGGGCGAGTAATAACTGATCACTACCAAATAAGAACCAGAAGACATATACCTAGTAATTGTGAGTTCAATCCCCCGGTCGGGTAGTATGTACTTAGACTCAGTGGAAAAAGGGCGAGTAATAATTGATCCGGACAAATAATAACTAGACGAGATATTCCTAGTAATTTTGAGTTCAATCCCTCGGTCGGGTAGTATGTACTAAGATTTAGTCGAAACAGGGCGAATAATAACTGATCAGTACCAAATAAGAACTAGATGAGATATCCATAAACATCTGAATTTTTGGGATATATGTGTTAATAGATGCATTTATGTAGATGTCATGGATATGCTTACATTAAATTTTTTTGAATGTTATTAATTATTTTTGTATAATATTTTATATTAAACTTTTTATTTTATTTATTTATTCATCTATAATGCGCGCGCACACACACACACACACACACACACACACACATATATATGAGTTGTGTTACAAATTTTTATGACCGCAATGAAAAGACAACATTTTTTTTATTACCACTTATGATGATAATAGATAAAAAATAAAGCGGGCTAGCTAAGCGGTTTCGAGCCTCGCTCAACAGAGCTAAATCAAGGTTAATAAATTATTCTATTAAATTATAATAGAATTATCGCAACTGAATTGTTTCTCCGTGCTATCACAGCTAGGGTTAAGTCCAAACAATTAGTCTCCTTCTTGATTAATTCACTCGGGTGAGATTTGAACCCAGATCTCATGGTCAGAATGCGAACATTCTAACCACTCAGCTATGTATATATATATATAGTTTAAAGAAAAATAGACCACTTTAAGGCTCCATTTGTAATAATTTATTTCACCAGAGAATTTTATTTTTCTCTGGATCTTCAGACTTCACTTTCAAAAGGTGAAACGAAAAATGAATTAAAAATTTACACTTTTGACGAGCAGTATTAAGCTTATATAATTTGACATAGAAGGTGGTGAGGAATAGTGTGAGAGACATGGTCGATTTTAGAGAGAGAAGAGAGGGTTTTAAAATTTATTTTTATATTTCTTTTTATTATAATACTTAATATTGAGGAAGGAGGGCGTAAGGATCAGATCGGCCAACTCATCGGAAATGATATGGGAAAAGAAAAAGAGAATATATATATATATATATATATATATATATATATATATATATATATATATATATATATATATATATATAAACTTGTCGGGAGATATTAAGGCATTTTGGATAGCTCGAGAACTAGTTGCGCGGCCTTGATGTAAATTATCAAACAATCAGTGAAACAGAGAAAAGACATTCCGTGAACTCGTACATTGACAGTGTTATCATCGCCTTCCTAGTGACCGAACTGGTATATTGATCACTTCTCGTGTCAGATTTCTGATTAAACAACAGATCACCCCAGTCTGCCAGCACGACTACTGGCAGTTTAAATTTAGCTCCTTGCGACTTCTGTATTTTCTAAAAATTTTAAATTCTTAAAACGCAGTGGACGAGATTAAGGAGAATGCTATGAGGCAACCAAAATGCGGATACTAATTTGAATAATTGATGCAATACGTTATTTCAGAGAGATAGCCGGGGAGCGTACGAGCCGAATAATAACAACAAAAAAAACTGCGGTTATTTGACTAATTCCCGGAATACAATGACAGTAGTGTCTAAAAAATTCAGACAGTATTGAGGAAAGTCGGAATGCGTACCAGCTAAAAAGTAATAATCAAACAACAAATATAAGGATACTAGTCTGAATAATTCCTGGAGTACTGACATTGTTACATTTTAGAACTTCAAGCAATGAATGGAAGGCCACGGAGTTCAACGGCCAAAAAGCTTAATAATTAATGAGGTATTGATAATATTTTACAGAACATAAAATCCTATTATTGGAGGTGGAGTAATAGATAGCGGCTCGGATTGAGGAATCGGAGAGCCGAGTTCGAATTCCAGTCGAATCCATTACATGCTAATACCCCTTGGAAAGTTATGAATCCGCCTTTTCTCCTCCAGCTATGGGTAAATAGCAGGACAGATCGAGTTCTATAGCCTTGTGGCAACTGGTCTACCGCAGAAAGAAATGGCAACCTACTGCGGGAAAAAACTGCCTCGTCAGTCATGTATTGAATGTCATGTGTATGAAGCATGGCACATAACTGATTGACGTTGAAAGTGAAGCAAAGTCAAGCCTGATCAGTATCTTAGATGGGTGACAGCTTGGGAATCTGTAAACTTAGATGTGCGGGTGGTGTTATGGATAACGGTTCGGAATTGGAAATCGGAGATCCGAGTTCGAATTCCAGTCAAATCCATTACATTCACTTACGTTTTAATACCCTTGGGAAGGGTATGAATCCGCTTCTTCTTCCCCACCTATGGGCAAATAGCAGGACCGGGTTCTATAGCCTTGGATGTCAACTGGTGTACCGCAGAAAGAAATGGCAACCTATTGCGGGAAAAAAAATCTGCCTCGTCAATTATGTATCGAAAGATACATGATCGCCTAAGCGTGTATCCCGCATGGCACAACTGAGTGAATGTCCTTGTAAAGGAAAGGGAAGCAAAAGAAAGCATTTCTATAATCAGTTGTCTCATCTCGATAGACTCGAAGTTTTCGTGTGCGTCCCCTTTCGGCAATATGAATATAACGGTTGAATCCAATCTTGAGTCAACAGGCTGCCACGGGGCGGACAAATCTTCGACTCTTCTAGACCAGAAACGTTTTTAAACTCAGAAAGCTGGATTTAAAAAAAAAACAGCTGAAAACCTCAGGAGCTTTTCGAATTTGCTGTCGTTTCTCTGTTCGATAGCATAAATAAAAGAATAATCAGACATTATTAAGTTTCCTGTCTCAGATTCCGATTTCAAGACGAGCCGTTTTACTCTCTTTTCTATCAATATTTATCGCAACTCATTTTATTCAAATAATTCACTGCCTAATTCGAATGGGAAATTATAACATTGGGTGAGGTGGGATCAACGTTCAAATCCCCGCAATTCACCCATTCTGTCAAGAAACTGCTGGACAAGGAAGGCGGGAGAAAATCGGGAATAAAAACAATAAAAATAAATGGAAGCAAGAGAAAGGGAAAGGAAAGACAAATGGTAATAAAGAGAGAATGATAAGAGATAAAGATCGAGTGACTCAGACAGAGATAGTGATAAAGAAAAAGAGAGATAAGTGTGCAAGCGATAATGAGTGGAAAAGAGAGAAAGACAGAAAGAGAGAGTGTGTTTGAAAGAAAACATTAAAGAGAAAAAAAAGAGTAAAAGACAGAGAAAGAAACAGAAAATCAGAGAGAGAGAAAGAAAAACAGTTGGGCACGAAGAGAGATGGACAGAAAGACTGAGCGAAAGAGAGAGAAACAGAATCGGGGAAAAGAGAGGGAAAAAAAATGGAGATTAACTTTGTTCGTCATTTTCTGTGATTTTTCTGCATTTTTTCTTTCATCAAACGAATTGCATTCTCGGATCGATCCTTGCAAAATCGATGTCCAGTTCGGCGACGCGCAAAATAATGTCTTAGCCGGCAGCAATCTTTACCGGTGATGGATATGCAAATAGAATCCTATTTTTATGACGCTGTACAGTACACCGTATCCGAGGAGGGATGCGGGGACATGACCAGCGTATGGCAGAGGAAAGACTTTCGCTGAACTAACTGAGAACACACACACACACACACACACACACACACACACACACACACACACACACACACACACACACACACACCTATCTATAAATCTATCTATCTGTATAGTGACATTTACAAAGGGGTTGGCATGGTTTATGAAGAAGAAATCAGTAGCAGGACAAGACACAGGGTCAAAAGCAAACTCGCCAACAACAGTTAGCTAGACTTGTTTGTTCTTCACTCAAGTGTGACCGATCTCAATCATATATTTACTAAACTTATTTGAATTTGACACAAAGCCATCGACGAGAGAAAGTAATGGTCTGCTCACTAAGCTCGTTAACTACAACTTCACATCGCGCGAGACCTTTAAATATATGTCAACTATTATTTGTACATGTATACATCGAAAGCGACAGTTTCACGTTCACTTTGTAGTAATGCCATTAGAAAAAAAGTCTAGAATCGAAACTTCCCTGTAGTCTGTTTCATCCATCACTGGCATGTCACAAAGACTGAAAGAGAAGGCGTGGACACATTTGTATGCGAATGTCTTTTTTAGTTTGCGTTTTCTACTTTTATTTCCGTGTAAATGTTTCGTGTGTGTATATATATTGGGTTTATTTGTGTATATGTATGAAATGTGTGTCTAAGTTTGTATATCATATAAACTTCCACCGGGATATTGCTACAATACCTACTATATGAGGCCCCCCCAACGTTGTAAAGAGAGTGTAACTTCTTAGCAAGACTAAAAAAATAAAAATAAATAAAAACATATCCATGCTGTCCATATCTGAGAATCAATCAAGCGAAATCGAATAACTTCCATCAGGTATGTATATGTGTACTATTTACATTATTCACACAAGGACACATGGCACAGTGGATAAAGGCATTAGTTAGATCCAGTGACAGGACCCAAAGAGTGTGAGTTCCATACCTGGTTAAGGCGGTGGATAACTTTGAGAGGGGAATTAACACGGGTTAACTGACATCCATTAGACATGGCACGTGGAACTAGAACAGTCTACCCCGGTGAGCGAAATAAAGAGTTCAGTTCGACATTCCAACCACCTGAAGAAGGCCGGAGCGTACAACGGCCGAAACGTTGTGATAAACATAGCGACAAAGATGAGGACAATAGTCCGAATAATGTAAATAGTGTGCATAAAACCTCATCTCAGAAATATAGACAGATACTGAATGGCAGAAGCGTTGTGATAAATATGGCGACAAAGATGAAGACAATAGTCCGAATAATGTAAATAGTGTACATAATACCTCATCTCAGAAATATAGACAGATACTGATGTATATGTGTACTTTTAAATTGTTCGTTGGCAAAGCGTCACATCTGCCACGTCTATCTGCCCCACCCC
>OZ038511.1:64099503-64179503 GCA_964036315.1 Acanthosepion esculentum
ACCCGACTGATTTGACATCAGTCAGATGGCAGAAAGGAAAGGAATTTTAACGTTTTTCTCTATATCTAATACGCCAGTGGCTCGGAGAACTCAATTCAATTCACTTGAAGAGTAATGCATATATATATATATATATATATATATATATATATATATATATATATATATATATATATAGATGAATGCAATTGGCTGTAATATATCTATATCTATCTATTTTAAGACATTTTTTTATGTTTATAGGTTCTTTTTATAGACACAAATATTTAAGTAAATGTTCTTTTTATAATAAACAGTATTAACGACATTTACCGGCTTGAATGTCTGAGAAATTTTCATAGAAAATATGCGTCCTCCGACAGGAATCGAACCTGTATTCTATACGGAACCGTCATATAGCCTGACGTGCGTTACCGATTGAGCCACAGAGGAGCGTTTCGGTTAGCAAGACCGATTTTGCTGTTTTTAAACTACAATTCTCCATGATTTTCTTTCGTACATTCCTATCTGCTCGATGCATATCCAAGTGTAAACAAATGACGTCACACATTAGGAAATCGACAAAGTCCGACAATTATTTTAAGATATTTTCCCTCTCTCTCTCTCTCTCTACATATACATATATATATATATATATATATATATATATATATATATATATATATATATATATATATATATATTGGCAGCAATTGTTCTTATAAAAATGGCTTCATAAAAGGAATGAATATTTTATGTCTATTAATTTTATTTTTTTTATTTTTCATAATATACCAATAACTTTTTGCAAATGTTGCCGTGATAGATGTAAGAAAAATAGCCAGAATTCACATTAGTCATTATCAGATTTATGAGTAAAATAAGAAAAGAAACTCAAATGTATTTAAGTAGTTTATTATTTTTTTAAAGTGTTGTTACTTGTAACTGATCGCCAGTTTCAATGAAAAAGAGCCACAGTTCATATTATTGTTATCCTTTTATTTCGGAAAGACAACGTAAAAACTAGAAACAAATAACGAATATATCACTTAAAAGGGGAAATGGATGAACAAAATCCATTTCAAAGAAATATACAAATAAGGAAAACACTTATCAGACAGAAACAACAACTTGAAACACATTCAAAGAGACGATAAAGAGAAACATGGGGAGAAATTTAGAGTTAATTAATTGCCGTGTTGTCTCTTTAACCAGCAGTAGCTAAAGAACACGTGGTACTTTCCTCTAAGGTTATTTGTATTCGTTGGTTGGCACCAGAATTAAACGAGATGGCTGGCGAAGTCAGCTGTTGCAGAAATCTGCTTCAGAGGAGTCTATTTATTACTATTTGCTTGACCTGACAAGTAAACTATATCACGTGACAAAACCCAACAACTCCCGACTGAAGTTAGTTGGTCTTCTTGTCGTTCCCTTTAATTCTTTTCATCTTATTTCTTTTGTCGCGCACACGACAAGCTAAACACATGTATGCATGTATAGGATAAATGTCTATTTTTATATTTTTTACGAAACATTGAAAATATTCCTATAATTTTAATCCTATCCCTACTACTAAGTAACAAAATCTCTAATCATGGGGAAGCATATAGCGGTCACATCAGTGACCGTTACATTACCTTTTGTTTGAACGCCAAATCCAATGCAGTATGACCTATCTAGCAGTAAGTCCTTAACAGCAACGGGTGGCAGCCATTTGCAATCATTCATTCAGTCAGTCAGTTATGAGCCTTTGACTATCCCATGGATATTCTTTTTGTGGGGACACTGATTATACTCAAATTACTCCACCCAGAGGGAAATAGGGATGTATATAAATAGTTCCTGTTTATCTGATACTAGGCTCATCATGTGGGCAAATTTCTTTCTTATTGAACAAGTCAGTTAGTTATGTGCCACGTGTCATACACGCTTCGGCGATCAGGGTTAGGGTTAGGGTTAACCCTAACCCTAACCCAACCCTATCTTTCGATAGATGACTGATGAGGCAGATTTTTTCCCGCAGTAGGTTGCCATTTCTTTTTGCGGTAGACCAGTTGACATCCAAAGCTATAAAACCCGGTCTGTCTTGCTATTTACCCGTAGCTGGCGGGGGTGGGGGAGAGGATTCATACCATTCCCAAGAGTTAGTCAGTTGTGCCATGCGTGATACACGCTTCACCGATCATGTATCTTTCGATACATGACTGATGAAGCAGATTTTCTTCCCGCAGTAGGGAGTCCGGTAGACCAGTTGCCATCCAAGGCTATAAAATCCAGTCTGTCCTGCTATTTACCCATATACTTGTGGGGGGGATAGGAGGTTTTATGCATTTCCCAAGGGTCAGTAAGTCAGTATTGTGCCATACGTGTTACATTTCGATACATGACTAACGAGGCAGATTTTTTTTCCTGCAGTAGGTTGTCATTTCTTTCTGCAGTTGACCAGTTGCCATGCAAGGCTATAGAACCTCACCTGTCCTGCTATTTACCCATAGCTGGAGGGAGAAGAAGAGGATTCATACCTTTCCCAAGAACGTAATTGAATGTAATGGATTCGACTGGGATTCAAACTCGGCTCTCCATTTCCTCAAGCCGAGCCGCTACCCATTACCCCACTCATTCATCAATTAAGATAGTTATAGTTGAATACGGCGTATTTTTGAATGCATGCGAAATAATGTTACTCATCAAAATACTTTGCCGGTACACGTTGTCGTTATACGTTACTTATATGACTTATGCGTTCTACAACATTGGGTTTAGAATTTAAAACAAAAAATAGCTACTAGGTGTGAGTATTTCCGAGACAGCAGGCTTGCGCCGCCCCCCCGCCTCAGTTGTGGTACTATCGATAGAAGTCCTAGAAGGAAAACAGCTGATAAAGGATTTAACTAGATTATATACCAACGGATCCATTACCTGTAATATATATGCCCAGAGCACTTGTGTAAATGCTGCAATATTATTGGTCCTGACGTAGCGTCTCGGCTTCAGTCATTTTCCCACCGCCTTAAAGTGTCTTCCCCACCCATTTTCGATAATCGTTCGGACGAGCCATTCGCTATGGTACCTAGACTTTATGAATTTAAGCGCAGTACTAGAATAGTAACACCTTCTCATCAATACGGTTGAATTGGCTTAGATGTAGCGATAAGTTCTATGCTAACAGTTTCTTTCCTCGAACTTCTTGCTTGAGGAACTCTCTTTCGGTTCCATGTTTTTCAATTAACTTTGATCTTAAAAAATTTAAATTCAATGTCAATCGTTATCTACTGTCTTTCTAATGACCCTTCTATTGTTTTTCCTCCATAGTAATGTTTCAGCTTTCTAATTCCTTCACTCCCAGTAACTTACTCCCTTGCTTGGGGGTAAATTCGATTAAAAAAGAAAAAAAGGCGTAATGTGATGGTTCGGCAAAGAAGTACATGAGACCTGATTTCTCAATAGTAACTTTTTACTGAAGAATATCAGTCGGGTGGCCGTGAGGACTAGAAGTTGGATCCTTCATGGAAATAAACATGAATTAAAAATCAGAGGGAGGTGGAGCAATATTTTCGGTTACTTTTGATGGCGGTAAAATTGTAGATTGATAATGGTAACAAGAGGGATGCAGAGAATTATGGTAAGTTCTTGGAGAAGATGTTTTTGAAGAGTATACGTCAAAAATAAGATTTAAACTGAAGAGTTCATTGATGAAAGACAATACTCCATTACATTCTACAAACCTGACTGCTGCCTAACTTTAAAAAAATGGTTTTTAAAGAAGCAAAATTACTGAAGAAGTTACGTATCTTCCCAGATATTAGCCCAACAGGAGGCACTAAAAGAGATGTATATGAGAATAAGACACAGTAATCACGCAAACTGAAATAGATAGATAGATAGATAGATATGAATAGAATAAGATAGATATGGAGAAACTGAGATAGATAGATAGATAGATAGATAGATAGATAGATAGATAGATTGATTGATTGATTGATTGATTGATTGATTTTGAATTGGACATAGTCCGACAATTTATTAAAGACATCTGTGGCCGAAAGGTTAAGGCACGTCACATGAAATGACGGTTCCGTATAGGATACAGATTCGATTCCTGTCGGAGAACGAAAGTTTTCTATGAAAAATTTCTCGGACATTCAGGCCGGTAAATGTTATTTAATACTGTTTATTATAAACAGAGCATTTACTTAAATACTTGTATCTATAAAAAGAACGTTAAACATATCAAAAATATCTTTAATAGATAGATAGATGTGAACAGAATGGGAGAGATAGATATGAATAGAATAAGATAGATATGAACAGAATTATATATATATATATATATATATATATATATATATATATATATATATATATATATATATATATAGATAGATAGATAGATAGATATGAAGAAACTTTTTATTTTTTTTATTGCTTGTAATATTTTGTTTTATCAAAAATCTATTTCTTGTAATAATTTTTTCCTTCAAAAATATATTGCTGGTAATATTTTTTTCCTCAAAAATGTAAAGCTGGTAATATTTTTTCAAAAACGTATTGTTGGTAAGTAAATTTTTTTTCCAAAATGTATTGCAGGTAATAGTTTTTTTTTTACAAAAATTTATTGCTGATAATTTTTTTTACAAAGTATTTTTGGTGTTAAAAGCTATTTTTACACTTTTATAGTGTTTTTACCCCAGTTTCGGGGTTAACTATTTGCCCATAGCTGGGACCATAGCTGGGTCAGGGGGAACTTGGGAACACCAGCAATTAAGAGGTGGTTCCATGCTCCTCAAAGACTCCTGATCAGAGGCCTTGCTGCTGGACGTAGTTTATCGTCTTACTCAGGACGCGGATGTAGTTTATCTTCATACCCAGGACACGATATATAGATAGATAGATTTAAACAAACAAAGAAGGATAGATAGATAGATAGATAGATAGATAGGTAGATAGATAGATAGATTTAAACAAACAAGGAAGGATACATAGATAGATAGATAGATAGATAGATAGATAGATAGATAGATTTAAACAAACACGGAAGGATATATATATATATATATATATATAGATAGATAGATAGATAGATAGATAGGTAGGTAGGTAGGTAGATTTAAACAAACAAGGAAGGAAGGATAGATAGATAGATAGATAGATAGATAGATAGGTAGGTAGATTTAAAGAAACAAGGAAGGAAGGATAGATAGATAGATAGATAGATAGATTTAAACAAACATAGATAGATAGATAGATAGATAGATAGATAGATAGATAGATAGATGCATTTGACATAAATGGCGACAAGAGTAAAACATGAATATCATCGTTGCTTAAATTGCTTGTAAGGAAATCTCAAAAGGAATGGATTACTTGCTGCTGTTTAATCCAGCCTTAATCCTTTGGAATGAAAGTGTAAATGAAAACAGGATTAAGAATATCTGAATTCTCGTTGGCAATCCCTCGTTTTGCCATTCCTACAAACGTCTAAGCTACAAGTTTCTTTTCTGCCATATTTGATTTAGCCAACTGTTTCACTTTCACTGACTTGATTTTCTCGCGTCCCACAATTTCTCTCTCCTTTCTTTTCAAAATTTGATATGTTATATTTTTTCCATTTTACTGACAGGTTTATGCATATAAAAAGAAACGCTAAGTTTTTTTTATCTGTATAATTCACTTAAATGCATTCGGTTATCAGATATGAACAAATGATAGATACGAAGACAATGCGATATATATATATATAGATAGATAGATGAACAGGCTGAGAGGGAATGATTTACACAGCTCGATAAAAACAGACTAAGAAAGCTAGCTATTTTGCTGTACATTATTATGGACAGGAGGATGAGGCTGAAACTGAATGGCTCAACAAATAAAATAAAGGAATCGACTTCGGAGCAATTGTGGATTTAGCTTATATTAGATTCTATAATGCATATCAATATTTCCACAATATTATTTGCATTATCCAACCAATTTTGAATAATATTTTCAGGAAAGATTTATATGCCCAATATATATTCTGAGTTTAAATTTTCAATATTAAACATTAACTATTTTAATTATATTAATTTTTATTAAAAATATACATAATAACCTTTTTTTTGGCGTGTGTCATTATCACCCAAACAAAATCTAACATAAATAATAATAAATAAATAAAAAGTTTTATTAATGCAATATTCTATAGGAAGAAATTATTATTTGCATGATAATATGGGTTCCTTGATAATCTTGGTCAGCCACTGTAAAATCGTCTTCTCTTTTCTCTTTCAGACATTTTTATTAAGACCGACAATCCGGCTCTATTTGAATCTTGTTTCCCAGTCACATGTACATCTCTTTTAATGATGACCCACACATCTTTTATTCGATTTTGAGAGACAAAGAAGAATTAAATTAATTTGGTGTTTTGGAAGCTTTTATCAAAGTAATCTTGTAAAACCGGATTGTCTTGCATGAATACACATTTTAGATTAAAGCTTCTTGTTTGTCAATTCTGCCATTCAAAAAACATCTGCATTTATCTTGACCCCACAATCAGTTTTGAAGTAACCTTTAATTTTGCTCCAAAATGGCCACTTTCGAAGTCATGTTAATTATCGTATTTAGCGACGGACCCAAACTTTAACTAAGCGATCAGGTCCAACCAATATAGCTTTTCATTCATCACTAAAAATTAATACTTAGAAATCAGTTCTCATGTATTTCTTCTCCCAACTTACATACTTCCATTTGTGATTTTAATGAAAAGTGTGAGTTTCTTGCTTTCATGTTTTTCATGTTATAGGCCAATGTTCTTAATATAATCTTTTGTCTGTTTATATTCGTAACACCAGGTTCTTCAAATATTGTCTCGTTTGTCGATCCAATTATTGAATTTTAATCTTTCCCTTTAAGACAGTTTTATTTTCATGTCATCTTCTCACTATTTATAATTTCTTTTTCGATTATTCTCCGATCTTTGTTTCGTAATTTCCAAAGTCCCTTAATAATTTTATATCTTTTGATGTTAAATCTTTCTTACGACACATGGCAAGCTTTATATAGATCTGGAAATAAAAAAAAATATCAGTTACTATTATACAATATACTATATATAATTTACAATATGATAAACAATTATTGATCTGCATAATAACATCCCACACAGCCTAATAAGTTATTGTAAACATTTCTAATAAAAGGGATATTTCCACATGTGAATGATTGATTTCATTGTTTAACGGCATAACTATTGCTTATGGGTCATTTAATGCTGAAATTTAATTTTCTTGGTAAAAAAATATTTAATATTTAAATTTAATTTTCTCGGTAATATAAGTTATTCTGTTTTCACAATCGAATACATGGTAGATAATACTCAGCTTTTATGCATATATATGTTTCTGCGGACATCATTACTAGAGGCAATAATATGTGCGTTTGATGTCGTTTGTTGAAGTTCTATTATGGAAAACAGTTTGATTTAAGAAATTGTAAGATACATGGATTAATGTCATGAAATAGTTCTTTCATGTTGGTTGCTTCGTTGGTTGATTTTGTTTAGCGGAATATCAACATCTCTATGGGTTATTTAACGCCTAAATCTAAATATTTTAGACAAAATTTTATCGCTTCAACTAAATATATACTGTAAATAGGTATTGTTGGTTGGTTGATTTTGTTTAGCGGCATATCAACCTCTATGGCTTATTAAATGCCGAAATCTAAATATTTTGAACACAATTTTATGGCTTCAACTAAGTATATACTATAAATATGTATTGTTGGTTGGTTGATTTTGTTTAACGGCATATCAACCTCTATGGGTTATTTAATGCCGAAATCTAAATATTTTGAACACAATTTTATGGCTTCAACTAAATATATACTATAAATATGTATTGTTGGTTGGTTGATTTTGTTTTTACGGTATATCAAACTATATGCGTTGTTTAATGCTGAAATCTGAATATTTTCAACAAACTTTTATGGCTTCACCTAAATATATTTTGAGCGCAATTGTATCCCTTCAACTACAGATAAAATGTATTGTTAGTCGTTTTGCTATAAAATATATTGTTGGTCATTTCACTATAAGTAGATAATTTTGTTATATAAATATGTATTGCTTGTATTTTTATACTTTCACAGTGGTTTTGTTTTGTTTGGGGGTTCATTAATTCCCCATAACTGGAACGCCAACAAGTGCTACCACACCCACTTAACGGGTTAAAGTAGACCTGGGGACATCATCAGCTAAGAGTTGGTTCCACGCTCCTTAAATTTCCAATTTCCTAATCGAAGGCCTTGCTGCCGGGTATAATTTATACCCAGGACTAATTTCCAGAAGTGAAATTCACATGGTACATTTATCATATCAAACTGATCATATTTTATTTTGAAAATATTGACTTACATAATAAAACATTGACACAGATTAACTATTAACTTGGCTCAAAACGATAAAGGATCCAAAAGAGGAAGTCGAAAGGTTTCCCTGTGCCAAGAACTGTTTGTTTCTTTTCGAAATTTGGTTTTTACTGCATTTCATACATTTTGATAAAGCTGAAACTGCAAAGAATATATTTTTTCAGAAAATAAACAATAAGAATTTGATTTTTTTAAAGTGTCAACTTTAGAATTCAGTTTAAGACAGTCGAAAACCATCAATCAATGGTGGGAATTTAAAGACTGACATGAAAAAAATAAAATAACTCAATCAGATTGGCACATATTAAAGTTTAATTAATCGTTTCGAACTATTTTATTCTTTCCAGCGCAAATGGCAAGAAAATAAAGATTTGATAAATGCTTTTACTTTGAGTTGAATGAAGAACAAGAAGTCAGATGTTAGTCCTGCATTAATTATGCTTGACAATAAGAAAATGCTAGGCCACAAAAATCTCCTGAGCCGACCAAGCATAGAAATGAATACAATGTTGGAACCAGTAATAAGGAGTGCCAGAGAAAAACAATAATAAAAACGAAAATTGGAATATGAGTTCTGGTAAAAATTATGTATTGATAATAGCAAAAATTGCAATATGAGCACTGGTAAAAAAAATGGTTGCTGAATACATTAGGTTTATAATACCCAGAAATTCAATAAACAGATGTCTTCAAGGACACATGGCACAGTGGATAAAGGCGTTAATTAGATCCAGTGACAGGACCCAAAGAGTGTGAGTTCAATACTTGGTTAAGGCGGTGGAGAATTGAAGAGGGGAATTAACAGGAGATAACTGGCATCCATTAGAACAGAACATTAGTCTACCCCAGCAAGCGAAATAAAGGGTTCAGTATGACATTCCAACCACCTGAAGAAAGCCAGAGCGTACAACGGCCGAAACGTTGGGATAAACATAGCGACAAAGATGAGGACAGTAGTCCGAATTATGTAAATAGTGTACATAATACCTCATCTCAGAAATATAGACAGAAGTTCAGTTCAACATTAAAACCACCTGATGAAGGCCGGAGCGTGCAACGACCGACACGTTGTGATAAATATGGCAACAAAGATGAGGATGATAGTCCGAACAATGTAAATAGTGTATATAGTACCTCATCTCAGAAATATAGATAAGAAAATGACTTTGGTTGTAGAAGATATTTCATTGTTACCACTTATAAAACTAAAACTTTTAATAACCAGAGACAATTTGAACAATCACTGGATAGGAATGAGAAGCTGAAACTTCAATCAAACTGTGCTACTCTCCCTAAAAATATCTGCTGAGCATTTGATGGCATATATATTTAATCAAAATCGCTTATCGAGTAGTTCACATAAACCAGTTTGAAATCGTTAACCCGAAACTTAGACGTTTCATTTTGCTTTCATTTTTCTCTGTGAAAGCGTCCCTCGTCGTTTTGTCGAAATGAAATCAATAAATAAAGGCAGATTTCTTCCCGCAATAGGTTGCCATTTATTTTTGCGGTAGACCATTTGCCATCCAATGCTATCAAACCCAGTCTATCCTGTTATTTACCCATAACTAGAGGGAGAAGAGGATTCATACATTTCCCAAGGGTATTAGCACGTAAGTGAATTTCAGTCAGTTATGTGTCATACGTGATACACGCTTAGGCGATCACGTCTCTTTCGATACATGACTGACAAGGCAGATTCTTTCTCACAGTAGGTTGTCATTTCTTTCTGTGGTAGACCAGTTGACATACAAAGTTATAGAACATGGTCTGTCCTTCTATTTACCCATAGCTTTGGGGGTGGGGAGAACAAGAGGATTCATACTTTTCCCAGGGTATTAGCACGTAAGTGAATGTAATGGATTCGACTGGAATTCGAACTCGGCTCTACCGAGTTCAAATAACAACTAGACGGTGATATACAGTACCTGAATAATAGGTTGTTGTTATTTTTGCAGGTAGAAAACCGTACAGGATGGAAAGAACAAGAAAAAACCCGGCTTAAGAAAGGAAAAGTATTCGCCAGTTAAATGATGGGGTCCGAAAATTGTGTAACAATTTGTAATGGAAACTTGAACTTTGACTGGGGAAGCTAATTTCTGGAACATTCCATTTGTTTATTATATTGATTTTCCAAGCGTAGCTTAGATGTGGCACAAGGCCGAAAGTATGGAGCACCCAGTGAGGATCGAACTCACTACTCAGTCGTAATTGTTCTAGCGAGACAAATTTGTTAACCATTACACCGCTTCGAGGTACCCTAATATGAATAGTGATTTTCTAAGGATAGCTTAGATGTGGCACAAGGCCGAAAGTAGGGGGAACCCAGTGAGAATCGGACTCACTACTCAGTCGTAATTGTTCTAGCAAGACAAGCTTGTTAACCATTACGCCACCTCGAGGTGCCCATCATTTGGTCATTATATGAGCGGTCTTAGCATAGATTAGCTTACATACGATATAACAATGGTCATAGATTGAGAAAGAAATAATTATATTTATATTTTCATATTTAATAATGTAATCGATATTATTGTTTACATTGAAGCACCAGTAGCTGTTTAACGTTGGCACTGTTTCTAGGGAAACTTTCTTGTTTGGTCAGAGAGAACACAAAGTAGAAAAACAAGTCACTGTATAATGCAGATAAACAAGCGATTTTTCGGCATCTCTGGTTTCAGTACTATGTCGAATTATCCATTTTCTGGATCAAAAGATATTGCATAATAACGATTCGATCATGCACATCTGGAAAACCAAGTGTGCATATCTAATAACTTCAAAGTATTACGATTGATATGAACTTAAATTAAACAAATATATTTCATATAAAATTCTGTGATAAATGAATTAACAGGCGTGTCTGTATTTATTACGTTACCGTGTTTATCAAATACATGTAGGCGGTCTTAGTAAGAACAAATATTTACCGAAGCTTTAAACAGTTTTATTTTCTAGAAAGGGACATGATAACAGTGGAGTATAAATTTATTACGTGCCTTCTCTCCGACACTGAAAAGGAAAGCTAAGGGATGTTGTAAAAGCAGTCTTTACTCATCAACAATTCATGTTACAACAGGCTATGTTTTTTTCTGTGTGCCAGGAAAGCATCGTCTTTTCGCAGCGTCTATCTCAAAACTGTTCTCTGTACACATTGGGCTTCACTGATTGGCCATTAAAAAGGGTTGGATACGATTCTTACTCATTGTGTAAGAGAAGGGAAAGTTAACACAACAGCGTCGAACATGTTTGATGAAAAGTGAGCAATACTTAGAATTCATAGAGTGAAGTATTCCTTGATGTTCGAGATGCACATTATACTTACCGTATTTTTCGCACTATAGTTTGTACCTGTATATAACCCGCACTCCTATAAATTCAACTATCTGGATATAACTGGCTCTACGCTGGCGACCGGTTTTTATGAAGCTATGTTCCCCTAACCCTAACCCCGGCCACTCAAGGTTCGAAGACACAATTCATATATATAATCCGCACCGTTATATAACCCGCACTCTACATATTTTGAGAAAAAAGTTGCGAGTTATAGTCCGGAAAATACGGTACACCTTTTTTCAGTTCTAGAATGGATTGAACAGAATTCTACACAATAGGGCGAATTTTGCAGACTTCCGGTTGACCTTTATATGTGTACTGGACATATAATTTTCGGATCATTGATTAACGGAAAATCGGTGGCCTGTGCGTAGTTATTAAACCTATTTTATTCTGGTACAAAGCTAAAAATGAAAGCGATTGAAATGTGGGAGATTGTGTTGAATCACCAAATAAGATTGCTTGTTTGCTTTGAAAATCAACGTTCAAAATTCTGGACGCAAACAGGTTATGAAAAAGAGGTAACTACTTTAGTTCCTCATTAAACACGGGACAATGCAAAAGATTTGTGCAAAACTAGTAAAATGCTCAAACCAGAGTCAATTTAAAACTGCTCATTAAGTCATTTTGTCATCAGTGCTAATTACATCTGATTTATGTAGTGCATATGATGTACTTAAAAGTAACAGGGGAATACATCTCTAGGGAGAGTAGGCCTCCTTAAAATCATGCCCTCCGTCCCATTGTTATGGGTTGCAAAGCAAAGCAGTAAACCATATTAAGAGTTTCCAGTCATAGTGTTTTATGTTATAAAATATTGTGCTTTCTAATCTTATTTTTTTTTTAGGTTTGTGCAAAATTCTCAACACTTTTAAAAAAAATTCAGACTGAACATCTTTTTTTTTTTCTGTTCGGTTTTTCCTTCTTTTTTCTTTCTGGAAACTTATGTACAGATCTAATAGGATTTCATTATCTTCAAAACGTTGGAGCGACTTACATGAGGGATAGCATTAATTAAGAACTTCTGGCCGGAAATTGAAAGGTCGTTGCAAATCGACTTACATATTAAAATTTGATTAGATCATATTTTAGGTTGATAATGGGGATAACAGTTTTGTGCTAACAGGTAAGTAATTATAGGACAATTATATGCGCAAATGCCCATTTATTCAATTTGTTTTTTGTGAATCAACATGGCATAGCGACTGAAATATTTTTGGTTAAGATATTTTGCGATGGGATAGATTAGCAGTGAGAAGCATATTTTTTCAACGGCATTAGCACGAAATGAGCAGACTGAAGCAGAATTTGAACTCTGGTCTCAGATTCTGTTTTGTTATGAGAATTTTACGCCGTTCAAATTTTTTTTTTATATTGTATTCTGCTTGCAGAACGACCACCTGTGACATTCAGAGTTATGTCCCTTCATTTTTTAGTTCTTTTTTTTCTTCATTTCTACTTTGCTTCTCTCTTGACGGCCACAATCTCATTTGTAAACTCACTTTCTTTTATTTATTTATTTATTTAACATTCCGCCATTCCCCCGCCCCGCCGCAGCCACTCCCTTTTCGTTTTGGCTGACGTTCTTTTAATTCGCTCTTCTGCTTCCACGATTCATAAATATTAATAACAGTCTAATCCCCAGATCTCACAAGCCGTTTTTTTCTTTCTTCATTTCCTTTTTTTTCTTTCTCTCTCTGTTCTCTTTCTTTCTCCTTCAGTCTCTCTTTCATCCTGTTTTTCTCTCTATGACATTTTCGCCGGTGTTCCCAAAGAAATTAAGAATGGCCATCCATCAGTTGTGTGTAATCCGAGAAAGGCAATGGAAAGACGGTCAAACCCGAAAAGGTCTCCGAGGAAGAGTATTCCAAGATAAAGACGAGAAGACGGAAAATGAGAGATAGAGAAAGAGAGGTAGATCGAGAGAGAGAGAGAGAGAGGGAGAGATCAGAGGAGAGAGAGAGGTAGATAAAGAGAGAGAGAGAGGTAAAGATAGAGAGAGCGGAGGAGAGATAGAGAGAGAGAGGGAGAGAGAGGGAGAGAGAGGGAGGGTAAAAGATAGAGAGAGCGGAGGAGAGATAGAGAGAAAGAGAGGGAGAGAGAGAGAGAGGGGTAGAGATAGAGAGAGCGGAGGAGACGGAGAGAGAGAGAGAGTGAGAGAAAGGCCAGATAAGAAAATACGATGTCCGCATTTCTTACTCTGTGGACATCGTTTGTCAAGTAAGACGATATTGTTAGTTGCATTTTGTTTAGTAGATATTTTCAAGACTATTTAGACTTTAATGGTATTTCTTGTATTAAGATTAAAACGGCAGAGAAGAAGGGGAGAAAAAAATAGAAAATAGGATCAGGAACGGATATTTAAAGAATCAGTCAGTTATATGCCATGCGTGATACACGCTTAGGCGATCATGTATCTTTCGATACATGACTGACGAGGCAGATGTTTCCCGCAGTAGGTTGCCATTTCTTTCTACGGTAGACTAGTTGCCAACCAAAGCTATAGAACACGGTCTGTCCTGCTACTTACCCATAGTTGGGAGGAGAAGAAGAGGATTCATACCTTCCCCAAGGGTATTAGTCCGTAAGTGAATTTCAGTCATTCAGGTGCCATGTAGGATACACGCTTAGGCGATCATGTATCTTTCGATACATGGCTGACGAAACAGATTTTTTCACGCAGAATGTTGGCATTTCTTTCTGCGGTAGACGAATTGCCATCCAAGGCTATAGAACCCTGTCTGTTCTGCTACTTAACTGGGGGGGGGGGAGAAGAAGAGGATTCATACCTTTCCCAAGGGTATTAGTACGTAAGTGAATGTAATGAATTCGACTGGGATTCGATTCCTCAAACAGATTCCTCAATCCGAGCCGCTATCCATTACTTCGCCGCGTCTCTCTATTTAAAGAATACAGATCTGTAAAATAATTAAAGAAAAAAGTTATAACAGAAGAGAAATTGACAAACTACGGCCCATGGGTCAAATCTGGCCCGCTGTGGCATTTCATCCATATAGCCAACTACATTAATTATTCTTAAATCATAATTTTTATATTATTTTCCTTTTAATAAATTAATCTTTTGTTTTTGTACCTAATATGGTATACATACACGTCAGGTCACGTGTCACGTCACATGTCCTGTAGCTCATTACTGTCGTAAGGTCACCACACGTAGTGCGGTCGTAGTAGCAGAAAAGTGGTGTGTCTTGGATAAGATCGCCTGACGGAAGCCATCCTTCTTCAGGCTGGTTTTGAATTCAGAGTTTTCCTTCTAGACTGGTTGCCATCTCAAGGCAAGAGAGCCAAGTCTGTGCTGCTATTTAATCGATGGCTGGAGAAAGATGGGTTCATACCTTTTCCAAGGGCGTTAGTGTAAAGTGAACGAAACAGAATTGTGCAGGTATTGAACTTCGTACGTCGAATTCATTTTCGCGCTTCCGTGGATATACAACAAATACGTGAAAAACGAAACCTTTTTATCTTAGAAAATATAAAATATAAATATTTACTAGATATATAAAACAATGAGTAAATCAGTTCTCTAACAAGTGTAACCGTTCAAAATCAAACAGGACAACATCTTAATACTGATATATTATAAAAATTCGCTAATTGTGTCCGGAGTCAGGCTATCAAGGATAGTTTTATGATTTTCATTATTTTTAAAGATTGATGTAACAATTTATATTGGAAGGTTAAGTTCATTAGATATACTTCATATAAATCTTCATCATTCTCATTGATTTTTCATGTTATGCTGGATGAGACTTCATGTCTGTTTATAATCGAAAAACATTATTTAATATTATTTAAAATAAATCAGTAAACATATAGCGTTATTTCTGTCTGCATTTCCGGGATGAGGAGTTATTATTTGAATTATTTACACTCGGACCTGAAACACTGAAATATCCTGAAGAGCATACTAGCGAGGATAAAAAAATAAACCGGTCATTTATTAAGAAAACGAACACACACACACACACACACACACACACACACACACACACACACACACACACACACACACACACACACACACACACCACATCCGCCCTGAGTATGACGATAAACTACATCCGCGTCCTGGGTAAGACGATAAACTACGTCCAGCAGCAAGGCCTCTGATCAGGAGGTTTTGAGGAGCGTTGAACCATCTCTTAATTGCTGGTGTTCCCAGGTCACTGACCGCTAAAGCGTTATGAAATTCGCGTTAACGTGGTGTTGATTTAAAATTGTGTTAAGACTTGTTTATTTTATTTAAATTAATTATTTGTAATTTATATCACTCAGAGTTTTTAAGTTCGAAAGACAAAATATTAAAAAAAATTATTTAAAAATGTTAAAAAAAATTTGTATTTCCATAAACACGCCATGTATCAAGGGGAATGACTCCCTTTTTGCATGAAAAACCGTCGTTAGTAGTAAACAGAAAGAATTGATACATAGCGTGTTTATGTAAATTAAATTTTTAAACATTTTTTTAAAATATTTGTTTTTAACTTTTCGTCTTTTGGACTTTGTCTTTGAGCGATATAAAATTAAATTAAATTAAATATAATTAAATAATTAATTAAATTAATAATAAATTATAAATAATCCAATCAAAAATTAGTAAATTTCTTAGATATCACATTCAACCGAAACAACGGAACTTACAAACCATACAGAAAACAAAACAACAATCCAATATACATTAAAAGAAATTCTACTCTCTTAGTAAAGTAGTCAAACAAATACCCATATCTATAAATGAAATAATTTCAACAAATTCTAGTAGCCTAAAAATATTCAATTAAAATAAAAAAATCATATGAATCAGCCCTAAGAAACAGCAGATATTCAAAAATACTAGAGTAAAAACAAAAATAATTAAAATAAAAACAACAGAAAAAAGTGCAATTTGCTTCACCCCCACAACAATACAATAAAAACAAAAATACAGAAAATATTCTTCAAATTAATTGATAAAAACTTCTCTAAAAACAGCAAATTATAAAAAATTATAAACAAAAAATACAATCAAAATTAGTTACAGCTGTATGAATAATACGGAGAAAATAATAACTAAGCAAAATAAAAATAATACTCAACAAAACCCGTAACAATTACAACAATAATAGCAATAACATAAAACAAAATAACGCCATTAAATATAACTGGGGAAACAAAGAAAATTACCAACTTAAAAATAAATGCTTAACCAATAACATAATATACAAAGCAATCGTAAATAATAACATTTAATACAGTCGAAAAATTTACATAGGGGTCACAGAAAAAAAAACTTTTAAAGAAAGATATTATAACTACAAAATGTCATTTGAAATAAAACCTTACACAACCATTACAGTGCTATCAAAGTACGTATGAAGCCAAAAAGAAAACAATATCCCCACAAAAATCAAATGGGAAATTATAAAAGGAGCCGTCCCATACAATTTTGCTTAGAGGAAAAATCAATAATAATTAGTTTTAAACACTAAAATAAACTCTTAGACAAGAAAATTGAAATAATGAGTAAATGCAGGCATAGAAATAAATCTTTATTCTGCCATCCAAGCACTAATTAAAAATAAACAAATACATCTAAATAACATAACTATAAACTTAAAAAAATATAATACAAACTTTAGATAAATGAAAGGAACAAACTTTATTAATAAGCGAACAAATATTAAGATACACACTTATGCACGTGTGTTTACATATACATGTAGGCATGTACACAAACACCAAAAAATGAATAAACTTAACCGCCCATAATTAATACCGCAATATATAACACCAAGGCCAAAAAATAAACAACTAGCCGTTAAATAATTAAAATGAAACATTAAATAAACGATAAACGATAGTATATGATACAATTACGTGTGTGTGTGTGTGTGTGTGTGTGTGTTTGTGTGCATCGTGCGTAGGTGTGTGGAAGTGTGTACTATATATATATATATATATATATATATATATATATATATATATATATATATATGTAATTTAATTTTAAAAAAAAACAGACCTCTTTAAGGTACCATTGTAATAATTTATTTCACCAGAGAATTTATTCTTCTCTGGATCTTCAGACTTCACTTTCAAGTTTGAAAAAATGAAATTAAAATTTACGCTTTTGAAGGGCAGTATTAATCTTATATGAGGTGACATAGAGGGTGATGAGGGATAGTGTGAGAGACATAGTCGAAATTAGGGAGGGAAGAGAGAATTTTAGAATTTATTTTTATTTTTACTACAATGGTTAATATTGAGGAGGAGTGGGGTTAAAGACCAGACATTGACCTATTTAATCGGTCAACTCACCGGAAAGAAAAAAAGAAAAAAGTCGGGAAGTAAAGAGATAATATATATATATATATATATATATATATATATATATATATATATATATATATAAAAATGAAATTTAAAAATTCACCATTTATGCACTAGTTTATTACTAACAAAACGCAGATTTAAGTGTATATGTACCCTCATACGCACGTTTGTGTGTACATATGTACGCATAAGTATGCCTATATACGCGCGCGAATAGATGTGTACGTGTACATATACACAGGCGTATAATTACAGACATCAGTCGGTTATATGCCATGCGTGAGACACGCTTAGGCGCTCATGTATCTTTCGATACATGACTGACGAGGCAGATTTTTTCTCCACAGTACGTTGCCATTTCTTTCTGCGGTAGACGAGTTGCCATCCATTCCATCTATCCTGCTATTTACCCCTAGCTGGGTAAGAAGAAGATTCATACGTTTCCCAAGGGTATTAGCACGTAAGTGAATGTAATTGATTAGACTCGACTCTCCGATTCCTCAATCCGAGGCGCTATCCACTTCTCAACTGTGCCTCACAGACTTATGCGCATGAATTCTAACAATAATAAATTTAATTATAAATCTAACCTTCTACAATTAATATTTATGATATCAGCAAACCCAATTAAAAAGCGAAAAAATACCCCAGTGAACATATATAAATATGTGTATGTATGCATGTGTGTTTATGTGTGTATATATGAACATGTGTATGCATAAGTATTTACCATTTAAGCATATATATATATATATATATATATATATATATATATATATATAGATATATATATATATATGCATATGTAAAAAAATGTTTATTGTTTAAGCATTAATCCGAATTAAGTACATCTTCCCTAGCAAAAATATAAAATATTCATAAATAACTAAAAATAAGTCACATATCCAGAGCCGGAACAAAATCAGACTGTATCTGCTACAGAAAAAAATTAAAAAAAAACGAACAAAGGGCAAAATGATCACGACGCACATCCGTACGCAATTTAAAGTCGGAATTTTCGGAAATGTCTGTGTCCTTTTTTTTTGTCTCGTTGAAAAAAAAGAGACAGACGTGTCCGAAACATCCCGACTTCAACATCTTTTTCTTCATGCTTCAATTTAGTCAAAAAAAAAAAAAATATCATCAATATTATTGCCAATTTTGTTAACATTCTGTTGTCTTTTTAGTCCTCAAAATATATTAACAGGCCTATTAAATTTACATATAAGAAGCACACGTGGAGCATCTTTCGTTTCAATTATATATATATATATATATATATATATATATATATATATATATATATATATATATATATATATATATATATATATATATATATATATATATATGCATGTATTTATATATGTATCTATCTCTACTATTCTATTCACATCTATCTATCTATTTATCTATCTTTTATTAATATAAACATATTTTTCGTGTGCACGTGTTTGAGTTGCTATCCTTGTCTTTTAATTTTTTTTAAGCAGTAAAGAACCGGCCTAGATTGCGAAGTCGTTCTAAAGAAATATTGTGCCTTCATCACGAATCGAACTTGTATTCCCTATTTGCAGCAGGGACCCCCTCCCCTTCGATAGCCGAAATCTAAACCGGTTGTTATTAATTTCACTGTTTAAGAAAACTAAAAAAAAAACTGAAAAAAAAAATGCAGGGATAGCAACTGAAACACGTGTCCCCACTAAAAATAATGTGTGTAGCAATTAGAAGTAATATCGGATAAAAAAAACTAACAAATTACTATCTTAAATTATATTCTAAATGAATAGAAAACTATTTCATGTTTTGCATGCATATTGATATCTAAATGATGTCTTACTCATGGGAGAGAAAGAGAAATACAATGGGGAGAAGGATGAGATGATGTTGGCAAGGGAAGGGGAGATGGAAGAAAGGAAGAGAAAGGCGTTCAACTAAATTGATCGCCGTTCATGGCTGGGTAAAGAGTTTATTATGACGATAACTGTAACAATTGACTGAATAGGGTTTCAGACGGACTGAGAACGGAAGAAATATATTTCAATCGAAATTGATACAATAAGAAGGTAAAATGCAAAACTGAGCGAGCGAGCGAGAGCGAGAAAGAGAGAGAGAGAGAGAGAGAGAGAGAGAGAGAGAAAGCATGAGTGGAAAAAATGAACGAAAGTGATAAAGAAAGGATAGAGATAAGAAAATGTTGAATAAAAAAGTACATCACTATTTAGAAATTAGACTAAATTTCCTTTGTTTAAACACGCACACACACACGCACACACACATGCACACACATATATATTATAATATAGTTTATATATATATATATATATATATATATATATATATATATATATATATATGTATTATAAACAAGAGGAGGACAACAACACTCAGAAAACAGTCTGCCTCCCTTATGTGAAGAGGTTATCAGAGAAAATACAAAGGATCTGCGGTCCTTATATCATCAGGACAACCTTCAAAAGCTGGACGACTCTTCGCGCATATCTCTCCCGAGTAAGCCCACACCCCCTAGAGGAGAACATTACTAAAAACTGTGTGTACGCTATCCCGAGCAGCTGCGGAAAGAAATATAAAGGGGAGACGAGCTGTCCCCTTAAGGTAAGGCTTCAAGAACACCAGAAAGCTGTAACACGAGGGGAAGTGGAAAAATCAGGTGTAGCTGACCACATATGGAGAGAGAAGGGAGATCACCGCCCTCTGTGGGATCAGGTTGAGATCATAGACAAGGAACACCATTGGAAAATTCGTAAACTTAAGGAATCAGGCCACAAAAATCTCCTGAGCCGACCAAGCATAGAAATGAATACAATATGGGAACCAGTAATAAGGAGTGCCAGAGAAAAGCGATGATAACATCAAAAATTGCAATATGAGCTCTGGCTAAACACATACAATGATAACAGCAAAAATTGCAATATGAGCACTGGTAAAAAAAGAGTTGCTGAAGACATTAGGTTTATAATACCCAGAAATTCATACACAGCACAGTGGACACATGCACCGTGGATAAAGACGTTGGTTAGATCCAGTGACGGGACCCAAAGAGTTGTGTGTTCAATACCCGATTAAGGCAGTGGAGAACTTGGAGAGGGGAATTAACAGGAGATAACTGACAACTGACATCCATTAAACATGGCACGTGGAACTAGAACAGTCTACCCCAGTGAGTGAAATAAAGGGTTCAGTTCGACATTCTAACCACCTGAAGAAGGCCGGAGCGTACAGCGGCCGAAACGTTGTAATAAATATGGCGACAAAGATGAGGACAATAGTCCGAGTAATGTAAATAGTGTATACATTTATATATTTGTATTTACTTTATATGACACTTTTTAGTGGTTATTTTTAGTTTATATATATATATATATATATATATATATATATATATATATATAATCCTAGGTAGGTTTGCCTGAATCCTTAGGATTATCTTAGGTTTTGCTCTACTTCATATATTGAGCACTTTACGTAGTTGCCTTTTACTCGTTTTGGAGGTTTATATCTTTGGACTTTGAGCTTGAATTCTAGACGGTTGTTTTCGCCTTAGTTTAATATTCTTGGTTCTTTCTTTTTTTTATTCCTCATTTTTCCTTGGGTTCCAATTTGTTTTACTACAATCGAACTATCCAAGGCTTTTTCAAGCGAGTACCACAATTTATATATATATATATATATATATATATATATATATATATATATATATATATATATATATATATATATATATAAATAAAAATAAAAACAGACCACTTTAAGGCTCCTTGTAATAAATTATTTCACCACAACCCTTTTAAAGGACCGCGGATCATCAGACTTTACTTCCAAAGGTTGAAACAAAAAATGAAAAGAAATTTACACATTTTTGACGGGCACTACTAAGCATATGTAAATTTTCCTCAAACAATTTAAATTTGAGAGAATAGAAATTTTACATCTAACTCAATCATGTCTCTCTCTCCCCTCACTTCCTCACTTCGTTAATTTACATATGCCCGTCAAAAATGTGTAAATTTCTTTTCATTTTTCGTTTCAACCTTTGGAAGTAAAGTCTGATGATCCACCGTCCTTTAAAAGGGCCGTCGTGAAATAATTTATTACATGGAGCCTTAAAGTGGTCTGTTTTTATTTTTAATTAAATTATTAGCTCTGATTTACATTGAGCTCTCTGGATTTTATCCTCTTTGGGTCTACCCATACGGATTACATAGTTTTGCGTAAACTCTCTCTCTCTCTCTCTCTCTCTCTCTCTCTCTCTCTATATATATATATATATATATATATATATATATATATATACCAATAAAAATAACCACTAAAATGTGTCATATAAATTCTTGCATTTTTTTGGTGGGTGGTGTCGGTTTTGGCGGGGAAAAACAACAAATGTCGATTTGTTTAATGGGTTTGACCGTAAGACTATCGGGTAAAGTAAAGGTTATATTTTGCTAACCACAATTCGGTTACCACCCAATGAAGTTTGAGAAGTTGTTACCTTTTTACCTCAAATTATCGAGTGTTTCCATGCGATAATAACAGTTGTGTATTTTTCTTATTTAAAAATCGTCACTTTCCTCAATGGTTAATTGTAAAGTATTTTCTAGCCCATACTCATATCTTGAATTTTTCTGTGTCAAATTCTTTCTTTCTTTCTTTCTTTCTTTCTTTCTTTCTTGTTCCGTTTTCTTATTTCTATAATTTTGTTTAAAATTTTCTCTCTTTAATTTTAATTGTAACTTTTACTTTTCTCATGTATCGATTGGTACTTTTATTTTCAATTTAAAATATGAAAATCCAATTCATTGGCACCATATACATTCCTTTCTTTTATATATATTTTCTCTTCCTGCTTTCATTATTTTTTTTTCACCGACTTTTTCTCTCTGCAATTTTTTTTCTGATTTCTTTCACCATTCTTGGTCCTGTTTTTCTTTTTCTTTCTTTCTTGGCAACATTATCAATATTTCTTTTTCTTTCTTTGTGATTGATATTATTTTTTCATTCATTTATCATTTTTCTTTCTTTCTTTTTCTTTTCTTTTCCTTCTTGGCAACACTATCGATATTTCTTTTTCTTTCTTTGTGATTCATATTTTCATTCATTTATCATTTTTCTTTCTTTCTTTTTTCTTTCTTTCTTGGCTACAAAATTGATATTTCTTTTTCTTTATTTGTGATTGATATCATTTTTTCATTCATTTTACATTTTTTTCTTTCTTTGTTGTCCATATCTTTTTTCATTTATTTATCGTTTTTCTTTCTTTCTTGGCAACACATTCGATATTTCTTTCTGTTTCTTTGTGATTCATATTATTTTTTTTCATTCATTTATCATTTTACTTTCTTATATTTTTCTTTTTCTTTCTTTCTTGGCAAAACAATCGATATTTCATTTTCTTCCTTTGTGATTCATATTATTTTTTCATATTTTATCATTTTTCTTTCTTTCTTGGATACACATTTGATATTTCTGTTTCTTTCTTTGTGATTCATATTATTTTTTTCATTCATTTATCATTTTTCTTTCTTTTTTCTTTTTCTTTCTTTCTTTCTTGGCTACACATTCGATATTTCTTTTACTTTATTTGTGATTTATATTAATTTTTCATTCATTTATCATTTTTCTTTCTTTCTTCTTTCATTCTTTCTTTTTGCCCATTCTCTTTTGTTTTTCTCTTTCTCCGCCTTTTATGCATTTCTCTTTTAACTTTGTCTGCCCCACCACCATTATTTATTTATTTATTATTTTTATTATTATTATTATTATTATTATTATTATTATTATTATCGTTTCTGTCCAACATGTTTTCATTTCTTCTGTTCTCCGCTTTTCTTTATTTTCTTTCTTTCTTTCTTTCTTTCTTTCTTTCTTTCTTTCTTTCTTTCTTTCCTTCTTTCTTTCTTTCCCTTCATTTATAAGATTTTCTTATCCTCCCCTTTTCTGCCAATTTGTTTACTTTCCTTTCCCCACTATCATTATCCGATGTTTTCCGAATGTTTGCTTCCTAATTCCAAATCTTCAATTTGTCCATTTTCTTTTTGTCATCTCTCTCCAAATAGCCATTAACACCAGTTTTATTTTTTAATCTGTATTCGTCTCCTCCTTACATATTTTATGATCCGATTCGCCATTTCATTTTTTTAAAAGTTCTTTTCATTTATCCTGAATGCAGTCTTCATTTGCTTCTTTCTCCGTCCATTTTCCTTCACATGTTTAACATTCTTCTCTCCCCACCCGATCTTTCTCAGGTTCCCTCCCATCTGCTTACCGCTGTTTCATGAGAGAGACATTAAAATCTCAGTCCTGTTGGCGAATCTTTATCTTTCCGCCAAGCTCATTAATTTCTGGTTGGAATTCCGAATTCGACCAACAAATTAAGGAAGCAGTTTTGCATTTTCCCCGTTTCACTTCGATTTTTCATTCTTATGTCATTAAAATGGTTTCCGTCACGAAGAAACGTTGACAAAATGGCATAGGAGAGAGGGATAAAGAGAAAGAGAGATTTAGGAAGGGCGATGACATGAGAAAAGTACAACTTGCCAAAGGTGCAAGAATATCTTGTAACGCGATCTTCTCATGGGAAACAAGAACATTTTAAATCTACTCTAATTAGGAAGGATATTCTTATTAGGGAAAGTAGCAAATGGAAAACAATACTTAATGTTCTAAGGCGTTGTGATTGAACTGCTGAACACTCAGGCCAGAATATTTTTCAGCATTTAATCGTTAAAAGCAAACTAAATTATAGAAACGTAAGAAGTAGATTGATTAAGCCACAATCATTGTTCTATACTATATATCTTTTCGTTCATTTTCCTTATATTTTCGTTGCTCACGTGTTCTACACATGGTATTCTCACCATGTGTTTATAGAAACACATCTCTGTCGCTCCGAGTCTCTCCGTCATCTGTAAGGAAATTGTCCAGCATCTAGTGTCATAAAGGAGGGTATATATGATATAGCTGTTCAGCACACTTTTGAAAGAAACAGTTGACATTTTTGGTATGTATGTTGTTTTTTTATGAGAAGTGCTTCTAATATCTTTTTAAAATATTCTAATAAAAACGTTTGAAGATATTAGAAGCACTTCTCATTAAAAAAACAAAACAACAACAACAACAAAAAAGTACAACAGATCTTCCCTTAATAGCATCTAATCTGAACGGGTCCAAAGCTTCTTGGTTGTGTTTAGGAACGAAGCAATTTCACTAACAATGGAATTACTACTACAAAAAAATAATGCCTCTCACACAAGGAAACAAAACAAAAAATATATTAGCAATCCTCATTATCACGAAAATTAACCCCACCACTTGAAAAAGGAAATTGTCAAAAGTGCTCGGAACATGATGGAAAATTTCTCTCAAGACTTAATCATAAAAAACAAAAAACAAAAACAAAAACAAAAAAAAACAAAAATCAATCGACACAAGAAAAAAGTGATTAAAAACCTACAAAATATTCCTTGTCAACCATATTTGCATGCACACACACACACATACACATACATGTGGAGCAATGGATAGCGGTTTGGATTGAAGAATTGGAGAGCCGAGTTCGAATTCCAGTCGAATCCATTACATTCAATTACGTGCTTATACCCTTAAGAAAGGTATGAATCCTCTTCTCCTCCCTCCAGCTATGGGTAAATAGCAGGACAGACTGGGTTCTATAGCCTTGGATGGCAACTGGTCTAGGAGAAGGACAACTCTAAATTCAAATCTGCGGAGGGTCGTTTGGGTACACAGTCTCTGTATTCGGCCCTTCAAAAAATGTGGATGTTTCTACACAAAGCCTTCACCACTATAATCGAATCTCATGTGCTGGTGTCGGGGAAATGATCTGCTTGACCCTCATACGTCGAATTCGACGGGAGAGTCGAGTATATATATATATATATATATATATATATATATATATATATATATATATAGCCTTTCTGTAAACGTCAAAATTAAGTTCGTTATTATTTCTATTTAACATGATGTCTAGTGAAAAAAGTTTCAAAAGTGGAGTCTATTGTAGGTTCAATGTTTTTACGTTTGTAAAGAAGATCTGTTAAATTAGTGTTTTGTGGATATATTAATAATGAGTCGTCTATGTATCTGAAATAGGAAGAGTTTGAAGGAAGAATGTTTTTGAATGGATCACTTTCTAGAAATTCTAAAAATAGACAAGCAAGAATGCTGCCTGTAATGTTGGTTATCAGATGTTGTCTATTTTTAGAATTTCTAGAAAGTGATCCATTATATATATATATATATATATATATATATATATATATATATATATATATATATATATGCAAATATAAAGAAAAATAGCGACGGAGAGTTATTGGCATTATTGTTACGCTGTTAAACGTCTAAAGATTATTATTTTTTTAGAAACTCCGTACCTAACTTGACTTGACCTCTTTCCGTAAGTAACTAATATTTTGATACAATATGTTAACCATTACGCCCTTATCGAAATAATTGCTTCAGCCGTTTCCATAGTAATTAATATTACGAATGAATATGCTTATAAAGATCCGTAAATTTCAAGATTAGTTATTCCAAAATCGCACCATCTAATATATAAAAAACGAAAATACCAAACACACAAAAATATATAAAAATATATATTTCATATATATCGATATACGCCCTACTGTACATTAGGTGAAAGAAAATAAAAACTACCTACAGATATATGTGTACAGTTTACACACATTCTTGACTACAGACAGAAACACAGAAAAGCCTACCTACAGACAAACATATACACACATATACATATATACGCATACACACATACACATATATATCTACACATATACATATCTATATACACATATATATCTACATACACATATATATCTACACATATACATATCTACATACACATATATATACACATATCTACATACACATATATATATCTACACATATAAATATCTACACATATATCTACACATAACCAACCACTCCATAAAAAACACCCTTTGACTCTTACAGTGGATTAACACAGCTGATGTTATCAACTGGTTTGCTAACATCCGAAATAAGGACAACTGTACTTTCATACAGTTCGACATTATCGACTATTATCCTTCGATATCGAAGGATCCGTACAATTTGGCTCGGGAATACTCCAATATTTCTAAGAGTGAAGTGGATATAGTCATGAAATGCCGAAATTCTGTTTTGGTCTACAATAAAGAACAGTGGGCCAAAAAGTCTTGCAGCGATAATTTTGACATTTCAATGGGTTCCTTGGATTCTGCAGAAGCTTCTGACTTGAATTTAAGTGCCTTTGAATGTCTAGATTCTGATAGTGTAGGATAATACAGATATGATGGCTTGTTAGTTATTAAAAACTCTCATAAAATTAAGGTAAACCGTATTAGGAAAATGATCCATAGGGAATTTAAGGATTTAGGTCTTAGGTCTATAGTTTCAACTAACATTAAACAAGTAGATTTTCTAGACCTTACTAGCAACACTTTCCAACCATATGTGAAGGTTAATTCCAACCCAGTATACGTGCATCCAAATTCCAATCACCTCCTTCGGTTATCAAACACATACCCTCCTCCATTGGATTTAGGATTAGTACTAACTGTTCTAACAAAGATGTTTTTAATAAACATCGTGATTTTTACAATTCTGCCCTTAAAAACAGCGGATACAAAGATACCACTATTCAATATAAAAACTCGGTTAATTACAACCATAATAAGAAAAGAAGATCTAGAAAGATCATTTGGTTTACTCCCCACTTCAATATAATGGTTAAAACTAAATTAGGACGTATATTTCTAAACCTCATCAAGAAACATTTCCCCAACCCAGAAACTAACCCACCTAGTAAAATATTTAATCCTAATACCTTTAAATTAAGCTATAGTTGTGCGGATAACCTAGAGAAAATAATTAAAAAACAGAGTCTTTAACAAGTATAGGGACTCAAAAAACTTGACTACTCACCAGGTTGCAAGCAGTACTACTAAGTATAATGACACGAATAACAACTTGTGCAATTGTAGGGATCCAAATAATTGTCCACTACAGAATAATTGTTTGCCTATTTCTGTAGTTTATCTTGGTACAATCTCTACACTAGAAAACCCAAATATAATTTTTTTTTACATTGGTAGCACTATGAATTCATTCAAGGAACATTGGCGGGACATATGCAATCTTTTAATAGAAGTAATTATAAGTACAAGACTTCATTATCCAAGTATTTTTGGAGTCTAAAAGAAAAGAATAAAACATCTACTGTTAAATGGAAATTAATCAGGAAAGCCCGAACATGTAACTCCCTAGATCCCCCGTGTTATCTATGTCTTAACGGATATTGTGAAATAATTAGATTTAAAAATAAGAACCATCTGTTAAATCAAAGATATGAACTAACCGTTAACTGTAAACACCGTTATAAATTTAACTTATTATAGGGGTTGTAATACTTTCAATGATAATGATATGTGACTGTAAATTTCATAGGTTATTACTTTTATTACCTGATGGTCCTCCTGTTGATGTGGGTGTGTATTGATGTACGTATACTGTGTTGTTCGTGTCTGCATGTGTGTGTGTGTGTGTGTGTGTGTGTGTGTGTGTGTGTGTACTGCTGGATGTTTATATGTATATATATGTAAGTAAGATTTTTATATAAAAAGATAGAAGGTAAAAAGGAAAAAAGGAGGAGAAAAGGAGAGGAGGGTAAAATATGTATATATATATATATATATATATATATATATATATATATATATATATATATATATATGTCCAGATGTATTGTGTATGTATATTTCTATTTAAGTGTACTTCTGTATGTATGTATGTATATGTTTATGTATGTATGTAGGGGTACATGTATATGTGTGTGTGTATGTATATGTATATATGTATATGTACGTATATGTATGTATGGATATGTATGTGTATGGTTGAATGTGTATGTCTTTATGTGTATGTGCGTGTATGTCTGTACTTATAATTATGGGTATGCATATGTATGTATATATATGTACAAATATGTGTGTATGTGTGTGCTGACACCTATCATATGTGAGCTTGTTTGTGCGTATGTGTAGGTATGTAAACTTTGGCTTGTGTCTACAGGTGCGGGTGTATGTGTGTATATATGTATATGTATATATATGTGTATTTGTATGTGTGTGTGTGTATATATATATATGCTTGGATGTGTGCGTACTTATATATGTGTATATGTGGATGTGTTGATATGGGTATTTATAGATGATTATATATATATGTATATGTGGATGTATGTTTGTATGTCTTCGTATATGTATATGTATGTATCTTAGTGTTTTGGAATGTATCATCAATACTAAAATCTACTTTTGTTTGATAAGGGTTTTTTAATTGCTTATAGACTTAATCAACAATTGTGTTTCGTTACATTTTAAAATTATTATGGACTTTACTGTACTTTATCGTCAATATGACAATATCGTTAGAATATGTGTAGGTTTATGTATGTATATACTTATTTATGTGTCTATATATATATATATATGGATGGATGTGTATGTGTGGATATATGTACATATATGTGTATGTTTAAGTTTCCGTTTGTATGTGTTTTTATATATATCCGTGTGTTTGTATATGTGTTTGTATATATGTATGTTTTTATGTTTAAGTTTATATATGTATATGTATACATACATATATATATGTATATATATATATATATGTATGTGTATATATGTGTGTATGTGTATGTATGTATATATATTTATATATGGTTTGTTTACTTTTTACGTTGCTGTGTGGATTGATATATTTAAGCTTGCTTCTGTATGTGTATATATGCATATGCATATGCGTATATGTATGTATGTATATGTGTAGATATATATGTGTATGTGTGTATGCATATATGTATATATGTATGTATATGTTTGTCTGTAGGTAGGCTTTTTCTGTGTTTCTGTCTGTAGTGAAGAATGTGTGTACACTGTATACATATATCTGTAGGTAGTTTTATTTTCTTTCACCTAATGTACAGTGCCATAGTGCGTATATAGATATATATGAAATATATTTTTTTATATGTATTTGTGTGAATGGAATTTTCGTTTTTTATATATTAGATGGTGTTATTTTTATACGTATATATCTGTTTTAATGTCCTTTCTTTCCTATTGTTTGTTTCTCTGTTCTATTAGACCATTTTTATCTATGTATATTTGCCCGTATAAGTTATATTTTAATAAGTGGTTAGAATTCTTTTAATCACACTTTCAATCTTGAATATTTCTTGGTTGTTGTATCGGAGTGTCTATGTCAATGTATGTGGGTGTATGTACGTGTCTTAATCGGTGTCTATGTGTATAGTAACTTGGATGCACCTTTGTCTGTGTATGTATGTGTTTTTTGGGGAGGGGATTGTAAAGAGTCTGGAGATATTTTCTGCCTGGTCACTTTATTGTGTGTGTATATTATCTAAATATGTCTGCGTGCTTATATATTATAATCTGATTGTGTATGTATTGTCTTTTGCAAGATGTCATTCTCCCCTGCCTATGCTTAGAATTCAAATGTAACCATGTTGTCATGAAGTTAAGAGCAGTCGATCTTAACTTTTATTCCAACTTAATTTCAATAAAAACAAAATAAATAGAATAACATGTATTTTTTTCCTCAGTAATTTAAAACTAAATAGAGATTAAATTTAGATTTTAAAATGGGTAATTATTAATTTTTAATTTCAAATCTTATCGTATAATTTAATACTTATTATTATACTATTTTAGTATAATCCCAACTTTAAAGCATTAAATAGTTATTATAACCTTACTTCGTTGTCAAGTTTTTTTGAATTCTCGTATACTTGTATTTTGATTGGTCATTCCAGCTTATGTAACAGCATTTCCCCTTGCGAGGGGTGGTTAATTAATTTGAACCTTTAAAACCCTTTATTCTACATTCAACATCATCACTTGATAAGACACCAGAGGTGTTGAAACAAAATGGCTATTTTTGTAGTGATTTTATAACATATTTATGTTATAATTTTCAAATAAATAATTTTATATATATATATATATATATATATATATATATATATATATAGAGAGAGAGAGAGAGAGAGAGAGAGAGAGAGAGAGGTCTGATTGAATAAATTACAGACATTATGTCTGCTAATTTTTAACAAAATCCGTTCCTACTCACGAATAACTTTCCGTGTATTGATGTTAAAGGATGACAGAAATGTGCTATAGCTGTTTAAATTTATTTTATTTTCATTTACTAAGTACTTTCAATCTTTTTCCAAGATCATCTTTAGGGATTCAAGTAGTACAAAACTATATGTTGTTCATTAATACAAGTATTTATACAAAGTTGTGCGTTGTTATCCATCACCGTAAATCTTTTTACATTATGCTTTTAAATGCAAAACGGTTGAACGTTCATTAGAACTTGCAACCTTGAAGATGATCTTGGAAGAAGATCGAAAGTACTTGGGAATGAAAATAAAGAAATTTAAACAGCTCTAATGTCCTCTGGAATATGATATATAATACATGTTCAACTGAAAAATCCTTTGATTCCCTGAAAGCTTATGAGTTCACTTCGTGAGTCATGTGTAGAGATGTTTTGTAGAACTTATAGGCGTCGTAGGCCAAAGAAGTTATAAGTTGAGATACCGAACCTAATATGTATAGGAGATAAAGCTAATATTTTCTCAGAATGACGTGAAACATTTTCTCAGATCAAAGGGCAACATTTCAAATACAAGGAAAGACGGTGTATACAGTCGAAACATTATGATAAAAAACAAGAGAGATTTAGAAATTAGTTCAAATAATGCAATATACAGGGTGAGATGGGTAAATTGCCACCTTTTTATATTTTTAATTTCCCGCATGCGCGCTGTTTGTTTTTGATTTTGTTGACTGCACAGTTTAGTAGGATGAGCTGGGCATACTTTGTTTGAAAAAGATCACCCTGACGCAATTCACTCTACTAGAAATTTAGAAACGGCATATGTACTGCTTGGTATTCGCATCGTAAGTTCCAATACGAACATTTCGAGAGTGCTTGGGTGTCAATCTGAGGACAGTGCAGAGGATTCGGAAAGAGTTAGATGAGTTTAATGGTGATTACGAAGGTACAGCAGCTCAGAAAACTCACTCTGATCTTTCTGATAAGAAAAGAACTCCCGAATTTGTTGGTGAGGGCTTCTCCCTCAGCACGGAGTGCTATGAGGAGGTAGGTCATGAGGGTGGCTACTGGAAGACCCTAATGTCTGGCAACATGACTCTGCACCATGTCACACAATTAAGAGAAACCTAGTCATGGCTGTCAGACAATTTCTGCAACCACATCATCCCTTAGATCTGACCACCTAACTGCCCAGACTGCAAAGCTCTTGGATATTATATGTGTTGGGCGCAGTTGAGCCAAAGACAAACAAAACTCCTTGTAACATCAAAGATGAACTGAAGGCAAGGATTATGGCAGCATTCACCAACTTAAACAAGGTAACTGCCCAGAACAATTGCAGGGATTCCGAAGTCATCTGGAGCCGCTGGAGCCGTGGTTGAAGTCAATGGCGATTTTATTGAATGAATTTATTCTTTAGTATTTCAAGATATTTTTTGTGCAATTTTGCTAAATATAACTGTTAAAATGAGATGCCAGTGTTATTTTCACTTTTGCGTAATTTCGGCGACAATTTATCCATCGCATCCTATATAATGATTAGAACACCACGTTTTATTGATGACTGAGTCGTTTTCCACGCTTTATCAACCCGTTGCAGGTTATTTAAAGTCAGAAAATATTTTTAGAAAGGTGGAATTTCTTTTTGAGATAATAATGGTTTAGTGATATTAATTAATCTATATCTAGGAAGAGAAGAGTGTTATGGTGACCTATCTACATTAGAATGAACTCTTCCTCCTTCATAAATACTAACCTGCGAGATTTCCTAAAAAGGCAGTCGGAACGCAGTGTAACCTGATAGTTTGGACAGACACTTCTATCTGCTGACTAATAACACTCTTATTTTGTATATATGTTCTGTTATTTCAATACACTTGTTCAACCTACTTTCTTCTTTCCGTGTCTTTCTTTCTGGCCCCTAACAGACCACAACAAATTGGAACACCTCATTCTAAAAGATCAAATCGAAAAATTGATATGTTTAGAAAATTTAAAGGATTTCATGATGATGATATTATTATTATTATTATTATTATTATTATTATTATTATTATTATTATTATTTTCTTCTTCTTCTTTTATATGCCGCAACCGTTCAGGGTATAGGTGATCATGACTCTCCATGATTTTGATACCCACGCCTTCAAAATGTTGAGTGTGTTTTCAAAATGACATAACAAGTGATCCTTCAACACTTTTCTATTTACATCATGTGATTGATTGTTCCCTTTTTAACGGTTTATATTTGTGCAATCAAGCTGACGGCAGAGTGTAATGCAAACACAGACTTAGTTTCAGCTACCCACAATCAATATGCGAAATAAACAATTCATAACTTTTACTTTGTGGATTTATACCTCGTTGGTAATTTGGACATACCAAATAAGATCCTGAAAATGCTTCATTTAAATGAAAATGTGAAAGTTCACGATTTACTAACAAAATAAAATCTTGTATGCATAGATCGTTGCTAAGACCGACGATACGAATGTATCTTCTATCCGTCACATAAATGTGATTACCGTATATCGTTCTATTGTTCTTACGAGTCACCGTTTTTAAGTAATGCAACTAATTAATAAATCAAACTTTATCTCCTATATGCAAAGAATAAACAACCTACGAGGACTGTTCCTAAAATAACGCCTCTTATTTTATAGTGTGAGCCCACACATGAAAATATGAGGCGGTTTTTGGTGGTATGGAAGATTGAACTTTACCGCCAATAATACATAGTTTCTGATATAATAGAATAATCTGTCACCCCCACCCTCATATGTGACTACAATTCAAGTCAACGGACTACAGAGACTAGCTGAAATCTTTTCAGCTGTGCTGTCGAACTCTCTGCACGAAGCCAGAGAGGAACCCGGACGAAGCTATGCCGAAGGACAGTCTCATTCGGGGAGGTAGACAGACCCGAACCCATTTATGCGGGTTCTACGGGGAAATTTTGGCCGAGCCTACGGGCTCGGATGTCCCACGTTAAACTCGGCTTTGTGCCACATCTACCCTCGCGGAGGGGGAGGGAGTCCTAGTAAATATCTCCGGGCAAAGAGGATCTCCAGACAAGGCTATGCCGAAGGGCAGAGTCTCATCTCGGGAAACAACTATATATATATTTATACAGGGTCTACGGGGAATTTGGGGCCGAGCCTACGGGCTAAGATAGCACACATTAAATTCGGCCCTGTGCCACATTTGATCGCATGGGGAGGTTAGTAAATACACTAGCTGGAATCAGTTCCAGTTGTGCCGTCGAACTTTCTGCCTTTGTGCAGAGAGGAATCCGGACGAGGCTGTGCTGAAGAGTAGAGTCTCGTCCGGGGAGGTAGACAGACCCAAACCCGTTTATGTGGGTTCTACGGGAAATTTTTGGCCGAGCCTACGGGCTCGGATTGCCCCACATTAAATTCGGCCTTTTTCCACATCCTACCCCGTGGGGAGGTTGGTAAATATCGACTAGCTGGGATCTGTTGAGTACGACTCAGACTTACGCGAGAACTACCGACCTTCCAATAGTAGCACTCACTACTGGATTGACTTGCGACTATCTTGTGCATAACTGTACTGGTTGTTTACAATAAACCTTTACTTATTTAATCCATATTGTTTTTTCAAGTATATATTCCTATTAGCACGGAATATAACAGTTTCCTTTTCTTTTGTCTTGTTACTGATAGCATCTGAGCGGCATTTTTGCAAAATGATGTCTGACATGCGTACGAAGCAGAAGCCTGTCACTGAATTTCTCCATGCGGAAAAAAGGTGCCTATTGAGATTCACCGACACTTGCTGAACGTTTACAGTGACCAAACAATGGATGCGAGCACGGTTATGCGGTAGATAATTCATTTCAGAACTAGGGATAGCGGTGTGCGTCATACGGCACGTTTTTTGTGGTCGTGCATAAGCTTTTGTTTTTCGATGGTTGAAATTGGTAGCCAGTAGCGGTGACTATGTCGAAAAACTGCGTTTTATCTAACGGTGTCCTTGATTCCAATGTATCTGTTGTAGATTCCGTGGATATAAATATTGGACATTACTTGTGTGTGTGTGTATATATATATATATATATATATATATATATATATATATATGTATATATATATATATATATATATATATATATATATATATAGAGAGAGAGAGAGAGAGAGAGAGAGAATTAGATATTAAAAGTTTCATGTATTTTGCTACAATCTCTAAAGACCAGGTGGGAAAGCTACTGTGTATATTTCTTGTGGTTATGGCTATGCGCAATACCTGTTGTTGAACACCCCCTTTTATTAAAGCTTGTATTAAAGCTGTAAAAATGGACAATTTTAAAAGTATATATATAAATACATGCAGATAATAAAACAAGGGTGAGGGACGATAAGAAAAATACACAGTATATAAGGAGGAGTCAAAAAACTATAACAACAAAAAGAAATAACAAAAAAGAGCTAAACAGTTATCTAACCCGACTCTTCGGAGCCAATTGCGAACAAAAATCCTTTAGACCAATGTTTCTCAACATTATTCTGGTCGTGACTCCCTTCAATCCAATTTGAGTTCTTTATGGCCTCTCATGCTAACTTGAGTTCTTATCCCACTACTCCCTCCCACCGTCGCTTAACTTAATTCATCCAGGGAAATAGGAATATTAGAGATTTTAGTTTGGATAGTACTATGGCATCAAAACAATGACCCCATTTCTAAATCAAAGAATAATATTATTTGGATAAATATTTTCTTTGAATAAACTCGTTTATTTACAAAACAAAAAATACATGTACCATCAGCTCTATCTTGTGTGGTTTCAATGGGATTCCTGTGACTGGTGCATGGCCGCCAAATTGTTAATGTTTGGCTTGTAAGCCGTCAGGGAAAGACGTAAATCGCCTCTTTTTTCTACGTCAAGGCGATTTCAAGTCTTTGACAGCAGATGTATCATCCGACTGAAACCAGACTCAACCAAGTAAGATGTGAGAATAGCGAGTAAGAGCAACTTCACATCTTTCCAGAGTAGTGGGTAATTCTTATGCATGTCTTTATTCATCCACAGCTTCTGGTATCCTCCACGCTTGAACCTCGTTTGATCTGCTTTGTAATTTTAAAGTTCAATGAAACTTTCTTGCCGAGTGATATCAACTTCAGATGCATCAGCAACGAAGGGATCTACAAACCAGTGCGGCACCGTCATTTGGAGTCGATCAGAGAAGCGAGTTTTCATATCATTATGCAACTGCTTCAAATGATCAACATATACTTCTAGGTCATCATCAAACAGCTCGGTGGCTAAGGAAGGAAACTCTGCAAACTCCCGTCTCCCAGGTTCGACCGGAACAGCTTTTGTTTCCCGTTAAATGCGTTAATTGCCTCCTTGCAGGAAAACGGTCATTGCCTTGGAGCCCTCACTTCTGAGTATTTAGCGTTTCAAATATGTTAGTTAGGTAAAAGATATCACTCTTTGCAGCAACAAGTTTCTGTCCAAGTTTCATTCAAGAAACAACACTGCACCAAAGTGCAAAACAATTACACTTGGACAGCCACCTGACTTTAATGTGCAACACAAGTCGTTCAAATTCCTCACTGTTCTTTTCACATAATTGCTGAAAGAGTCGATCTTGCAGTGCATTCTTTTTTATCAAATTGACAGCCTTGATAACATGCATGAGTGCTTCATGCAGATGACCTGTTAGGTGTTTGGTAAGCAGGTGCTGCTGATGAACAAACATAGTGCACACAAACCACACTAGGAACAGATTTTTTTTTACATAAATACTGAATCTCCGATACCTTCCAATCATAGCAGCAGCGCGATCTGTTACACAAGCCACAATGTTCTTGAATAGAATGTTGTTCTCCTCAAAATAGGTCTCAAGTTTTTTGAAGATGGATTCACCTTTAGTGTCAGTCGTTAGTTTCAGCACGAAAAGTAGTTCTTGACATATATCATTAACATCAAGAAACCTCACAAATGCCATCAAAAAAGTAGAATTATCAGGTAAAGTTGATTCGTCGACTTGAAGTGAAGACTTTTTCACCTGCAGTTTTGAGATTAATTGGTTTTAAACATCAGCTGCCATTTCATCAATGCGTCGTAATACTGATGAGTTGCTCAGAGAAATAAAACTAGTTACCTCTTGTGGACTTACGATTGTTGAAGGCACTACATCCACTGCAGGCATGATCAGAGATTCATTAATAGTATGAGGCTTAGCAGCTTTTGCAATCAAATTTGCTATCTTGTAAGATGCCAATATTCCTCTGTCTACTTTTGCTGTTTTTTGGTTAAACATGATTCCTTGTCATCCTTTCTTGGAACTCATCACGTAATTTCTTGAAGAAATCTAGCGGCTTGTCTTTTTTGCCTTTATGCCCAATCTCCAGATGTTTTTTTTTCAATTTTCAGGGATGCATACTTTCATTTGAGAGCGAGGCCATACATAGCAGACATATAGGCATTGTACAATTTTGTGGGGACTTAATGAACCCATAAGCAAGATATTCGACAGAATATTTCTTAGCTGCACTGGTCATGTTTGTTTAAATTAAAAACAATTTTAAATAAAAAAAGTTAAAAAAAAACACGATGTTGGTCCCAAATGTTTTCGTATATTACATCTGATTTTTGGTAATTATTTAAAATCGACAAATCTGAAAAAGAATTGATTATCTCCCTTTGTATTGCCGTATACATGCCTATGATTAAATGAATCGGAGACTTTTGAGTAGTCAAGAAAAATAGCTAGAGAATCATTCTATTTATAAAGAATCAAAAATAGCAAAACAAAATTGAATTATTTTAGTAACCTTAAGAAAATCAGGGAATATACCCAATGAAAGATTTATTAGCAAACAAGTGAATTACAGTTAAATGTGTCAATTACAGAAAATTAACAATTACAAAAAGAAAAGAAAAATTTGGTGAAAACATACCTTAATTTAAACTTAAAATTATAAGTTTAAAATTTTAAGAAATTAAAAACTAAAAACGGCCATTTGCATAGATCAGATGAAAAATTTATAATAAATAAATATTTATGCTAAAATCTTTAGATTAATTTAATATTTAACTTAATAATAAATTTAATATTTCATTTTAAATAATAATTATTAATTAATAATACACTATATATATATTTAGTTGGTCTAAAGTTTCTTTGCCTCCTCGTGAAAACCCCCAATTTTCAAACTTGGTTTTATGTTACTTTAATATAACATGACCTCGATATGGCCCAGGTTGAGAAACATTGATTCAGAGAATCATTTATCAGACTCTGTAGAGTGGCGCCACTGAACCGAAAACGAAGAGATTTACCAAAGAACAAGAGCCAAATCACTTGAACGCATCCCACAGCAATACAAGAAAAGGTTAGCACATGTAGATAAAAGGGAAAATAATGATATAATCAAGGTGATAACTTTTCACGCCACATTAAAGAAAAGAATTGGAAGGAAACTCACATCAGTGGTAGAAATAATGATAACTGTCGGCTTGAAAAAATTATTTCCCTCGAAGCAAAATATGATAAAATTCAACCGACACTTACGCTAACTGTTCGATCATTGATTGCCAAATGTTTCCTTATAAGGAAACGGTTAATTTCACCATTACCATTATTATGTCCAAACCCAGACAATATTTTTCAGCTAATCGTTTGTTAAGAAAACAAATAAAAATAAAAACGGAAGCATAATTGTGATTATTACAAAAAAAAATTGTTTTAATCACAGCGCCGTTACGTCTCGGACAGCATAGGCGTTACTACTTGACATAGCAAGCTTCCGTGGTACTGATTCGAATTTATGTATTGTCTAAAGTTATTTTTTTCCAAAATTCTAACAATTTAATAAGAAGAAGAACAATATATTGATTTGAAACGTTTCGACAAAAAGCAACAAAGAGTGAAAGATACACGCCAAAAACGCGTGGAAAAACACACATCAGTTCATACAGTTGTATTAACGCAGATGGAAATAAAAATATATAAAATCATAACATGAGAATATGGGTTACTATGGAAACTTAATCTCCTGATACAGACGCTTGCTTGTTTACGTGCGCTGAAGGAAAGCTAAACTCTGTAAAGCGAGAGAAGAGAGTAAGATGCGTCTAAATAAAGCAGGTGTTTGGAGCAGGCATGGATGGTGACATGTAAAGCGATGATCGCTGACATGATGACGCAGAGGATGTCAAGTGGTAGCCAACAATATGGCAGAAAATGCATTCATCAAACTGACAAAACAACGAACCTCTTCAACTGGATAGAACAACGAGAGAGTTTTCTGAGGCAGCCTGTAGGCAGTGTGTGTGCAATATACAATCAGAGGATGAACAGAAAGAAAAAAAGAATTCCTGCAGACCTAAAGCGGCACCAATGCAAAGCAACAAACATTAAAAAAAACAAAAACAAAAACAAAAAACGCAGAAAGTCGAATATGTAAACATATTTAATAAATGACAAAAACATTACATTAATTAACAGGCACCATTATTTCTGCGTTTTTTTTTCAGATCCAGAGACGGATAAGCAATGTGGTTGGTCCTGATCTGGCATCTCGTCTACAGTCGCTCTCTCACAGATTTGCCGTCGCCTCCTTCTGTCTTTTCTACAAATACTTTCACGGTAACTGCTCCGACGAACTACTTTCGCTAGTTTCCAGACTCCATGAATTTAAGCGGCTTCACGGTCCCACCCTTTCACTGTCGAAACTGTTAAATGTGGCCGTCTCTTCTACTCCAATAGCTTCATGTCTCGCACCTCCCGTCTGTGGAATTCCCTTCCTATTACTTCTTTCCCTGATAGCTATAATCTCCAACTATTCAAATGTCCTTCTCTTCATCCTTTCCTCCATCACACCTCTTTACTCTCGCTCCCACTCTGTAACCTCTTGCGTACTAGTATATATATATGATAAAAAATATACATATACGAACATATGCTTGCACGTACATATATATTTCTTTCTCAGGTATTATAAATAGAGTGCTCAATGTTATGTAACAGAGCTATTAAGTATATATTAGTGAATATACGTGATATCTCACATTGATAGTACGACTTGGAGTTACATACAAATCTGCAATCTTCAGAGGCTGAATACATTCTGAACGGTCAGAATGTGTTGGATATTATGTATATTCACTATGGTACAATGGGTAAATTTTCGTCTTTTTATATTTTTAATTTCACGTATGCGCGTTGTTTGTTTTTGATTTTGTCGACTTCACAGTATAGTAGGGTCAGTTGGGCACAGTTTGTCAGAAAAAGAACGACGCAATTCACTCCAATAGAAATTTGGAAATGGCATGGTGTACTGCTTGGCATTCATGCCGGAAGCTCCAACACGAACATTTCAGTGTGTTTGGGTGTCAATTTGAGGACAGTGCAGAGGATTCGGAAAGAGTTAGATGAGTCTAATGGAGATGCGGCATCTTGGAAAACTCACTCTGACTGTTCTGATAAGAACAGAACACCCGAATTTGTTGGTCAGGTGAGGCCCTCACCAACATATTCGAGAGTTCTTTTCAACCCAAAGCCAACATTAAGTGACTTGAGGAAGTGGTACTGCCCTGGGCTAAAAGAGTGGCTGCTGGAACATCCTATGTCTGGTAACAGGACTCTGCACCATGCCACACAAGCAGGCGAACCCAGTCATGGCTCTCGGACAATTTCTGCGACCACATCATCCTTTACATCTAGCCACCTAACTCCACAGACTGCAACCACCTTGATTATTATGTGTGGGGCGCAGTTGAACGATAGAAAAACAAAACTCCTTGTAACACCAAAAAGGAAGTGAGGGCAAGGATTATGGCAGCATTCACCAACTTAAACAAGGAGAGTGTCAAGAATATTTTCAGGAGATTCCGAAGTTGCCTGGAGTCTGTGATTAAAGCCAATGGCTATTTTATTGAATAGATTTACTCTTTAGTATTTCAACATATTTTTGTGTAATTTTGGTAAATATAGCTGTTAAAATGAGTTGTCTGTATTATTTTCATTTTTCCGTAATTTAGACGGCAAATTATCCATCGCCCCATATATATATATATTTAAATGAGTTCTTTATGGTACAAGATTTAATGATAGCTAGGAATAAGCAAAATTTATATGGCATTTTAAAAAGCTAAAAAACAACTGGTTTCGTCCCAGCCTTATCAAGTTTATTTCTGGGATATAAAAAATAAACGTGTAAATTTAATTAATATTAATGATAACGAATGGAGGGAAAAAATTTCAAGAAAGCTAGAGTCCAATAACATTCAGACCCAGTAAGCATTCCCTCTATTTACAAAGGGAAGGCTCACGGGATCTGATATACAAAGACTCTAGAACCTTGAGGTGATATGAAGAGTGGGACCAAAACTTCTGACTCTTCTGTTGCAGAGCATGTAATAAATAGCAAGGATTGTGCTTTTGATTTTAGTGGTGACCATTTTTTGATTTTATCTAAGTCCCACTTCTCATATATATATATATATATATATATATATATATATATATATATATATATATAACGTTAAATATGACGGACAAGTAAGTTTTATTAATTTTTTATTTAGTTTTTCCAACGTTCTTACATTTCTCCGTTTGGTAGATTAGAGGGAGCACAAAAACTGTCCATATCGTCCACCGTCCCTAGCTTTTCAACCACTTCCTTAGCCATTTTCAGTTATTTTTATTATTTGTGTGGTTTTTAATACTAGTAGGAGCGTTTATTCCGAGCGTTCATGTGTTGGGCACGACTGGATTTCGAGTAGAAATCTTTCTATCTTTAAAAATTCTTCAGCACGCTGCTCCCATTGTTAAACAAGGTGAGGTTGACAATAGGGGAAAGATGTTTGATATATAGACCCTCTCTTATAGCATTATATGTTTTCGGTAATTTGATTTACATTGAATATGTTTGTTTTTGAAGTCGTTCGGAGTTAAGTTGCTACATTGACGTAGGATGTGGTTCAGAGATTGCTCTCATGATTACGATCACCCGATGTACTTAACAGGAACAGCAGTGTAGTTGTCTCCAAGCTTATCATTTTTCAGGCTGCTTTTGAATTCAGATGTTTCTTTCTCTTAGACTGGCACTGGTTATCTTAGGATAACACAGTACTAGGATGATGGTAGCATAAAAGTTCTATCGATAATTCATTGTTTCAGATAAATATACAGACCGAGACAGATAACAGTAAGAAGAGACTTGAAATGTGAAGAATGAAAGAAAGAATGGAAGAAACAGACTAGAGTATGTTAAAACGTAGGAAGAAACAAATAAGATAACCAGATATGAAAGAGAGAGAGAGAGAGAGAGAGAGAAAGAGAGAGAGAGAGGGAGGGAAAGTTCACTTGTGACGTGTTTCGTCCTTCGGGACTTCATCGGACTAAATTTGTTATGTTAGTAGAACTACATATACGCACGAACAGAGGCGTTGGTGATTTTAGATTTTTATTTTATCTATCCGAATTTATTAGAGTTTTTATCTTTTTCTTTTCATCACTTTTGTTAGTAGGTAACCAACACTGTGATAATAGATCTGCCACGAATGGTGAAATGTTGTATGAGCCAGGGTACAAATTTACTGTAGTTGACCTTGTGGTGAAGGCTCTCTCTAGACATTTACATCATAGTGAATTGTTTTCTCCTTCGATCAGAGTAGAATTTTTTATGTCAAAATTGTGGTCAGTCTCGTTACGGTGGGAAACCAACGCATTTGATAGATTTTTTTGTAAAATGTCCCTTTTGCGTTCATATAATTTTTATTTAGATTCCTTGAGGTTTCTCTTATGTATGTTTTGTGACAATTATTACAAGCAATCGAGTAAATTCCTTTATGTTTTAGCATTGCTTTGTTAAGTATTGATTAAGTCTTTTATTGTTTTGGGTGTAGTAGTAACAAATTTTAGGTTGAATTTAGATAGATTCTTTTCGATTGGAGATGTGATAGAGTTTGTTGGTTTTCCACTTTATCATACATTTTCCCCCAATATTCATTGATTTCACACATTATGAAATGGACAAAGTTTGACAATTATTTTAAGACATTTTTATGTTTATACATTCTTTTTATAGATACAAATATTTAAGTAAATGCTCTGTTTTATAATAAACAGTATTGATAACATTTCTCGGACATCCAGGCCGGTAAATGTTATTAATACAGTTTATTATAAAACAGAGCATTTACTTAAATACTTGTATCTATAAAAAGAATGTATAAACATAAAAATGTCTTAAAAGTAGAGTAATAAATTTCAGATGCATCAAGGATGGTCTTCAGTGATGCACTGTTTTCATTGCCGATTTCGAGTTTTGCATCATATCGGCTCAAACAGCAACCCCGACCTGATTCCAAAAGGGTCAGGCCGCCTCCTTGATAGCGTTGTGCTACGCACCTCGACATTGAAAAAAAAAAAAAAAAAAAATTCAGATGTGCCAAGGATTCCGACCGTTCTTATTGACATACGTCAGTCAACATCAGCCAGTGAAATAAAGGCTTTCCCCACTTCCCTCCTATATAGTCTTGTCTTTTGCTTCATCCGGTTTTGATTCGCGCTATTTCCAGACTGCTATTTTTGCCGCCTGACTATTTGCTGGACTTTACGCCTATTTGTTTGAATTTCATTTTTGGACTGCTGTTTTGAAGCCCATCTAATTTTTGGATTTTACCCTTTCTGTTTTGAACGTCATTTTTGGTTGAGTTTGTTTTTTATTACTGCCTTTTTTACGACTGTTTGAAAAGTTTTTGATTTTTTTCTTTTCCTTTATTTTACACTCCTCATTTTTTATTTTTACCTCCTTAATTTTTGCTCTTTCTCTTTTATTCTAGTTTACCTTTTTCATTTTCATTTTCTTCATTTTCTCTTTTAAATATATCTTCGTTTTCTTTATTTTGTAACCCCTGTCTGTGTTTCGCGTTAATTTCTGACTAACTTTGATTTCTCGTTATTTCTTTAATTCTTTCTTTTTAATATCCATTAAGTTTTTCTCATGTATTGTTTTTTTTTCTGTGCCAAATTTGTACTAAACTTTGTATTGCCTCTTTTTTATTGTCTAACTTGTCTATTTATTTTCTTTTGTTTGACTCGTTTTCTTAGCGTCAGCCATTTTGTTTGTGTAAATAGCTTCGGCTGTTTTTGAAAGTCTCGTATATTTTTTGTTTTCCTTTGTCTAGCGTTTTATTGTTTATTTCGTTTTTTGTGTTCTAAATTTATTTGTTTTGCCTTTAGGCGAATTTCGTGCTTTTATTTTTAGTCTGTATTTGTTGTCTTGCCTTTAGGTGAACCTTGTTTTAATTGTTGTCCTTTGTCATTTGTTTTTCGTTGTAAAACTTTTTATTTATCGTTTCTTTGTTTTTGATTTTATTTTTGCTGCCTCGCTTTCGGGCGAGTTTTCTTTTTTTGTTTAACTGCTATTTTTTCGCTACTAGGCGAACTTTGCTTATTTAGGTTTCCCCCACCACACCGCCTATAGTTTTTTTTACTTGTCAGAAGTCTCCCCTAATTGTATAATGTTGTGGAGTTCTTGGAGCGAGCTAAGAGTTACGCACACCTTGTCGTAGAAGGTGGATTCTTAGAAGATGCCCAGGAACTAAGAAAAATTGAGAAAAGGATAGTGTCAGTTTTCGTCGTGGACAAGCATACGCGCAAAATTTGTCGCTCGACGAAAGACACAGTGATGAAATCACTGGAGTCCTTGGGGTTCAAGCCTCTCAGAATTGTTAAAGGAGCCGGCTTTTTCATGTGGGACGTATTGTTACCCACGCCTGAAAAATGTGTTGCGGCTTCTAGCCGAGATTTGATCACTAAAGATCTGATCCTCCGCAAAGAATACGAAGGCTGAAGAAGGACCAACCTCCCAATATATGAGGTCCCTCTTAGAGGGATCGGGGAACACCTCGTGGCATATCTATCCCAGTTCGGCGAAATACTGGGCGCTTCCTGCGATAGCCTGATCGGGGGGTGGAGTTTTGAGATACTATTAGATCGAAATGCCTTCCTCTCCATCCCCAACTGTATGGAAGTAGGGAGATTGAAGTTTTTCACAGTCCTTCCACTGAAAAATGCGGAAATGCCACCACCCTCTTCCAAACGCCATAGAAGCCCCACCCAGGAGCTGAAAGACAAGAAAAATACAAAAAAACAAATCTATAATTTGGGACAGGATGTTTGCCGCATTTCCCCGGCTCAGGCGGAAAGAGCCAGGGACTACGGCAATCGCATAAACGACTTGAGATATCTTCTCTCAATAAAGCAGTTTGCCGACTTGAATGTCGAAGTCCCACAGAATTTTCCTCTTGCCCAAAGGGTTTTGACTGTAATGAGAACCGGCCCTGGTGCTAAGCAAATTTGGGCTATGCTGGATGAGGCGATCATGTCCTACAAAATGGCCTTCCCGATTGCTATAGTACAGAATCAGCAATTAAAAAATTTAAAACAATTTTGTGCAGGGAGGGTCCTAGTTTTAGTTCACCCCTCCCTAAAATTGACTTTTCCTTGGGATATCGGCGGAATCTCCCAAGACGGATCCATCAAGAATGATATGGGCCATGGGTCTATGGGAGATGCTGTTGGTATCCTTACCCCGACCATGTTTAAACCAGTACTACAACCCTAATCTGTTTTCATTATGGCACTCTGGTTAGCAAGTATAAATGTCCGGGGCCTGAGGTCCGAGTCTCGCGACCTTCAGCGCCTCGGGGTGAATGTTTGTTGTGTGCAAGAGACCCGGTTTTCTTCTCGTGACCTTGAGGACTTGCTGTCTAAGGGGTTCTCCCTTTATTCAGCATGTTGTCTTCGCAGATCCGGCGGGCAGGCTTTGCGTGCTGGATGTTACCATAAAGGATAAGGCTCTGCGTCTCATTGGGGTTTATGCGCCCAATAACCATTCCGAGCGGCCTGCTTTGTTTTGGCAGATCGGGCCGTACGTGACGACATCTCGTCGGGTAGTTTTAGCGGGGGATTGGAATGCCGTCCTTGACCCCGATATAGATCGTATAGGGCACAATTCGAGTACTAAGAACCGGGACGTGAAACCATTTCGGGACTTTATCGATGAGTTTGATCTTGTCGATAACTACCGGAATGAGCACCCTCGGGAGGTAGCATGATCTTGGACAAATAGTGGCAACTCTGCTCCTGGGACGCTTGCTAGCTACCTCGACCGATTCTTAGTTAGGAGAGTTGATGTAGACCTCTTAGGGTGTCCAAGCTTCCATTATATAGTTTATACAGATCATAGGCTTGTCCGGGTTCGTGTAAATTTAGATAAACCTCAGGTTAGGTTGGCTGGGTACTGGAAATTAAACTGTTCATTATTTGGTGAGCAGGATTTTCGGGACCAGCTGCTACTAATGATACAGAGGGAATTGACGGGGGCGGTTGTTGGGAACGCCTGGTGGTATATATTAAAATCCAAAATTAGAAATTTTGCTGTCGACTTTAGTTGTCGACTCAATCTAGATAGATTAGCGGCGCAAACGGCTTTAGAACAAAAAGTTGATCGGGCAGTGAAATCCCGTAATAGTTGGGAAATAGCCTTAGCTAAGGCAGAGTTGTCCTCCTTGCTTATCAAGAAGGATCAAGCTCTGGTAGTTAGGGCTAGGTTAAAAAGAATGTCCTCTGAGGCGACGAATATGGCCGCTGAATTGCGTGTAGAGGAAAATCGGGGCGCTGCTCGGCGACATATCGCATGCGTCACATTGCCTGATAAGCGAACCTTGACTACAAACGCGGGCATTTCGGGATTACTTTCAGGAACTTTTCACCAGGGAGACCGGTCTGAGCCCTGCTCGGTTCGACGCCAATTTAGCCGACTTTCCCGGCCTCGAGGCAGCTGAAGCGGCTGGGTGCGAGGGTCCCATTACAGAATAGGAAACCTGGGAAGTGCTGAAACAGGTTGGCCTGGATAAATCTACGGGACTGGATGGTCTTCCTTACGAAGTTTACTTGAAGCAGTCGCCCATTTTTGTTCCTTTGCTGGAACTGATCTTCAACAACTGGATGAAGCAGGGGTCTATACGCCAACGCTTCACCAGTGGTGTGATCAAGTTGCTGCTTAAGGACAAGAACGACGGGGATGGGTTAAATAACTTTTGCCCTTTGACGATGTTAAACACAGAGTTAAAGATTTTGGCGAAGATCTTAGCCAACCGTTTGCAGCTTCTCCTGTCTGGTCTGATTGGCTCCGAACAGACTTGTGCTGTGAAGGGCAGGACTATTCAGGATAACCTGCATATGGTACGCTTGATCTTAGAACAAGTCGACAGTGAAGCCGCGCTGATCAATTTAGGTCCGAGAGTCTAACTTGTCTATTTATTTTCTTTTGTTTATTTGTTTGACTCGTTTTCTTAGCTTCTGCCATTTTGTTTGTGTAAATAGCTTCGGCTGTTTTTGAAAGTCTCGTATATTTTTTGTTTTCCTTTGTCTAGCGTTTTATTATTTATTTCGTTTTTTGTGTTTTATCTCAAGACCTTCGATAGGGTTGACCATCGGTTTCTGGAGGCTGTCCTTTCGGCAGCCGGTTTCGGACCCGACTTTCGCTCCTGGATCCGACTTTTGTATGCGACCACCGACAACAAAAAAAACCGCAAATAAGCATGGAAAAATGGTAATCGGTACCCGAAAAAAGAAAAAAAAAGAAAACCTCCTTTGATCCTCCCCAACATGCGCTAACACTTCTCAACCCCCATCCATCCCAGTTCAACTGCCCTGAATTAATATTCCCTCAATATTCCCTTATAGATTGAAACCCTCTCCTCTGTTTCCCTAAGTATATTTGCGAGTTTTTTTTTCTTTTTCTTTCTCCTTTCTCCCTCTTCCTCTCTTTTTTCTTTCTTTTTTTCCTATTTCTTTTCTTTTTTCTCTTCTTCTTTCCTCCTACTTTATTTTAGTTCTTCCATGGCTCTGATCTCTTAAGCCAAATCCACTTGGAAGCAGTTAAAACTGCATTGGTAATGTCCTTCAACGCTCTCGCTCTCGCTCTACCCACTATGCCTATTTTTGTTAGGGCTCTACACAGCGACTGACCTGTAAAGACTCTGCAACCAACTTTTACCGGATCATAGTATATTCTCCATGACTTGCGATGACATTGCTCAACAAGTTCTTGGTATTTGGACCTCTTCCACTCATTAGCCAGTGTAATAAACTCCTCCCACGACACCGACAGTTTCCAAATGATACACTGCTTCGTGTTGTCGGAGTGTAATATCTGATCTGGTCTAAGTGATGTTACGGCTATATGTCTGGGGAACTTCAGCTGGGTCTTTAAGTCCACTGTCAACTACCAATCATCTGCGGAAGATAACAGACTTGTTCTCTCTCTCCACTGTTTCTGAACCTTTACTCTAGCTTTGATGAAGTTAATTTGATTCAGCGTCTTCCCTGGTTGATGCTTATTAACTCTTATAGCTTTATTCACCTCATTTTCAATTACTTTAAGGGCTTGGTCATGGCGTCACCGGTACGGACCATCACCCAAAGCTTTTGGGAAACTACTCAGAATGCGCTGTAATGATCCTTTCCTTGCACATAGTTGGCAACTGGGGGTGTCGCTCTTCCTCCATATGTGCAGGTTAGTTGCGCTCGATAGAACATCATAGACTGATTTGATCAGAAATCTAATCTGGCTAAAATTTGATCGCCAGCACTCTGACCAGGTAATTCTTTTCTGATCAAAGTTGTCCCATTTCGTTCAGACTTAGACCGACCATTATGCAGTATCGTGCTTCTTCTACGCTTGCGCGGACTTCATCTTGGATTAGTTGGCGCCTTTCTTTGCCTTTGGCAACGTTGGTTTGTGGGCTGGGGAAAAACCCCAACCCCGCTTTGCCTTTGGCTATTGACCCCAGTATAGCTTTATGCCTAAGTCTCTCCTCCGCCACTCGCAACTCTCCTTCAGCACTGTCAGATCTTGTCTGAATTCTGGCTGCTGCCACTTTTAGATCTTTGGATTCTGCATACAGCAGCTGTTCTCTCGTTCTCGTGACTTTAAATTCTTTTACAAGGCTACTAAAGGGGAGGCGCAATGCGTTGCTGTTACCATAGAGGGCCGCACTACTTAAGCATCTCGGCAAACCCAGCCACCTTCTCAACCGATTGCTAATCGTTCTCTCTAATATTTCCACGGTGGCAATAGGAACATTATAAACTAGCAACGGCCACAATATCCTGGGCAGTACTGCATGCTGGCCCAGGTCATATTTTCTTCGAGACCCTTTAATAGCCATCTGTTTCCCGTGACAAATGTCGTTGTCACGGTTAAATCATTCATATAGGCCCTTATCGGTGCTTGGCGGACTCCTGATTTAGACACAGGGCCTCGACATTCAACCTCTGATGCCTTTACCAGCATGTTCATGATCAAAGAAAATAAGACAGCAGACATTGTACAACCTGTGATTATACTTTTTTCCAGTGTCACCCATTCCGAGACTGTTGTACCTGCTGCGCAAACCGATGGAGGTACGTGATGTCTCTTTAGAGCTTCCTCCACCAGTTTGTGTGGCATGGACCCATAGGCATTGGCTAGATCTAACCACAATACAGTCTCCTTTGCTTTCCTTAGTTTCTCTTAGGAGCTGTGTCATGACTCCTGTATGCTCAAGGCAACCTGGCATTCCGGCGACTCCGCCTTTCTGGACCGATGTGTCAATGTAGCCATTTCTGAGAATGAAGATCGATAGGCGTCTTACTCTCGGTGTTCAGCAAGGAGATAATGCGAAATTGGTCCAGCGACTTTGATTTCTCCTCCTTCGGTATCCAAACCCCATCAGCGAATCTCCACTGCTCTACGATCCTGCCTCTTCTCCAGATTACTCTTAATATTTTCCACAAACTTTGTAGAATTCCTTTACACCGCTTGTACACGATGTACGGTGCTGCGCTCGGTCCTGGTGCTGAGGCGGATCTGGTTGCTCTCACAACTTCTTGCATTTCTTTCCAGGTGGGCAAGCAGGTGTCAAATTGGAACACTGGTGGCTCCTGAGGAATCAATCTGGTATATATACCTAGTTCTTCCTCTTTTGCAGGATCACTCATGGAATTTCGGAGGAAGTTGTTAATTTCTCCCTGAGATGCCTCCAATTTTCCATTGCGTTTATCTCCTAACAATGTTCTTGCGAAGCCAAAAGGGTTGGACACGAAATTTGCTCGCTTCTTTGCTCTTTCTTTTCTTCTCCTCCTATGCCACTCAGCGCGCCGTATGGTTTTTAACTTCCCTCTGAGTATCCCTCGCAGCTCTTCGAGGGGTTGGCGCTCCTCTGTGTTTGCCCTTTTAAAAAGCTTCTTAAGGGATCTGAATTCTTTTCTCAATTCCTTAATTCTTTTCGCCCTACGGTTGGAAGTGTAGGGCGTCTTTGGCTGACGGGGCTCGACGAAACCAAATTTCTCTGACGCCATGCTAGTTATTATTGTAGTCATGAACTTCAGGCGACTATCCACATCTCCCTTTGTAGCCGACTGGAGTATGTCGCAAATGTCCGTGTCGAAATCCTGCCAGGTCCCCTTGTTGTTCGCTGGGGGCCACTTTATCTTCTTTCTGGACTCCATGCCCTGAGTGGGAGGAACCCTAGCTTGGAGAGACTGGACACTGTGTTATGACTCCTGGTCCAGCACCTCCTTCGTTTTACCAGGGATTGTACCTACTCCTGATTTCCTCCTTCAAGGCATTTAATCCGGCTTTGATGTATCTTTAAGCATTTCTGATTTTTGCAAATCTTGCCGCATCTGCATCTGTTCGTAATCGATTGGGCATTTCTGTCCGATACCAATAAATCTGTCCTGCTGGGGATTTTTCGCCCCCACACCCCTGTCGGGATCCCTCGGGGTATGATGCATTTTGGTACTTCGTAGCATTTTTGGGTTGCTCTTCGCTGAGAATGCAAGTTGTGTAGCTAACCCATCTTGCCCCAATACCCGTCTTTCCGGGATGCCAATTGTCTCTCTTCCCCGGTTGCCAACTGGCCTCTTCCCAGTCGTCACTGATAATACCAGATTTTATAGTAGAGTAATACATTTCAGATGCATCAAGGATGGTCTTCAGTGATGCACTGTCCTCATTGCCGATTTCGGGTTTTGCATCATATCGGCTCAAACCGCACCCCGACCTGATTCCAAAAGGGTCAGGCCGCCTTCTTGATAGCGTTGTTCTACGTACCTCGACATTGCAAAAAAAAAATTCATTGATATATAAAAATATATATTGTTATTTCATAGATAAATATATAAGAAATGACTGAGAGACATGTAAAGAGAGATAAGTCAATAATTGTAATATGTTTCCTCATATATAGTTGCTATTTAACTACTTCACATTGCTAACGAGTTTCTTGCTAAAAATGTTCTCACTAATTGTTATCTAGTAGCAGTTTAGGTCTTCACATGTTCGCCCCTCAGTCTTTGATCCCAGTAGCATGGTTGACAATCCTGGTATAAGGATCGCCTAGCTATAAATAAAATAGCCAATGTTATTAGAGAGTTGAAAATATTCTGCCTGATGAAGATTTCTGCTCGGTGGTTCCACATCTGACACCTGGTCAAAAGCACAACAGGCTAAACGGGAAAATCAAACATTGTTTAAGGCAGATCCAGACGGTTCCATTGAACTTTTTCTAACCCAAGATGAGTGTTGGGTTCATCACTTTGAGCCAGAGAAAAAGAGGCAATCCATGGAATGGAGACACTCCTCCTTACCTGCACCAAAGAAAACCAATTTTTCATCTGAAGAGAAGGTGATGACGTCAATTTTGGGGATGCAAAAGGTATTGTGATTATCGACACAATGGAGAGTACTATGCCAATTTGGCGAGGCAGTTAAAAAGGCCATCAAGATCAAAGGCCCATGAAACTGATGAAACGGTTCTACTCGGATATAAAATATTTCCTGTTTCGTTGCCACTTGATCCGCAATAATCCCTCATCCACCTCTTTACTTAACGCTGGTCTATCAAAAAGAATTGGGATCGAGATAAAACTACCTCTCCACCTTCTATGTTGTTGTCCCTAGTATCACACTATATTTACCGACCAAAACAAACTGTATAGCTAATTAACAGCCTGCCCCCAGTTCACTTGTATTAAAGATGGTAGCTGAGCACCGTCGGATTAAGCATCTAAAAGACCACAATGAGTGACAATGAACACTACGGGAAACATACGTAATATAGCAGTAAATGTATACTGATAGATCATTTACCATGAAACGGAATTTAGACAGAATTTGGGGTATATATCACTCCATTAGTAATATTATAGCAAGACTGTCTTTCTCTCTTTTTACAGCAAAGTTCAGTAGTCTATCAGTTGGGTTTCGACCCTGGCTTGAAGCATTCGGATGTCTAGTCTCACTGAGGAGCTGTGATACAGCGAAACAGTACTGTCTGCGAATGACATAATTTAGCTCTTGAAAGTATATTTCAGTTGAGCACTGTTGAGTGATACGCTGATTCTATAAACAACAGCCACCTGCGTTAATGCGAAGCTCTCCACTAAAATGAATAGAGCAGTCAGGCTGATTGGTATTTGTTTACATTTGTAAAAAACAATACGCTGCCGAATGAAGATAGCTCAGTGGTGCAAGTTCTGACTGGCTACAAATCGGTTAAGTTTCGACCCTGGCTTGAGGCATTCGGATGTCTAGTCGCACTGAGGAGCTATGATACAGCGAAACAATACTCTCTGCGAATGACATATATATATATATATATATATATATATATATATATATATATATATATATATATATATATATATATTCTGTTTATACGTTATTTTTATAGATACAGTTTATTTAAGTAAATACTCTGTTTTTAATTAAAGAGTATCAATTACATTTACCGGCCTGAATGTTTGAGAAATCTCATAGAAAATATGCGTTCTCCTACAGCCCGTGTTCCGTATCAGCATTCCGACTTTAGAGTTTCGTAGACGGGCCCTCCAGCAATCACCTGTCCACTCGTATATAACAAAGCAAACTATAGGTAAAACCAACACCAAGCCTGCCAAATGGCCCCCTGCCAAAAAAATAAAAAAATAAATAAATGGGAAACCAAAACCCAAAATCCAATAAATAAAAAAAACAAGAGAAAAATCGACAAAACGATCAAAAAAGATCAAATTCCTATACAATAATAGACCGTGCTCAATGTCTAAATGATAAAGACAGCTATCACGCTAGCTAGCGATATTACTTAAAAATAGTTTAAACCGCTACTCAAGTTTCTCGTTACCGCGATTTTCAGGCGACCAGAACGAAAATTAATCCTAAAAGAGAGGAATGCTTATATTAATAGAATACAGGGGGAAAAGAAGCGAAAAACCGTCTGCGCGGTGTGAAAAGAAAATAAGTAAAGAAAAAAAAGTGTGTGGACCTAAACAGTTCTAACGACTTTAACGTAACCGATTAGAGGGGATAATCCACTAGTCTCGTGGCAGATGGCACAGTAGTTGCTTAATACTACACTTACTAAGCAACTCGGACTCTTTATCTAACAGTCTAATGTCACTGCTTTACTCTAATTTTACTATCTTATTTCTCAGCATAATCTACATTTATCCTGCTGACAGATTGCGTGCGTTCTGTCAGCAACACATTGAAAATAATAATAAACATTTTATGTCCTTTACCTTTATTAATCTTCTTTTTTTTTTCGAAAATGCGAATCTCTTTCGTAAATATGGCTGTTGGAAATGTAAAGAAATATCCCAAATTGATGTTGCATTCAATCTTTCAACTCAAGCAGCGCATTTCTGACATAACTGTCCGCCTTCTTATGTATTGGATTTAAACAAAATATAACGACATTTTAAAACAGCGCGCTGCTTAAAATACCATTCATATTTCTTTCCTTCTCTTTAATTTTCGACAACCCTGAAGATGACTCATGTGAGTCGAAAACGAATAAAATGTTTATTCTTTTTAATACTCACACACACACACACACACACACACACACACACACACACACACACACATATATATATATATATATATATATTTAAATGGAGGCGACAGGCTGTTTCATGCTAGACGCAATCGCCACCTAACGATTGCGTCTAGCATGAAACGTCTGTTGCCTCTAAGTGTTGACGTCAATGTTCACTTATATATTTACACACGCTGTATCTCTGATATTGAGTACTTTATCTCATAAATATAGCACACCTTATATATATGGAGTATATTTCTTCATATATATATATATATATATATATATATACATTATTACACAACAAAATTCAAAATGTTGGGGGGTAGATCTATTTCAACCGACGAAACTACGTGAGTCTTATTCAACCCCAGTGTATAGACTGAGTTCGTGTCGTAATTAGAAATTTAACTTTGACAGCCGTCGAAAAATTGTTACAGAATTTATCCATTTCGATATTTCATTCAGACGAAATGCTCGAGAGCGTGCTTAGGGGAGAGTGGATGATATTAGCCTTAAAGGGAAGAGGTTTTATAAAATTAAACCCGGATATTAACCGTATGACATTAAATTTGGGTTATATGAAGAATGGGGTTTTAATTTGAAACTAAAAAAGGGCCGAAAGAGGAATTTATATTTTGTTCAATACACCGAGGACCTATCTACTCCTATATATATATATATATATATATGTGTGTGTGTGTGTGTGTGTGTGTATACATACATGTATACATATACATATATATGTATATACATATATATGTATCTACACATATATATATATATATATATATATATATATATATATATATATGTATCTACATATATATTTGTGTGTGTATATATATATATATATATATATATATATATATATATATATATATATATATGTATATTTATGTATATATATATAGGATCATATATATATATATATATGAGGGCGAGCTAAAAGAATTTTCCGACTGACCCACTTCTCAAAATCTGGCCAAATGACCTAACATCAGATTGTTTGAGTGTATGGTTCTTTTGGTGGGTCATAAAATTTTCGGTACTCTTACTGGGTCCTGTTTCCTGATGCCTATTTTTAATAATTGATTGGTGCTGCTAGTGGCTGTGATGTTCAAGCTGAAGTAAAAAGTCATCATTTTGAAAGCGAATGACTTTCCCTCCGGAATGCTGTTCCATTTTCACGCTAATGCTGCCTATTAGCTAAGTGCGCTGATTGACATTATCAACGTACTAACGACATTCGCAAATGCGTTGAGATTTATTCATTTTAGTTCAGATAAAGAAGAATTTGCTATATTTTGCTGGTTTACATGTGCAACACTAAAGTCTATGCCTATTGATCAACACACACTGCGGAATTGTCTCTCGAAAGAAAGTTCTTTCATGTACGGGTCCTATAAGTGATAAGCGACTCGGAATGCGAAATCGGAGAGCCGGGTTCGAATTCCAGTTGTGTTCGTTCCATTTACTTACGTGCAAATACTCTTGAGTAACGTATGACTCCATCTCTTTGTCCCCCAGCTATGGGTTAAATAGCAGAATTTCTATCCGGAAAAATCATTCTTATCGCCAAAAACTCGTTAATGGAATATTAAATCGCAAAAAATAAATATTTATTCTTACAATGCAAAATAACCTTAAAATAACTAAAAGGGTCGATAAACCGTAAAAAGCATAATCAATCTTTTTTTATTTCTTTTTGATATCGGTTATTTGTACTCATTTTATTTATTATCTTTATATGCATATTTATAATTAATTTACACATTACAGTCTGTACTTGCAGAATGTTTATTATGCATATAGCAAGCCCATTCTGTCGGTAATTTCAGAATATTTAATATGCACATAACAGCCCAATTCTGTCTGTAATTGCAGACATATATATGCGCAAATATAATATTATCTTAGTGTCTCCACACCCATGAAATTTCCATGGATCCATCTCATTTAAATTACTGATTTTTATGCTACCACTAATAATATTAAAGACACTTTTTTATATCTATATATTGCGGTCTTTTCTGTTTGGTAAATCAGTGTCATCTTGTGTGTTGCCTTCGAGCTGTTTGTAGAATCGGTTGGTTTCGCTCCTATCTATGATTTATCAATGGTTACTATCTTTAACATTTCAGGCGTCGAAGTCCAAAAATAATTCTCGCCTAGTGACCATGGATCTGTCACATAGACAACCGCGTCTTCTCCCCTTGTTGCACTGGGTGAACTCGAGTCGAAGGTATACCATAATATCTGTAGAATGAACCGTGGGATCGTAAAATTATATCTTTTTTTAATACACGTGAAAAGCAAAGATTTTTTTGCAATTTGTAGGTATGTAAAATAAACATCTCGGCTTAAAAAGATGTATATTTTACAAGGTTCTTTTGGAATTCATCCGGCTCCGTTAAGTGTACAGCTTGAGACTTATATAAGCTTAATATCAGAGAATTAAACAGCATATTGTCCCAACATGATGTGGGTGTGTAATGTCTATAGACAGAGAAAATGAAATCATTGACTCGAGTTCAAATTATGACCGAGTCTGTTGCCTTCATCTTCACACAAATGCCTTTTGAAAAGACATTAATGCATCTTTAGTCGCCTCCTCACCACAAGTAAGGGTTAAGTAGCAGGACTGACATTATACGTTTGGGTGGCAATCAGTATAAGAAAGAAAACAGATCTAAACCGAGGTAAAAGCAAAAGGAAAACCTCTCCACTATCTTGCCCAATAATGCATGACAATTCCCAAATAATCTGTGGAGAGTAAAAATCGCCTACGTTTTTTAAAAAATATTTTGACACTTGAAATATATTTTTACATATTAACCATTTTATATGAGAATTGCATCCTGGGTATGACGACAAAACTACATCCGCGTCCAGGGTAAGACGATAAACTACGTCCAACAGCAAGGCCTCTGATAAAGAGGCTTTGAGGAGCGTGGAACCACCTTTTAATTGCTGGTGTTCCCAGCTCCACCCTGACCCGAGGTGGTAGCACCTGTTAGGGGTCCCAACTATGGGCAAATAGTTAACCCCGAAACTGAGGTAAAAAGCATTATAAAAGTGTAAAAATAGGTTTTAATACCAGAAATACTTTGTAAAAAATGATTACCAGAAATTAATTTTTGAAGAAAAAAACTGTTACCAACAATAAGTTTTTGGGGAAAAAATATTACCAGCAATACATGTAATTGTACTCAAAATTATGAGTAATTGAAAAATGGTTCAAATATATATATGTATATATACACACCTTTTTTTTTACCAAACTATCGCTATGAATCTATTTCAAAAATATTGTTGACATTAAATGACCGACTGAGCCTTAAAACAAAACAACAAACCAAAGCAACCAAATATATGAGAATTATAGTTATACACAATCAGTATCTATTTAAATATAACTTACTTACACACACACACACACACACACACACACACACACACACACACACACACACACACACATATATATATATATATAAATGCATAATAAATTCAATAAATATTCAATAATTATTATTGATAAACAGTTTTATGTAAAGAGCGTGATATATCAACAAATTGATGGATCGATGGTAAAAACAGATAAAAACACCTCAAATAATGTCAATTTGCAAATAAAAATTTAAAGTCAGGCAAATGAAGTTGGGTTCATTGTGAATCTATAAACACGCACAGCCATATAGTATTCGTAGGTCAGGAAGTAAGCCGCACAGTAGAAATGTATTTTCATGCTTACATTTAGAGGTTACTTTCGATCAAGGAACACAACTACATTTAATTTTCTTCCAAATTCAAATGACATATTTTTTAACAAGGCCAAACCCTCGGTCACGATGACTTGTGATGAAATATATATATACATACATACATACATATATATATATATATATATATATATATATATATATATATATATATATATATATATATATATATATATATATATATATATATATATGACTTGTGATGATATATATATATATTTTGAAGCTTATCACCCCAAGCAAGGCTGGAAGCCACTAGCACGCAAGGGGTTACAGAAGGTTTGGAGGAAGAGCAGATAGGAGTGGTAAAGGAGGGGATGTGGAGAAAGATAGTGGATCGATAAAGGCATATATATATATATATATATATATATATATATATTATTAAATGGACAAAGTCCGACAATTATTGAAAGACATTTTTATGTTTAACATTCTTTTTGTAGATAAAAGTATTTAAGTAAATGCTCTGTTTATAATCAACAGTATTAAATAACATTTAATGGTGTGAATGTCCGAGAAATATTCATAGAAAATATTCGTCCTCCGACAGGATTCGAACCTGTATCCTATATGGAACCGTCAGTGGCCGAATCGGTTAAGGCACGTCAGGCTATATGACGGTTCCGTATAGGATACATATGTTTTATTATATATTTTGTTTTTATTGAAAGGCCAAAAATTCAGTTAGAATAAACGTTAAAATCTAATGTTGCCCTGAGCTTCGTTACAACTTAGATACATTTGAGTGATATAGATCGGGAAGGGTGAAATCTTGCAAAAGAAAATGCATACACAATCAGATTATAATACAGAAACACGTCGACATATTTAGATATATAAACACGCAAAAAATCGACGAAACAGGAAATAGGTGCCCACGGCCCTTATATATATATATATATATATATATATATATATATATATATATATATATATATATATATATATATATATATATATATATTGATAATATTAGTAGTCAATATATATATATATATATATATATATATATATATATATATATATATATATGTATATGTATATATATATTGATGATATTAGTGGTCAATATATGTATATATATATGTTTATATACATAAATTCCCAAGAGGATAGAATCCAGGTAGAACACAATGTCCATGACAGAGTAAGAATATAATATAAAAGGCTATAACACTAATATTCCATGGTTATAATTTATTATATTGTAATCGTAATCACGATCCAATTCATCAGACCTGGAAAATTTTCACATATACATCGGCAGTATGAATTGGCTTGATTTTAAGTTTAGATCATATCGTTTTTTATTGTGCGTAGTGTCACCACAAATGTATCCACACGTTTTCGGTGTCTGTTTTTTAATTTTAATTTTAGGTCAACGAATCGGTAGTGATCTATGCATCTGAAAATAATTCATCTTTATGTGTATCTCACTCATTTAAACTCTTATTTAACTCCTATCTTTAAAATTTCTCTCTTACATTTTAATCTCCACCTTCACATTTAGGCCTTTCCTGTTCCTCTTTCTTCCGTTACACCTCTCTCAAGAGCTTGTTTCCCACTCCCACACATACACTCTCACTAAAATTTTGTTTTTTATACCCGGATGTTCCAATTTCTTTTTGAATTTCTAGGTCTGATGAATTGGATCATGATTACGATTCCAATGTAATAAATTGTAACCATGGAATATTAGTGTTTGAGACTTTAATATACATATATATATATATATATATATATATATATATATATATATATATATATATATATATATATATATATATATATATATATATATATATATCGGAAAAAGTACTAATAATTTATTATTTAAGCATATAATAATAACAGCTGGCCCCTCGTACTCGAGAATACCGGTCTACTAGGGCGGCTAGCCAATCCCTATTGCAGACACTCGCTCAGGCACATTGCATTTATGTTTGCTCAACACCCACACAGCCCACCTGTGGTTTATACTGCAACTATGCTGAGCAGACCTTGGTTACAGTTTCTTAGTTATATATATATATATATATATATATATATATATATATATATACATATATATATACTGTTATGGGAACTTACCCATAATAATAATGGACTGTTCCGGACATTATAAATACTGCGCCTCAAGAGGGAGCAGAGAGGATTATTGTAAGAACATTAGAATAGTGATACTTGTCGAGACAACATAGTTCACTCTAACCAAATCTGATAGTCATTACTAATACTTCTACTTCTTTGTATATATTTCTGTTTGTAATATATCTGTGTTATTCCATACCTGTGTTCGAGTTATTCTTCATTGGTTCTACCTTGGACCATCACCGTGGTACAAGGAACTTGGACTATAACACACACACACACACACACACACACACACACACACACACACACACATATACATATATATATATATATATATATATATATATATATATATAGTCATTCGCGTACAGACTGTTTCGATGTATCACAGCTCCTCAGTGAGGCTAGATGTCTGATTGCTTCAAGCCGGGATCAAAACCTGACTGATCTTCTTAAACTCCTCGCTGTGACATAGAAAGATAGAAAGATTGTCTACTTATGTCGATCCTTAATGGGTAGCATACATTGTTATTTTTTTTTATTAACATCAGGCCATTTTATGCGATGCTTGGCAAATTCTTAACTTTGAGCCTTTCCATGGTCATTTTCTGCTTTAAATCTGACCTGAATCACGGTTAGAAATTTCGTTATTAATACTTAATAAAGAAGCGTTAAAAAAACCCTATGCCGCGCTTAGTGCTTAATATATGTTTAATTTTGTGTCTAATATAAAACTTATGCTTATAAGCTTTAAGCTTTAAAATAAATTCTTTGGGGCTAAAGTCCGACTCTTAGAAAATATTTTATCTTCGATGTCGCCTTATAAGGCACATTCAGCAAGGTAATAATGCATACCACCAATCATCGATGTTCTTTAAGTACACAGCGTAAGCAAACAATGTTCAATTTGTTTGATTCATTTGTTTTTTACGGCTTATCAACTTTTTTTTAGTTTTATTTAAAGTCAGAAAATATTTTTAGATTGTAAGAATTTGGTGGGGATAGTAATAATTTTCTGATACAAATCCTATGACTTAACCCATAGCTGGGGGAGAAGAGTTGGATTCATGCTTTTCCCAAATGAAATAAATGAATGTAACGAGCCCGACTGGAATAGAAAATACCCTGTCCGATTTCTAATTCCAAGCCGTTTTCTATTACACCACCTGCACATCCCAGCTTACAGCTTCCGGTATTCCTAGGTAGTCACCTATATAACTATTGACCAGGCTCGATGTTGCTTAACCTCCGTGATCGTACGAAAACAAGTCAACAGTGTTCGACTACTATTTATAATACCAGAACATTTTAAAAATGGATTTTTTATTAATCCGACAGATTTTAATTATTTCTTTAATAAGATTTCCCGAATATTCAGGCCGGTAGATGAAAATAAATAAATATACTATTTAATAAATAAACGGAGTTCCTTGTCAAATACTAATATTCACAAAAAAAAAAAGTGAGGACAATCCATTATAAAATTCTCTTTGTTTACGTTTGGATATGAAGCTATGCCGATATGAAAAGCTTCGCGGGATTCTATGATGGGAGAAATTTCGCTTGAAGGTATTAAATTTGACCTCGCCTGACCGACTGCTCTTCGTGGCCATGTCGGTTAAGACGTGACGGGCTTAACGATAGCTTCCCATGCCCTGATCAAATCCTGTCAGAGAGTGCAAATTTGACTTTAATAATTTCATGCCGGTAAACAAAAATAAATGTACTGTTTAATAAATAAACAGAGAGTCTATTCAAATACGAGTATCCACTAAAAAATAACGTTTACAGTGATAATACCAGAACACTATATTATTCAGATATAGTTTCTCGTAAAAGAAAAACAAAAACACTGCACCTGATTATTCGGTAAATATTGCATTGATTGCGTTTACCGCTGCCGTTGTTTCTGCATTTCACTTTTTGCACGTACTTTCTTAAACGCAAATTCCAAAATTCCAATGAAACAATGTCCGAATGATTGCAGTCATTGATTAATTTCAGTTGACTATTTTTTCTGTTTCTGCAGTGTTTCTGGTAGAGGGTTTCTCGTGGGTTTTTCTGTTGTCTTTCCTTCTCAGAATATAATTTGAGTACATCAAAAATAAACGTTTCTTCGATTACGCAGATAGATAGATAAAATAGATATTTTTCTTGATTTAACTGTTACTATCTCTTCTTGTTTGGCTTTGCATGTATCTATATGTATAACAGACAGTAGGTTGAAGCAGAAGAGTCGGTTTCAATCCCAAACCATAGAAATATGTGATAGGCAGATTATATCAGGTCAAATGGCAATGTCTTAGCCTATATATTGGGATTTTTAAAATTGGTATCACCCCAAACAAGCAGTAATGCCACTAAAACACAAGTGATTACAGGGTCTCAAAGAATTAGGAACGTTATAATGATGAGCAGAAAGAGAAGAGAGTAATCGGGGCAGTAGATAGCGATTGATATTGCATTTAAATTTTTGAATATTAAAGTTGGCCGGAAAGCATGGAGCCAGAAGGAAGTTCCACAAGTGAGAAGTGCGAGAAAAGAAACTGTTAGCATAGAATTTACGGCTACATCAATCCGACTTAACTGTAAATTGGTGAGATCTCGACACCAGTCTATATAGTGCTGTGCTTTAATTCGAAAAGTCTAGGTACCCTAGCGAAGAGCTCATCCGAACAATTACCATGAAAGTTTTTATAGAAAAGTCATATAGAGGCAACATTATGGTGGTGGGAAAGTGACTGGAGCCGAGGCGCCAGATCAGGACAAACAATATTGCTGATTCTTCTTTGGATTTTATCAAAGAGCTCAAGGTAAATAGCAGGGGCACCAGACCATATGTGGCAGCAATATTCTAAGCATAGATGCATGGTTGACTTATAGATATATAAGATAAGATTCTGGAGAGAAAAATTGTCTCGTCCGACATAGTGAACCGACTTTCTTAGCAGCTGACCGAGCAATGGATTCAATATAGTCTTTCCACTTCAAATTAGTAGAGAACGTGATCCCGAGAAGGCGCAACGAATCACTTTCCTGGAGGATAGCATCAGCCATTCTGATGGAAGGCAGCGAAGGGGTCTCTTAGAGGATACAAAAGTTCCCGGTTTCTTTTAACGTTCTTTCTTTAACATGGCTGTACTTAGTTGAAAACCAGCACAAATTAAATGATTTTCTTTATTTTCTACTTTTTTTTCTATTTTCTTATTTGGTATACAGCACGCTGATTTTTTTTTTCAAATAATTTTCTCCGCGTGATCATTATTTTGTTTCATGTTTATTAAACTTATATAAAAAATTCTCGGCAGAGTTTGAACAGGCACATTTGAACAATTCCCAACCGACTTGACTATTTCAGACGGTTCTTGTATTTACAACAAAATTTATTCCGTGTTCTTTTATCCTGTGTCGTTAAAAATAAAATACAAATGGCGGAAGATGAGATAGTCACGTGACACTGCAAGTTGCTTCTCTCATTCGTGAACAATTTCACAATAGGAACGACGTCAAAAATAGCAGATAAAAAGTATTTCTGCAGATTGCACAAAAGTCCTTAAGAAAATATATTTCCCAGTAGTTTTTAAAATTTTTTTAATCATTTCCCCCCAAGCAAGGCAATAAACCCACAAGGACGAAAGGACAAGTGTTAGAGAATATGAGAAAAAACACTATTAAGAAGAGAGGGCAATAAAAGAACAAGAATTAAGAAGACAGAAAATAACGATTGACATTGCATTTAAATTTTTGAATATCAAAGTTGACAGAGAAGCAAAGAGCCAGAAGAGAGTTCTACAAGTTACAAGTGCGAAATAAGAGACCGTTAGCATAGAACTTACGATTACATCTAGCCATTTCAACTGTAAAATGATGAGACCTTACCGCCAATCTAGTACTGCGCTTAACTTCCTACGTATCTAGACACCATAGAGGAAAGTAATATATATTTTAATATAATACAAAAACGTGGCACAAGGCCAAGAGGGGAGAAGGGGAAGGCTGGTCTTCAATCTTAAACTTAGCTTGCCTCGATTACTGACCCAAACATACCACAGTATTCCTTACACCAAAACAACACATTCTGCTGTCACTTTCTGAGTCTAAGTATAAAACTCCATAATGCTTCCATGTTCCCTAAAACTTCCTCTTTGCTTACAATATCAGTGCATGTTATTCTCAGCATCCTTCTGTAGAACTGCATTCTGTTGACTGATGTCTCTTCTTCATCTATGAGATTATCCAGAATTCACTGCCATATAGAAGGACCGATATTACATAACATTTCAGAGAACTCTTTTCTTTGTTTCTAGATAGTTAGCACACAGCCTTCTTACTACAGCCACCATAATACCTCGTCTCTACGAAGTCCTTACTAGTACCCATATATACAATTTTTAGTTTGGATGGGGGAATAAAAACAACAATTTAAAAATAATCTAATGACAATGTGTATTTACATTTACAATAAACCATAGAGGAAAGTTCATAAGAAGAATTACCTTGAAAGTATTTATAGAAAAGGCACAGGGAACCTACATTACGGCGGAAAGTGACTGAAGGTGCCAGGTCAGGACTAGTGACATTGCAGGTTCTTATATATATATATATATCTATATATATATATATATATATATATATATATATATATATATATATATGTATGTATATATATATATATTGCGTGTGATTTTCGCTTCCAGCGTCTCGTATGCACGAGTTTGTCGTTGCTTGGAAATCTTCTATGCAAACAAAAACAGACTATCATTATTGTTTTGTCCGTGTATTGTTTAATATATTGTAATGTAATTGTCATCTATGATAATGGCTTATGTACGCCAAAAGCTTAGATAGGATTAAAAAATATGTATCAATATGGTGATTTTATTTCGTCTTTTAATGATAATGTTATTAAGCTTATCAGACGATATGAAAAGAATTTACATAAAATAGACAAAACTTGTCTATATTATTTAATGAAACATGCATATATATATATATATATATATGAAGGAATGTATATCCATATATTGTTGTGTGTAGTAGTTTTTACATTGTCAGAACAGATGGATAAATAAACATTTTATATACTAAAGTTGAACTAATACAAGGCGCAAGAGTAACTCAAAACAGAGGGTTAGAGCAACCTATTTTTTTAATATTTTATAGATACATTTGTACAATGACTTAAATGGGCCATCAATTTTTTATCATCACAAATAAATTAGGACTGAAATATAAAATGTAAATGATGAGCGTAGAGGAAAAGTCCCATATACCCCCAAATTCATTAACCCTTTCTAGATACTAATCTTACTGGACGAAATTACTGAAGAAATCAGACTCAAACTCAATACATAGACCGTCTCTTTTTCCATTCGTTCATTTCGCTTCCTGTAGCTAAGAGCCACTGAATTTGTGCGTTCAGTGAGAATCGAATTCTCCCCTCCCCAGTGAATGTTCAATGGCACTACCTTGCTAAAAATCGACAGCCGTATTTCTTGCTTGTAAACCGTCTTTATTCGAATAAATCTTTTACGGAAATTATTTTTCATTCACAGATACCTTTTTCCTGCATTATTTTCATTCCTCCTTGATATTAGGCCAGGGACAGCTAAGCACCAAATAGGCATTGATGGTTGGGGAATTATGATGGCGTTAAGCTAATCTTCCAAATGGGGGGACTAACTTACCTTAAAAATCTTTGCTTTGAACCTGGGGTAGAAAAACTCACCATTTTCCCCAGTTAGGAATATGCATCTCCCTCAACTACGAGGTAAGTCTTACTTTCTGTCTTCCTATTACTATTTGATTTGCTTTTATTTCATCTCTTTCTTCTTTCCCCAGTCTCTTCTTTCTTTCTTTCTTTCTTTCTTTCTTTCTTAGTAATTCTTTCCTTAGTTTTTTTTTCACCCATCCCATTACTTTTCATTCTCCTTTCCTTTGTCTTCGATTTCCTTCTTTCTATTCTTTTTTGCCTCCTTTGTTCCTTCCGTTATTATTTTCTTTTCTTTCTGATCTACTTCCTCCCTTCCCACTTTTCGTTTTCCCTTCTCTTCTTTTACTTTTCCTTTCTTTTCTTTTCCCTTCTCTTCTTTTACTTTTCCTTTCTTTTCTTTTCTTTTACATACCATCCTTTCTTCTTTAAATTCCTTCTACTGCCTGTTTTTCATTATTTCCTTTTTCTTCTGTTCTTTTTTTATTTTCCATTCTACATCCTTCTTTATTTCCTTCTTCCTTTTTTCTTTTCTTTTTCTTCTCCTACTTTTCCTTCGTCATGTTTTCTGTTCGCTGTCTCATATTTTTATTTCTTTTTGAGCTCCTCACTCTTATTCTGTTTCTTTTACCGTTACACTTTTTTTGCTCTTTCTCTTCTTTTTTAATTTTCCTTCGTTCAGTCTTACCTTTTTTTATCCCATTCTTCTCCCTTCTTTCCACTTCACTTTATTTCTTCTTTGTTCTCTCTCCCACTCTTCTTTCTTTCAATTTCCCTCTCTTCTTTCCTATCTCCCTTTCTTCTCCCTTCCTTCATTTATTTTATTTTCCTCCCCTTTTCCTTCTGCCCGTCCATAATTATTTATTCATATCTTTCTTCCGTCTCTTCTTCCTTTATTCATTCTTTTTCTTCTTTTCCGTCCTGTTTCTTTGCCCTATGCCTCATCTTGTCAAACAATGGTAGCGAAAGACAGAAGACGGGAGCCATGAACAGACGAATAGTTAAAAGTGCGAGCGAGAGGTTGGACGTGCAAAACAAGCAAACAGATCAATACTGACTTGTTGATAATTGGCACTGCTGGTCATGTGACTACCAATACTTGTAGTCGTTACTGCATTTTTACATACAGATATATTGCTCTAGGTAGCAAAAACGGACACCAAAGTGCGTATTTTGCCCAAATAAGAGATAGTGAGGCCTTATTCGGCCTACTTTTTTCTTAGCTAATTCCATTTTATTTTATAAATATATTTGAATATTCGATAAAATAGACAGGTAACTTTAGTTTCGTACAAGTCAAGCAAGCCGTATCAAAGGGTACGATTGCTTGCTGCGTTATCAAGTGTATTGGGCTGAGTTGATACTAATTTTCTGAAAAGAATCGTTAAAAAAATATATAAAGAAATAGGCTTACTATTTGAAAGCCTTATTCTAAAATAATTTCGGAATAGGAATATCAACCATCATATTTTTACGAGAATAATGAATAATAATAATAATTGGTCCCTATCTCGTGGCCGAAACAGTTGCGTATTTTTCACACGTGTAAGAAGTCGATTTTCGAGGCCAGGCAAAAGACAGATTCCTGATGATGTATATCAAAGTATATCGACTCTCCCTAGTTGGAAGATTGACAATTTTTATAAAACTTATTTCTTTCTCCGTTTGACCTTGTGCTGTACTTAGCTGAACTTCATAAATGCCAAGGATCAATAAGAAAATTACGCTGTTCCCACTAGCCTGAAACATTAATGAAAATATTGGAATAGGACAGAATTAATGGTTATATGCAAAAGGGGCACTCCAAAATGTGAGTTACATATCAGGGACGTCAAGATAAAAGAAATGCGGGAATTCAACAATCTGGATAGTATTTGGTTTGGTTTGTTTTGTTTTACGGCATATCAATCTCAATGCCAACAACTTTTTTTTTCTGGTAATATTTTTGTTTTGTCAAAAATCTATTTCTGTTGATATTTTTTTTCCTCAAAAATGTATAGCTGGTAATATTATTTTTTCAAAAACGTTTAGCTGGTAATATTTTTTCAAAAACGTGTTGCTGGTAATATTTTTTTTCTTCAAAAACTTATTTTTGGTAATAATCTTTGACAAAGTATTTCTGGTATTAAAACCTATTTTTACACTTTTATAATGCTTTCTACCTCAGTTTCGGGGCTAACTATTTGCCCATAGTTGGGACCCTAAGAGATGCTACCACCCCGGATCAGGGCGGTCCTGGGAACACCAACAATTAAGAGTTGGTTCCACGCTCCTCAAAACCTCTTTATCAGAGGCCTTGCTGTTGGACGTAGTTTATCGTCTTACCCTGGACGCGGATGTAGTTTATCGTCATAGCCAGGACGGTATCTGGATAGTGTAGTAACAGACGACAGAAATGTGGTAATGGGGGGAAAAACACGCAACCGTGATGCCGTTCTACCGATGAATATTGAGAATACTGTAGAAAGAGCAAAATGAAGAGCAAGAAAGGGAATGACTACAAAAAATCTGTTGATAACAAACAAAAAGACAGCTGAAATTTTGGGAACACATAATAAGAAAATAAAACTTAGAGAATTTAATACTCAAAGTTCTTCATGCAAAAGAAAGTAGCGAGGAACCTACTTGTCAGGTGTGTGCAAAGGCAGGTTTAGTTTGGTTTATTTTGTTTGGCGGCATCAATGTGTTATTTAATGCCGACAAAATTTTTAGAATAGGTTTGTGTGAATAGAATATGTATCCTTTGTAAGAAATCAGTTTGTCGATCAGGTTTCATTGACGTATTTTTATAAAGAGGGTTTTCATCGAGAGTCAAATATATTGCTGGTAATATTTTTTTTCAAAAATGTATTTCTGGTATTTTTATATAAAATTCTTTTATACTTTAAAGTGTTTTGACCACAGTTTGGGGGTTCACTATTTGACCATAGCTAGTACCTTAACACGTGCTACCACCCCGGGTCAGAGTAGACCTGGGAACAACAGCAATTAAGAGGTGATTCCACGCACCTCAAAAGCTTCTAATCCGAGGCATTGATGCCGGATGTAGTTGATCGTCATACCCAGGACGGCAAAGGCAAGTACAAGTAGCTTAAAAACAAAATGCGTTCATAAAGGAACTAGTATTGGTTGATTCGTTGGTTCATTTTCTACGGCTTATCAACCCTTTTTCAGGTTATTTAAAGCCATAAAATATTTTTAGCTTCTAAGATTATTTTTGGAGATAATATTGGTTTAGTGATACCCGTATTAGTAATTAATCCATAGCATGGGGTGAAGAGTTAAGTTCATACCTTTCCCAAGAGTATTTGCGTGTAAGTGAATATAACGAACCCAACTGAAATTGGAACTCTGCTCTCCGAATAACAATTCCATGCCATTATCCTTTTCACCACCGGCACACCCAAGATTACATCGCCTGGTATTCCCAAACGGTCACCCATCTAGGTACTGACCAGGCTCGACGATGCTTAACTTCGGTGATCGTACGGCAAATGGTGTTTCTATATGATATATCCGTAAGTCCTTTATGCCACCAGCACATACAAGCTTAGAGCGTCTGGTATTTCCAAGTGGTCACCCATCTAGATGCTGATCAGGCTCGACGATGCTTAACTTTGGTGTTCGTACGGGAAATGGTGTTTCAATATGACATATCCGTAAGTCCTTTATACGTCCCGCTCATACAAGCTTACATCGCCTGGTATTTCCAAGCGGTCACCCATCTAGGTACTGAACCGGATCGGTGTTGCTTAACTTTGGTGATCGAACGGCAACTGGTGTTTCAATATGACATATCCGTAAGTCCTTTATACGTCACGTACATACAAGCTTACATCGTCTGGTATTTCTAAGCGGTCACCCATCTAGGCACTAATCAGGCTCGACGTTGGTTAACTTCGGTCATTGGACGGGAACCAATGTTTCAACGTGATGCGGACGTAAGCCCTCAGTATTGGTGAGAGCAACAGAAAGCCCGGGGCCACTCGAGGTAGAAGGTTGTGTTATAGGATAATTGGTGAGTATATGAGTGAAAGATAACAGTTAACCTTAGCCTTGAATGAGTTAAGATTGTAGCGATCGGCGAAATTTCCTCTTGGGAGTCGGTTCCACAGAGCTGTGGTTCGCGGGAAAAAAGCTGTTACTGTGGAACTTACTTTTCACCGTTGGAATACGGAGGAAATATGTGTGGTTTGCTACAATGTAAGTGTCATGGCGTGTCCTTGCCGCGAAGGTTTGAATTGGCAAGACGAAATAATGTAGTTCGTCCGAGCACTTTCCGTGGAAATGGCGGTAGAGCAGAGTCAGTTAGGAGCATGACTTGTTAAACTCTGGTTCATTTTTCGAGCGAGATCATCGTATCTTTTATGTGTTGTTACTAAGATTTGTCTGCTATTTAGGCTTGGAGACTGTTCTTATTTATCAATAATAATTTCTAAAATGAATTTTCACAATGAAAGTATTTGATGATTCTATGAGAGAATCAAGTGACAGCAAGTCTTTCAGTCACTCTGAATAATCTCATGTTTTGAAATTATTACAGTTTTATCGCTAGTTTCTTTCGATTTAGTAATTACAAGATCATCACCTGTGTATACCACATTTTTCGTTCTCAAATTGGGTTCAGGTATTTATCCAACTTTTCATTTTCCTTCCATCTTATTCTGTTGTAGGACAGCGTCTTCCACTAATCTTTTTGTTGTTTTGTTTCCTGCCTCTCAATGTTTATAGATACGACTATCAGCCACAGTTCTCGAGTAACGTCTTATTACACTTTCTTTTCTTTTTCTTTTTTTTGGGGGGGGGGTTGTTTTTTAACTTTCCGATTTTTCCAGCATGTTTACTGAAATAACTAAATATGCAATTTGATGTTGTTTTGTTTGTTTTTTTTTGCTTTGTGTAGTCTGCCTCTCTCTAAAAGCTTTATTATTTTCAAGGACACTTCAGGGTTTATTATTATAACAATTAGTATTTGTTTTCTCACCAGGGTTGATTGTTGCTGGTGATCGACTAATTCTATGTCTCCTCAAATCTTCCTTATTATCTTTTGTTTTTATTATAACTCATTCATTGAGTGTTCACGCCATTAAAAACTTGTAGCAGCTTCTTCTTCTTCTTCTTCTTCTTCTTCTTCTTCTTCTTCTTCTTCTTCTTCTTCTTCTTCTTCTTCTTCTTCTTCTAATTATTATTATTATCATTATTATTATTATTATTATTATTATTATTATTATTATTATTATTATTATCAGTAGTAGTAGTAGTAGTATTGTTAGTGTTCATGTATTTACAGTTTCATACTAAATATCGAACGCTCGTTGCTGAAGACTAAGTCTCTTCGAATCTCCTTCCCTTTACAATCTTGACCCTTCTTCGGATTTCAAACTCTTCTAATCTTGATTATATGGGTTTATTTTGAGGGGGCAACGTTCCAAATGCACCTATTATTATAAGCACGATTGGAACCTTCATATTCCATATCTTACTCAGCTCCCGAGCAAGGTCCTGGTATTTTTTTTTTCAATTTCTCACTCTCTTTCATATTCCCTCTATGGTTTACTAGCATACATACGAATATAATTTGATAGTTTCTGGTTTATTTATCCGATTTTCTTGCTTGGTTGTTGTTATGGTAATTTACCCACGCACGCATGGACACTCTCAGCTATAAATAGGAGCAGGTACTGCCTTTGGAGAGAAAAGTTTCCAGCAGTCAGCTCTGACAGTCCGACCGAACATTCTTGCCGTAACACTCTCGTTTGTATATGTTTGTATTACTGTTTCTCTTAATATATTTGTTTAACTCAATTCCTCTCTTTGTGTCTTTATTTCTGGCTCTAACAAGGCCACAACAGTTTTCGGTCTGGGCGCCGAAATTCCAGAGTATTTTGTGATTTTTGTGTCGATATTGTTACCTACATAATTGAACCCACGTCGTTTTCAGAGTTCCCAGTCTATGACTGTTGCTGGGGGGGGGGTCTACATTTGAGGTGGGTCGTGAGGAGGATCTTCCAATTCGTCATAAAATCAAGAGTAAACATTAAATCCCACTCTGTGGCAGCTATAGTACAATGGAGTGTTGGGAAAGCAATAGAACATTTTTATTCTGGCCCACTTTGCTCCCTCTGTCTAGCATATGTATAAATCTTATTTTAAACCTCGGTGGAGATATAATTCTGTCGTTAGCAGAGAACCGTCCGACCCTAGGACACTGGGTTTGTAGCCCACAGGAAGTGCATGCTATACTTTATTGAAAATATTATGCTCACAATCAACAATGTTGTGGGTTTGTGGGCTATGAAAAACTTCCGGGATAGTCAATCTATTAAGTAATTCTTTTGTCCAGTCTAGGAAGGGTCCCGATTAGTTCACTTTTGACACTGTCAGTGAATTTATCATTTTATTAGATTCCTTTTATTGCATATCATTTCTCAGATCTTTCTTATTCTCTTTAGATATTCTCTTTTTTATTTGATTAATCATTTTTTTCCTACTTGAAGAAGCCATAAAAGTATTTAGAAATGAGTCTCAATCATATATTGTCTCCCCTGTTCAAGTTGTGGTTTTGGTTAAAGAGTTAATATTTGACTAAAATTAATATCAATGAAGATATTAATGAGAGAGATTGGTTTCAAAGCGTAGAATCATTTCGGTAAAGCTATTAACAACAGAGATGTAGAATGATCGAATTGGCGGATAGCGAAGGGTTAAAGCCATCTGGAAGAAATCTAAATATCGAAGTAATTTAGGCAGAGTCATGCGAACGGTGAATACGATTATTGGAGGAAAATTTTTATCTGCACCAACAAAATAATTATCGGAAATTGTACCGTAGTAAAGCAATGAACAAAATGTGAGGTTTGTAGAAGCAGACCTAAATAGTCAATAAAGTTCCAGGAAATATTGTTAAAGTGAAAGTAGCAATGATAATTGTTCTGGCTCAAGATTTATACTTGGAACCGATAGTAACAGAGCTTGGATATCTTGGGTTTTACAAAATAAGGAATTGCTGAATGGATTTTTCATATTTGCTTCATTTATTTTATTCATTTATTTATTATTTTCTTTATCGCTACTTCCCCGGAAAGTGCTCGGACGAACTACATTACTTCGTCTTGCCAATTCAGACCTTCGCGGCAAGGACACGTCATGCCACTTACATTGTAGCAAACCACACATATTTCCTCCGTATTCCAGCGGTGAAAAGTAAGTTCCACAGTAAGAGCTTTTTCCCGCGAACCACAGCTTTGTGGAACCGACTCTCCCAAGAGGAAATTTCGCCGATCGCTACAATCTTAACCGATTCAAGGCTAAGGTCAACCGTTATCTTTTACTCCTATACGCACAAATTATCCCTTAACATAACCGTCTACCTTTTTGTATATTTTTCGACCACTTTCGTTTAAATAAATCGTCAATTTCCCATTAAAGATACATTATAAACGTGGCGCGCTAAGCATTCTCTTCTTCCGCTTTCATAACTTCATTAATAATAATAATAATAATAATAATAATAATAATAATAATAATACAAATATCCAAACATGGAAAAGGCTATGAAAGTAAATCTAGACAGAAAATCTAGAGTGGAGATCCGAGGGCGGTTGGCTATCAACAATGACAACATTCCGGTAACTCATCCCCTGTCTATGCTTATAATTCAAATGTATCCATGCTGTCATGAAGTTAAGAGCAGTCGATCTTAACTTTTATTCCAATTTAATTTCAATAAAAACAAAATAACTAGAATGATTTTATAATTTTAAACTTAATAGAGATTAAATTTAGATTTTAAAATGGGTAATTTTGAATTTTAATTTCAAATTTTATCGTATAATTTAATACTTATTAGGTAGAATAAATTCTATTTTCGTATAACCCCAACTTTAAAGCATTTAATAGTTATTATAACTCTACCTCGTTGTCAAGTTTTTTGAATTCTCTTATACTTGTATTTTGATTGGTCATTCCAGCTTATGTAACAGCGTTTCCCCTTGTGAGGGGTGGTTAATTAATTTGAACCTTTTAAAACCCTTTATTCTACATTCAACATCATCACTTGATAAGACACCAGAGGTGTTGAAACAAAATGGCAATTTTTTTAGTGATTTTGTAACATATTTATGTTATAATTTTCGAATAAATAATTATATATATATATATATATATATATATATATATATATATATATATATATTGTAAATATATTTATTTCACCCAATTTCTGTCGAAGATTGGATGTAAAATAAATCCATGAAACTCTGAGTACAAATTGTAAATTTAAGCGTTTAAGTGGACTATTTATTTTAGTAATATATATATATATATATATATATATATATATATATATATATATATATATATATATATAAGTTTCATTAAAGACGACTGACAAGGTACTGCAATTAAGCTTTTTATTCAATTTTTATTATGTTCGTATAAGCATTTACTTTTCTGGACATGAAGTGTATAAAAGCTGTCCAAATGTTCTATATATTCGACCGCTTTCGTCTATCCCGTTAGCCATTATCGGGGATGTTATTTCTATCCTAACTGAATATGTAGATTTTATATATATCACTATGGATTCATATATAAAAAAATTTAAGTTAAAAATAAAAAAATAACCCACAATAGTCAAAAGATGCCCGGACATATTTAATATTTGGACAGTTTTTTACACACTTTATTTCCAAGAAGAAAACTCTCACGAACACTGAAATATAAAACTGAATCGCTGTAGCTATGTCAGTGGTCTTTAATCAAACTTGTGCAAATGAGAGATTGCTGCCCAAATGCACAATTACACACACACATACACACACATACACACACACACAAATATATATATATATTCAGAGCTTTTCGGTCGTTATGCCCTCCGGTCTTCTTCAAGTGTCTGTCTTCGTACTCGGTAACCTTGGAATTTCGATCAGGACTCTATTCAATCCACAGGGGTAGATTGCTTTCATCCCTCTTAACATGCTTCAGGGTATTTTGTATCAGTTCGTACTCAGTAGTTTTATTCACCTTCTGTGTTGCTTGAGCGTTTCTTTCACTGAAGCACCGTATGCGGCTTTTCAAACTCACAGCCGCCAAGGAACCCGATATGTTTTAATCAACGTTTTAATTCACTAGACCTTGTGTCTCCTGAAGAAGGCCGACGGGTATAATGCACAAAATGCTGTGATAATAACAACCAAAATGTACCTGCTTTTCTGAATAGCACAGTATATAATAATCTATATTTTTGTTTATCCTATCTCGGAAAAAGTCAGCTTTCATGTGATTATTTTGATGGGTACGATTCTTGAGTCGACATTTGGCGACTGAATTCAAATTTGCTAAATTGTGCAAGATAATTTATTTGAAAATAATTATTCAAAAACAATCCAACGTGTGCTGTTCAAACCAACAAGCGTAAACTACAACAGATGAATTGACGCCACGGCAAAATGGTCGGCGACGAATTGTCTTAGCAACATTTGAGAGCCTAGAAGACACAAAACAAAAATAAATCTAGAAGGTTTTGTACATTGATTTAACTATCGATCTCCAGACTTAGATGTCCATTTTACCAATCAATTAGACTCACTTAATAATAATAATAATAATAATAATAATAATAATAATAATAATAATAATAATAATAAGAAGAAGAAGAAGAAGAAGAAGAAGAAGAAGAAGAAGAAGAAACTTTATTCAGTGTATTGGCATTATGGATCGGAGACCGATTATCCAGATTGTTAGGGAATACTAATGTTAATAACAATTGCAAAAATGTCCTTATATTCACGGAGTTATATTGAAATAAATCCACAAATAAATCTTTAAAATTTTTCAAATCATATACAATCCAGGTAAGATGGCTACACAGGTCGTTTGCAAACATTTCGAGACAGAGACAGATTTTTTGTAAAAAGAACTAATCGTTATATATAATCTTTATATATATATTCCTTTATTCGCTATTTTCTTCTTATATTCTTTATTCTTTATATTCTTTTATTTGTTAGATATTCTTTTATATCCTTCTATTCTTTTCATCAGCTTTATATTCTTTTATATTCTTTTATTCTGTATATTCATTATATATACTTTTTTATTCTTTTATTCTTTGTACTCTTTTTATATTCTTTATATTCTTTTATTCTATATATATTCTTTTTTATTCTTTTATTCTTTATATACATTTTTATATTCTTTTATAGCTTCATTAAAGTTAATTTTAAATTTATTAGTGGGTATTTTTTAATATTTTCTCAGAAATATTAGGTCGATACAAAATTTAGGTGGATCGTTGAAGTATTCTCGAAGTATACTTTGTTCTCTATATCAAGTGCAATCAATCATGAGAAGGACATCGTTTAGAAAACTGAATAAAATTCAGAAAATGGATTTCATATTAACCGACAGTTAGGAACATTGATTAGAATTGCCTTTCTTTTTAATCAACCCAGAATAAGTCATTTATGGACAAGGCAGCAATTGAAAAATGGATTTATCAGAGGATCGCCTTGGCTTAAATTCAAGCACACACTTTTAAGAACATGCTTTGGAAATTATAACCTAAAACGAAGCTGGGACGTAGTTCTTTGTGTTTGCAGGGAAATATTTACAAAGTGCTTGAAACGGGACAAGCTATTATTGCTCAGTGCTTTGGTGTGCAACTGCTGTATTTGAATTTTGCAAGACAACTGAACTCTTTGCAGGAAAAAATGACATTGACTGCTGATTTGGCTATCTAACTACTTTGGTTTTCACAATGCAAATTCGTCTCAACAGATTATCATCCTGGAACTAAGATAGGAACTTCTTCCACAAATGGTTTGGTTTGGTTCGTTTTGTTTTACGACATATCAACCTCAATGTGTCATTTAATGCCGACAACTTTTTTTTCCTGGTAATATTTTTGCTTTGTCAAAAATCTATTTTTGTTAATATTTTTCCTCAAAAACGTACAGCTCGTAATACTATTTTTCCAAAAACGTATATCTGGTAATATTATTTTTTCAAAAACGTATAGTTAGTAATATTATTATTTTCTTTTTCAAAAACGTATAGCTGGTAATATTATTTTTTCAAAAAAGGTATAGTTGGTAATATTATTTTTTTTCAAAAACATATAGCTGGTAATATTATTTTTTTAAAAACGTATAGCTGGTAATACTATTTTTCCAAAAACGTATAGTTGGTAATATTATTTTTCAAAAAACGTATAGCTGGTAATATTTTTTCAAAAACTTATAGCTGGTAATACTATTTTTCCAAAAACGTATAGCTGGTAATATTATTTTTTCAAAAACGTATAGTTAGTAATATTATTATTATTTTGTTTTTTCAAAAACGTATAGCTGGTAATATTATTTTTTCAAAAATGTATAGCTGACAACATTATTTTTTCAAAAACATATTATCAGAGGCCTTGTTGTTAGACGTAGTTGGACCTGGGAACACCAGCAATTGTGGTGGTTCCACGCTCCTCAAAACCTCCTGATCAGAGGCCTTGCTGTTGGACGTAGTTTATCGTCATACCCAGGACGCGGATGTAGTTTATCGTCATACCCAGGACGCGGATATAGTTTATCGTCATACCCAGGACGCTCCACAAATGGCATGTTCTGAAAGCCTGTCAGTTTCAGATATTTACTTGTTCAACTCCAAGAAATACTCCATGTTTGATTCCACTAATTTCAATGCATTCAAAAATACGCTAAATCGAATCTAAGCTGAGATAATTCTTATATGTGATAATATTAGCTGGTAAAGCTCCCAGGCCAAAAATGTCTCTTCCACGCCTAAATGGACATTATTGGTCTGTGTACTGATTTGAGTGGGGGGAAAAGAACAACAAGCAAAAACAAACAAAAAAAAAACTTCTTTATTTTACATGAAAACGTGATATTTATTAAAATGTAAAATTTTGCACCAGGCACCAAGATTTACTAAAATAAAATTACGTCTGAAACTGCCTGGACAGGAAAGTATTAATGGAAAATTGGCTTGCCTAAATGCTTATTTAAAAAATTACATCTCTATCAGCCACTGCAGCATTCCATCATAAACGGGTTATTTTTCTCTGATGTCTGGCGATGGGACAAAACAAGAGAAAATGAATTCAGGCCTTTGCCAACATTAATGCGAAGTGAAAACATGTATCTCAGCAGATTCGCTGATTCCCTTTCTCATTCTGATAAATGTAACACAAAATTACATCTCCACCTCATATATATATATATATATATATATATATATATATATATATATATATATGAAGGAATATAGTTTTAAGGTGTACTATATTTATGGGATAAAGTGCTAAAGAAATAGAACGTACGTAAATATAATTATAAAAGTGAACATTGAAGTCAACACTCAGAAGCGACAGGCTGTTTCATGCTGGACGCCATCGTCAGGCCGCGAATGTTGGATATTTCTTCGGCTATATATATATGGGTCATTGGTGAATTGTGGGTGAAAAAATGAATTTAAATTTACATATATTTTTATAAACTTTATATATATATATATATATATATATATATATATATATATATATATATATAAGGGGCCATTTGTTATAATTTATTTACTCAGGGAATTTCTTTTACTCTGGCACATCATACCACACTTCCAAACTTTACATATATTTTTTATACACTATATATATATATATATATTATACATATATATACATATATATATATATTTTTTATACACTATATATATATATATATATATATATATATATATATATATATATATATAAAGTGTATAAAAAATATATGTAAATTTAAATTCATTTTTTCACCCTTGGAAGTGTGGTCTGATGATCCAGGGAAAAAGAAATTCCCTGGGGAAGTAAATTATAACCAATGGACCCTTAAAGTAGTCTGTTTTAATTGAATATATATATATATATATATATATATATATATATATATATATATATATATATATATATATATATATATGGAGAGAGGGGGAGAGAGAGACCGATATAAATATACATAGATATAAATAAACCTTCTATCTCCGATATTGAGTACTGTTCCCCTATAAATATAGAACATTTTAAACAATATATATATATATATATATATATGTGTGTGTGTGTGTGTGTGTGTGTGTGTGTGTGTGTGTGTGTGTGCGTGTATGTGTGTGAGACTAAGTCCGAATTTCTCCCCCTGCGACTGGTTTTTGTCAAAGCTAAAATCACAGTTGAAGAGGAGATTGAAAAGTGAAGGGCATGCTGGGATATAAGTTTGTAGAGTACTTTGATGAGAATTAAGGTACTGTTATCATAGATAGGCTACTTTTTGGTAAGATTAAATGCTTGGGACATTTCCGGAATGACCTCAGCATATAAAATGAGTGAAGGAAACGGCTGGTATATCCCCATCGTGGTTGAGTTTCGTAGTAGCAACGAAATATCCGAGGTTCCTCGAAATGAATAACTCAGAAAGACACATATTACGGATCTTCAGAATCAGGAGACAATGAATCCGACTAAGAGTAACAAGTCTGTCTTGACAAACACAATTTAGCTTTTCAACCGACAAAGTTTGATCAGATTGTGAGAAACTACTTCTCCGATCAGAGTTATTGAACATGATCTCAAAAGGCGTAGAAAATTGAAATCTTGTAGATGTCGAGAGATGTTGTGAGTGTGTATCTAGTGTTCAAAATTTGCTATATGTATTTATTTAAGCATTTCATCCCAAGCAAGGCGGGAAGCCACTAACACGCAAGGGGTTACAGAGGATTTGGAACGAGAGCAGATAGGAGTGATAGAGGAAACGATAAGGAGAAGGATGAGGAGAAGGATAGTGGATAGATCAAGGCAACTGGAGATGTCGATTGATATTACATTTGAATAGTTGGAGATCGTAGCTATCAGGGAATAGGGAAGGGAGTTCCACGGGCGAAGCTGTGATTGGAGTAGAAGAGATGTCTACATTTAACAGTTTCAACAGTGAAAGGGTAAGAGTGGGATGCCAGCCTCGTAGGACGCTTGAATTCATGAAGTCTGGGAACCCGCACAAGCAGCTCATCGGAGCAATTACCATGAAAGTATTTGTAAAAAAACAGAGAGGCAACGGCACGTCTGTGAGAGAGCGACTGCAGACGAGATTTCAGGTCAGGGCCAAATACATTGCATATCCGTCTCTGGATCTTATCAAGAACCCAGAGGCAAACGGAAGGGGCTCCAGACCATATA
>OZ038511.1:64184503-64189503 GCA_964036315.1 Acanthosepion esculentum
GTACGTGTCCTTAATCGTAGTGCATCTTCGGACAAAAAAAAATTACATTCATGAGCTTCTATTACAAGATATTTTAGACATTCCGGTTTTTTAAATAATTGTCTGCACACGTTTAATCACATTAGAATAGAAACCTGATTCGGCAGACAAACTGCCATCATTATAGATATTTTTAAGTAAAATAATATTTTTTTAAATTAGGAGAAAGTCTGGCATAGAATAATGGTTAACAATAACATTCTAGTGTCGCAAAGCATTCCTACTGGAGAGAGTTAAATTATTAACACCTGCCAAATTGCTATGCTTTGCAAAAATTAGTAAATATCTTTGGAGCCTCCCGTAGAGCAATGGTTAGCACGTGGTTTAGAACATTACTTTTGTTGTATGCTCTTTAGTCAGATCGAGTTTAAATCATACTCAATAGATACCCCACTAAAGTGGCCTTTTACCAACCTAAGCTAACCTTAGTAAATATGTTGAATTCCTAGCTGTTAAGTAATGGCTAACAAGTCGATCTCACATATTATTATGTTGTTGTGAATTTGATCCGCACTGTGTGCCCCACATTTGTAACCTTCCAATAGATTGACCTTAATGAATGCTTATTAAGCAGATACACAGACGAACACACGCAAAACGAACACACACACACACACTGTGTGTTTATGTGTGTGTGTGTGAGATATATATATATATATATAGAGAGAGAGAGAGAGCTTTGTAATTATGCACAATCCAAGAATGGGAACTTGTAATAATTGCAATAATTATCAAGTTTCCTAAATCCTTTCTTAGAATAGTAAATTCAATCTAGAGCCTTAATATTAATGGCCTTGTGCCAGAATATGGAAAAGTAAATATCTACTTTAGACGGCTGTTGTAGAACAATAGCGTCACAAATTATTGCAAGTGTGTTCGGTCTATACTGAATGCGACACTATTATTATTATTATTATTATTATCATTATTATTATTATTATTATTATTATTATTATTATTTCCTTTGATTTCTGGCGTTTACATATTTATTTCCGGGTCCCGCCCAGAGACCTAAGGTTAGAAATGGCATCTTGACACTTTCCACTGACAAAAAAAAAAAATATTATTATTATTATTATCATTATGTCCTAACTTTGTGTATTAAGAGTTGCCTCCAACCTCAAACAGAGACTTCAAGAGGCAACAAGCATTTTCTTTTTGTATCAGAAGAAGCAAACAGATAAGGTACTATATAATCAGAAAAAAAAACAGATGTAATTGCGGTTGTTGTTGGTGGTGGTGGTAAGATGATGATGATGATGATGATGATGACTGATATTATTATTATTATTATTATTATTATTATTATTTCGTTCCTTCTGCATGGTGCTGGTTTTTCGTAAGATGTTTATTTTCAGATCACCTCTCATGACTTAAGAATATAAACTGGTCATTTGTCCTTTTCATCGACAGGTTGTATCCAATACTTATCGTGGCAGGTTTCTGTTCCGGGCAAGCAAGCTTTTCGTAATGACTCTATTTCCAAATCACAATCCAATATCTGCAAGGTTTTTCCCATATTTTTATATAACACTCCAGTGCAACAATGATCACCCGTACTGTAATTATTATTATTATTATTATTATTATTATTATTATTATTATTATTATTATTATATAAACTAAGGGGAATATTTTAACCCTACAATCCTAATTCTACAGTACAAGCATATTCTAATCATTTATACTTACAACTTATGCGATCAAAGTATAGGTGATTCACCAAGGCGCAAAGGTTAGCAAGCTATTCTTCCTGCCGTTACTACTATAGCAAGTTTAATCTTCCCTGGGAGCCCCGCACTGTAACCTTGGACTTGCCTAAGCTAAGTTTTAAAAAAAAATCTTTGGTATCTTATTTTGGAGAAATGGTTAATGGTTAATAGACGCATCTCGCAAACAATGATCACTGCAATGAATTCGGTTCCCATTGAGTGCTCAATACTTGTAACCTTATGCCGTACTTAGTTCAATATAAATACTGCTTCAAAATATAGGCATAATTTAACAAAAATTTAGGCATAATTTGACATTTAGATTTTTCAAAAAGATTGTCTTACAGAGGTAGAAATTGTGTGAAAAATCTATTTGCACATCAAAGAAATGTTAAAGTCAATATTTCCCAGTATTTATTAGACTGGATGAGGTGGTACCGAGGCTCGAACTCAGTACAGTAGTATGAGTATTGCATGATTTCATCTGTACTAAACTAAGTTTGGCACAAGACTATAAACATGGAATACACAGTGAAGAACGAACTCGTTAGACTAACGAAATAATTTGGGGGGCAATATTGTCATAGCATGAGGGTATACGATTTGGTTTTGGCATGTGTCTAGAAACATCACTCATTTTCTCTCTCTCTCTCTCTCTTTATATATATATATATATATATATATATATATATATATATATATATATATATATATATATATATATATATATATATATATATATATGAGCCAAGGCTTTTTGTGAGTTTCTTCCGGTAGCGATTTGGTCGCTTTATTTCAGGTGGAAGCGTTTTACATACAAACATACGCATACACACAAACGCACACTCGGGCACGTGCACGCACTCACACACGCAATCACGCACGTGCACAAGGGTGGATCAATAAGTCAGTAACCTAAAACAGTTATAAACTGATTTTTGATCTCATTTTTTGATTAAGTGCATTGACAGGGTTGAAAATTATATTGAAAAATAGATATTTTGTGTAAAATAAATGCTTTTCATAATTAAGCTTTGTATATATATATATATATATATATATATATATAAACGATTAATTATTTAATTAAAATGTTATTCTAATTAAAGTTCTCGTTGATTATTGGCATGCAATGCTCAGTATCCTTCGGACAGAGTCACATATAGTGTAAATGCTGTTTTTCGGGTACACACATACACACACATATATATATATGTGTGCTTGTGTGTGTGTTTGTATATCTGTGTGTGTATGTGTATATGCATATATAAATGTTTTTACATATATGAGTTTATACGTATACATATATAAACATAGATAATGTAAATATATATATATTTATATTATCTACTTTTATATATATGTATATGCATTATCTATTCATATATATATATATATATATATATATAAATGTGTGTGTGTGTGTGTGTGTGTTTGTGTGTGTGTGTGTGTGTGTGTGTGTGTGTGTGTGTGTGATTTTACTCTGGTACAAAAGCACACATATATATTAATTGATTTGTTTGGTAACCTTTTCGCTACTGCAGGTATACAAAGAAACGGTTTAAATAAACAGAGAAAGTGAGTTTGTATGTGTGCGTGTGCGTGTGTGTGAGAGAGAGAGAGAGACAGAGAGAGGGAGAGAGGGAAAGTTAAAGACAAGAGTGAGGGCAATATGTATGTGGTGGGGGTGCATTTAAATGCATGAATGTGTGTGCACGTATTGATTAGAAATAGAAATCTATTCACTATTTATTGGTTGTAGAGTAAATATTAAGACAAATGTTAGTGATGATACTATGACCACTACTACGCCAGCGACTACTGTTCTTCACAATTCATGAACCCTCCCACTCAAAAAGAAACCGTTCATGCTGTCATCTTTGGGAGAATACTAGATTATTTTATCGCTGAAAACACTTTTAAGTCCTCCTCAAAGCAAAAATTTAATGGCAAACATAAATGTTTAAAGATATGCGCATGCTCAGTCATTCATGCGCATGCTCACAAGTGGTTCAATTAAAGAATAGGTTTTCGATTAACCATGAAGGTAAACGCAACAGAATATTTAGAAAAGTTCCTATTTTATTTAGAAAAGGAAAAACATTTTGTATTTATGGTTGCATACTGATGAGTAAAAGCTCGCAAATTATTATGAAAAATTCTCATCTCATCCTACTTTCCAGAATTTAGCTAATATCAGAAAAATATTTTGGAAGGGCTTTGATTGAATCGAGAACTTTTAATGCTTTTTTTGCATATTCCAACATCTTGTATAGAATACTAGCTTGGTGATCCCGCTTTGTATATTGAAATCAATTCCCATTACATAGTTCACTACTAACACTTTGCAAGATTAGCGTACCTGCCGTAGAGACATAGTCAATTACTCTTTCAAATCACTCGCAGTTCGGTCCCCACTTGATTTCTTATTTTGTGGCCCAGTGCCAGGTAAGCTTTGGGAGATTATTGTAAGGTGCCTACCGTAGAGCTATGAAGAGCAGGATAATCCTATAGATTATTATCTAACACAACCAGTTCAATTTTCACAGCTTCTAAGTTTCAATAGCCTTGTGCCAGACTGAGTGGCTTAAGAAATATCTAATTTCCTGAATACGTACAGACAAAACTCAGAATGTACAAATACCTACACGTATGTGCAGATAGTCACACACACACACACACACACACACACACACACACACACACACACATATATATATATTCCTGTGTGTGCGTGCGTGTGTATATGTAGGGGGTTATGTGCTTGTGTATATGTGCGTGTTTGCGTTTGCGTGAGACAGACAGATTACTTACTTAACGTGATTTCGAAAGTGTATTTTCGTTCAAAAACCGGAAAGTAATTAAAATTAAATTCATCAATTTAAAAAAGAGGCAAAAAAATGAACTTTCAAAAGGAGGTGCTGAAAAGTTCTCGGTGCGACCCACTTGTCAAAATATGAGCAAATATCAAAATTTGAATTTGAAAGGGTTTCGTAGTTGCATAAGATGGTTTAAATTATACGCAGAGATATCTATATTTAAAACGCTTTGCATTTTATAGAAACTTTGAGAATTAACAAAGAGTTCAATATATATATATATATATATATATATATATATATATCTATGAAAGTGCATACTGAAGTCAACACTCAGCGGCGGCAGTCTGTTTCATGCTTGTACGAAATAGTCATGCTTAACGATTGTGTTTAAGCATGAAACAGACTCTCGTCGTTGGGTGTTGACTTC
>OZ038511.1:64204503-64212003 GCA_964036315.1 Acanthosepion esculentum
CGCAGAAAGAAATGGTAACCTACTGCGGGAAAAAATCGGCCAAAGAGTGTATCACGCATGGTGCATATCTGTTGTCAGATAACTTTGCTTCTTTCATGGATATTTTTATTGTTGTTGTTGTTGTTGTTATAGTCGAAGCATTTGTGCGGTCATCTCAAACTGGAGAATAAGTGACAGCAATTCGCATCAAATATCCAACACCTTCCTCGGCATCTTTGCAGACCCCAGCAAAGCTGTAGTCTGGATAGTTTAAGCTATTCCTCGAATTTTTAACTTTTCTAATATGGAGTTGAGTCGTTCCAAATTCCTCAGTTGTCCTTATACGAACAATATTAACTGGAGTTTTTCTCTTAAATAATTTCTCAATATAAGAACGTAAAAAGTTTTTTTTTTTAATTCCTGTTAGCACATATTCAATACACTAATTCTGATGTTTTTCTATTATTATTATTCATTTTTTATACTCAAATTTGTTTCCAATTAAGCAATTACTATATATATATATATATATATATATATATATATATATATATATATATATATATATATATGATATAAAAGGCTCAAACAATAATATTCCATGGTTATAATTTATTACATTGGAATTGTAATCACGATGCAATTCATCAGACCTACAAATTAAAAAAGAAATCGGGAAATATAACAAAAAAAAATTTAATTGAGAGTGTATGTGTGTGAGTCTCACTAAAATTTTTTTTTTATACCCGGAGTTATATTTTCCGATTTCTTTTTGAATTTGTAGGTCTGATGAATTGGATCGTGATTACGATTCCAGTGTAATACATTATAATCATGGAATATTAGTGTTTGAGCCTTTTATATTATATTCTTACTCTGCCCTGGACATTGAGTTCTACCTGGATTCTATCCTCTCGGGAATTTATGTAAATATATATATATATATATATATATATATATATATATATATTGACCACTAATATTATCAATCTCTCTCTCTCTCTCTTCTCTCTCTCTCTCTCTCTCTCTCTCTCTCTCTATATATATATATATATATATATATATATATATATATATATATATATATATATTAATAGTAGTACTCATTTCGAAAACCGCGGATAGGTCAACTTGCAGATATCTCTGGACAATTCGGTACCCGAGGGAAAAATTGGAAATAAAAAAAAGAAAGAACTAAAAACATCAGAACAAGACGAAACAAATCGCCAAGTTCTTTAAGTTCTTAGTTCAAAGAGAAAAAAAACAGACGAGTAGAATGACTAAAACTTTGAGTGCTCATTACGCTAAGTAGAGCAATAAACTAGAATAAATTCTAATGAGCCAGGCAAACCCTGAGTTTACCTGGCGCATTAGGATTTCTTCTAGTATATATATATATATATATATATATATATATATATATATATATATATATATATGTATGTATGTATGTGTGTGTGTGTGTATGTGTGTGTGTGTGTGTGCATTTACTAGCATATGTGTTTAAATAAATGCTGTCTAGTTATGAGTTTATTGATATACCTACGTATATAAAGCGTGAGAAAGAAAAAGAGGAAATAAGAGAAATGTAGATGTATGGTGTTTTTTTAAGCGTAGATTTGATGTGGTACACGGCCAAAAGTATGCAGCACCCCGTGCGGGTCGAATTCACTAGTCAGTCGTAATTGATCTAGCGAGACAAGCTTGATAACCATTACATCACGTCGAAAAGCCCAACAAATATTGGGACATGAATAATATATCAATATTTTATACTGCACATATATCAAAATATGTAATTCTACTATATCTATCATCATTTTCGATCAAAATCTGATGATATTAGGGTATTTAAACATTTTGAATCTTGCTTGTTGGACGATTTTAAGATATAAGTGATGAAGGTCAGGCCAAAAATTATGCTTGTAGGTAATAAGTGTTCGATTAACAAGCAAGTGGCTTGGATAGTTGCATCATTTGCGGGTTAATTCCGAAGCTTATGAATAGCAGTTACTTTCCTTGCTTATCTAGAGCACAATTATATAAAATGCAACACAGTAGAATCAAATCATTGGGTAGAATAACAGAGTATAGTTAAAGCAAATTGGGAAGAAACAAATGGTTAAAAACAAACTGGTAACGGTTATAACCCGATTTTCAATATGTGTTGAAGTGATGATGTTAAATTTTTTCTTCTATTGAAATTGTTTTCATCTTTATACAAAGTAGTACAGATGTATAAATAGGACTGCAGGTCAGTTAAATATATTAACTGCCTTAAATATAGCAAGGTAAGTTTAAATTCATTGAATTTAAAGTATTCTGCAGTTTTGTCAATAGGCACGTCACGTTTCCAATAGTCTTATTGATATGCAACCTCAGAGGTTGATATGCGCATGCTTGAATTACACGCGAAGAAACGAACGCACAAGAAGTAATAATGGCACAGATTGCAGATCATTCACATATTTTGGTGAGCAATTTGAATTGTCATACAGTTTGCATGCATTTCATTGTTCAATTAAAATACTTTCCTTCCTTCTTTCCTTCCTTCATTCTATGCTTTTTACTTTACTTTTTCTCTTCCTTTTCACATTTTATTTCATCCTTTCATTACTTAATCTCTTTCTCAGTCTATTCATATCTATCTATCTATCTATCTATCTATCTATCTATCTATCTATCTATCTATCTATCTATCTATCTATCTATGTCCATATCTATCTATCTATCTATCTATCTATCTATCTATCTATCTATCTCAGTATGTTCATTATCTATCTATCTATCTATCTATCTATCTATCTATCTATCTATCGATCTATCTCTGTTCATATCTATCTATCTATCTATCTATCTATCTCTGTTCATATCTATCTATCTATCTCTGTTCATATCTATCTATCTATCTATCTATCTCAGTATGTTCATTATCTATCTATCTATCTATCTATCTATCTATCTATCTCTGTTCATATCTATCTATCTATCTATCTATCTATCTATCTATCTATCTCAGTATGTTCATTATCTATCTATCTATCTATCTATCTATCTCTGTTCATATCTATCTATCTATCTATCTATCTATCTATCTATCTATCTATCTATCTCTGTTCATATCTATCTATCTATCTCTGTTCATATCTATCTATCTATCTATCTATCTATCTATCTATCTATCTCAGTATGTTCATTATCTATCTATCTATCTATCTATCTATCTATCTATCTATCTCTGTTCATATCTATCTATCTATCTATCTATCTATCTATCTATCTATCTATCTCTGTTCATATCTATCTATCTATCTCTGTTCATATCTATCTATCTATCTATCTATCTATCTATCTATCTATCTATCTATCTCAGTATGTTCATTGTCTATCTATCTATCTATCTATCTATCTATCTATCTATCTATCTCTGTTCATATCTATCTATCTATCTATCTATCTATCTATCTATCTATCTATCTCAGTATGTTCATTATCTATCTATCTATCTATCTATCAAGAGTTTTTTTTCAGTTTATTTTCCTATCCAAGTGTCTATATTCGTCAGTCTGTCTGTATGCATATATGTATTCATATGTGTCTTAATATATTCCTATCTATATGTCTATGTCTGCTTATCCATTATCTATTTCAGCCAATTTTATCTATCTATCTATCTATCTATCTATCTATCTATCTATCTATCTATCTATCTGTCTGTTTAGTCCTGTTCATATCTATCTATCTAAAACATTTGTAGATCGCTATCACATTCTCTCTAAAGTGCGACCTTTAACGATCAAAGCGATTCTATTATTCTTTTAGAATGTCCCACTCTTACTTTCCAGTCCAGCTATTCTCTTATTCTTTTATTCTGCTCTTGTGCGCAACGCAGCCGGGGAACAGAGGCTCTGTTATATTTATTAATTTATGCCCCGTGCTGTGTGCTGCCCGCCAGCTTCCCTCTCATCGAACGACAACTCCATTCGACTCTCTGAAAAAAGGTGTCTTTCTATAATTCGGAGCCTATCCAAGCAAATGACATGCGGTTTTTTTCTTGAAATCCATCTCTAATCGATTGATTACAATTGATACATCCTCACTAGCCACAAAGATGGAATTAATAAATCCATTTGCATATGTAGTCATTAAATAAAGATGAATAATATTTTATTTAATTTGGCATATATTCTTAATATAAAAATACAATCTATTAAATAATATATAAATATAGATAATAAAGATAGATAATATTTGACTTATATATTCTTAATATAAAAAACACTCAACTAAATAATGTGTATTCTTACGTTTGTTTGTGAAACATTAGCAACACGTGTACATTTTAAATATGCAGACGTAATATATAGATTGACTCCTGACCCCGTGTAAATGCCTAATGCGTGTTTAACCTTGATTTTAAGGTTAAGAATTCATTGATTGTAATTGGGCTCTGACTTTCTTTTACTAAAATTCGCCAGTAGAATGAGAAAGCTTCATCTTTAAGGATATATAAAACATATTTCAAGAAACTCATCAAAAGCCCGCCATTTCCAATGTTACATCTTATTAAGTATAAAGGAATAATACTTTTTAAAGTTTATATACAAGTTTTACATACGACTGTATTATTCATTAGTTTTAAAAAATACACCTTACGAAATGACAGTAATTATTTAAGCACTATACAGTGCCCATAAAGTTCGTGTGCACTTTAAAAAATTTATAACTTTATTTGTATTTGCGATAGAAATAATCTGTAAAAAATGTTATAAAGTTTAATGTACCTAGTTTTAAGTATAGCTAAAATAACTAATGTGATTTCAGGCATTACTGTAAATCAGTTGGCAAATGTTTTCCGTGAACTGCAAAATCGTATTACCCTTTGTATTGCTAATGATGGAGGTCATGTGGAAACTTAAATAAAATTTCAATAAAACCTTAAAAAATATAGATGTACTTCTTTCTAATCCTTTTTGCAAATTATTTCTATCGCAAATACAAATAAAGTTATAAATTTTTAAAGTGCACACGAACTTTATGGACACCCTGTATATCATCACATTAATAATTTATAAGGTTAAACATCGATGTGCAGGTGGTTTAACTGATAACGGACGGAATGCGAAATCGGAGATCTGAGTTCAAATTCCAGTTGGGTTTGCACTTACACGCAAATACCCATTGGGAAAGGTATGTATCCATCTGTTCGGCTATGGGCTGAATAGCATGACAGACTGGGTCGTATAGCCTTGGTTGGTAACCAGTATATCGCAGAAAGAAACGGGAACCTACTGCGGAAATATCTTCTGCTTACCCAGTCATGAATTGAATGACACATGATCGCCCAACCGTATATCACGCATGGCACTTGACTGACCGACGTTGAACATATGTATAAAAAATATCGCATCATAGATCGGAATTCAGTTGGTGGATAATCAAAGTGTATAGCAAAATATTTCAAGCCTCACTAGGTTACATAATTGTAACCGTATACCTCAGGAGAGGAATATAAACCTCTTTCTTAAGTGTTATATCTATTCAGGAAGTAGGAGAACATGGTTCTCCACAACTTCCTTTACCTTGAATATCTGCATCCTGTTCATTTTTATAATTGTTAAGATAACGGGGCTGTTCTTATTGAATACCAACCAAGTGTTAAAAACTATACACAATAATTTTTCATTTCATTCTACATTTGACTTAATGGAACATAGTAATGTGGCATACCCGTAACACGTGTAACGTATAACATGTTAATGTAACGTGTTAATATGTAACACCTTAACATGTAATTTTTAACAAGTTTGTAACATCTTAGTAACATATTAACTGGTATCCCAATGTTTTTGGTAATCACATATTTTAAGTCTTCAATTCAGTTAAAATTTTGCATATGAAATGAATCCGAACAGACTTTTTTTGACTCCGGCTGGTATGGTCGTATGATCAGCCTCTTCTTTTTCTCTTTAACTGACCCCCATTCTCCCCACTTCTCTATTTCATTCCCTCTTCCCTTCCTTCTTTTTCCTCGCTTCTTTTCTCATCCTCCTCCTGCTCCTTCCTCCACCTCTCTCTTTTTCCTTTCCAAATTATGACTACCGTAGCGAAATTAGACCTCACACTTGTGCCAGATAAGCTAAGCTTAACAAATAATTAATCTCACAGACCACAGTTGGATTGAGTTGGATACTCACTAAGTGCTCAACATTAATGGTCTTTAACCACACTAAGTGAAACTTGGTAAATATACACGCTCATACAACCACATATTCCTTTTAAAGAACAATAGGTAGTCTTGCAACTGATTTGTAATGATTTGATCCTCACAGTTGCATTACTATTGTAGCATTGTGCCAGGCTTAGTTAAACTTAATAAATATTAAGAGTCGCAGGCCACAACTAGTGTATCAAATTTTATCCTTACTGGATGTTTCACACTTGTAACTTTGAGTCGTATTAAAATAAGCTTAATAAATATCTTTCGAATTATAAATAACAAATTTTAAGTAAGGGAGATAATCAGATTTTATTATTCAACTGCGACTTGAACTTTGATTAAAGAGACATTTTCAGCACTCAACGCTTATTTAATTATTTGTTTCATTTAACAGGTAAAATATTGAAAACTCTAATTAAAGTTCTTTAGCGATTCGACGTGTGAAAGAATATTATATTTGCAGTTTCCAAACATATTTAATAAGAATGAGAGCAGCAGCCGTAAAGCTCATTGTTCCTTAAGTGATGCACGCTTGATGCACGCTTGGGTGATCATGTCTTTTTTCGATTCAGGATTGACTTGGCAGAAGAATTCCTGTAGTAGACAGCCATTACTTTCTGCAGTAAACTGTTTGTCAATCAAGGCTGTAAGACCCAATCTGTCCTGCTTTAACCCATAGCTGGGGGAAAGGGATGGATGCATACCTTTCCCAAAGGTGTTTGTGCATAAGTGCATGTAATAAACTCGATGAAATGATAGATTAAGATAAATCATTTTTTTTAACGATTGTTCAGTGAAGTCTTTTTTAATGTTACAGAGACTGTGGATAACATGCCTACATATATCTTCGTATAAATATATCATTATTCGCTTCCAAAGTTAATTATATGTCATAAATTTGTATACGACATATATAAATATATATATATATATATATGTGTGTGTGTGTGTGTGTGTGTGTGTCTGTACATGTTCATAGCTTGTAGAATTTGGCTGCAAAACAATTATGCCCGATTTTAATACGTCTCATTTATTGAAAAAAATGCTTTCGTTCAGATACAAAACCTGAATCAAATAAGAGTTTATATTTAAGCAAATGTGTGTGGGGTAATCATTATCTTCAAAATATATGCGATTTAATGAGAAATGCCTAAATTATTTATTTCTACATTGAAAACCCATTAAGCGCCATATGTGCAAAGGTTTATTCATTTTCTTTGGTGATTTTAAGGTGAAGCACTTGGGAGACGATTACATGAATGTATGCCTTTGAGATTTAAAAATTTATATGTTAATTATCA
>OZ038511.1:64217003-64269503 GCA_964036315.1 Acanthosepion esculentum
AATGGTGAAGTCACAAGGGCAAAAATTGTATATATAACTGCCAGGTTACTGAGGCTCGTTTGCATTGAGTCACATGAAAGAAATGATTTTATATTTCTACACTAAATATCTTTTCTCTCGCTTGCTTAAATAACCTATCTAATTTCAGAGTCAATTACTTGTGTCTCTTTTTTACCGTTCGAGTTTGTACAGGTAAAAACGCCATACTAAATGCTATTAATAGCCACTTATCTCTTCTTGCTTTCAATTTTTCTTTTATTTTTTCATCGTTGCTTTTTTTAAATTCATTATTCACGAACCATATTTTTCTTCCCACTTGTCGTTGCGCAAGCCAAGAGATGATTTTGCTCCGAAAATATCACCCAGATATTAATATTCGCAAACTATAATGAATAACGCTGTTTCAAAATTTAAATTTTAATCATTTTTTTTGGGGGGGGGGGGGGAATCAAATCCAACAGTAAAAGATATGAATTTATGAGCCTTCATCTGCCAACAGCTTTTAACCCTCCCCCAACCTGTGCCAAGAAATTCATGAGAAAGAAAAAAAAAGGTGCATATGAAGTTGCTGCAGGAAGCTCCTTAGATTATAGTAGTCGGAGTAGTCCTCGATTTTTTCCTAAAATGACGCCTCTCTGCCCATGTGACCTCTTTCTTTCTCTCAATCTCTTCTTACACGCTGATATATGAGTGCGTGCGCACGCGCAGTTTGGATCATCCTCGTCTGATTCAGAAAGGAATTTCATTGATGGTTTTAAATGATAGGAACCAAACTCAGTTCTCTGGAAAATTTTGAGCGGAAACCAATGAATTAAATTTAGAACTAGTTTTTTCTTTCTTTTTCTTTTTCTTTTTCTTTTTCTTTTTTTTTAGGAAAGATACGATAAAAATTTTATGGACCTTTCAAACGTCAATTAATAGGATGGCATTATTTTTGCAAAGATTAAATTTTGGTTAGTGAAATTTTCACTGGAAAGCTATCTCTGTCTGTCTGTCTGTCTGTCTGTCTGTCTGTCTCTCTCTCTCTCTCTCTCTCTCTCTATATATATATATATATATATATATATATATTTTAAAAAATCTTTATTGATAAAAAAAGATAGAGAAACCAAGTACATGACTTTCACGTTTAAATTTTTAATAAGGATAGGATAAAACTTTCCTCTCTGTTTTCTTTTACACACACACACAAACTCACACACACACACATACACACACACACACACACACACACACATATATATATATATATATATATATATATATATATATTCACCTGTTCTTAATCTGTTAATATCTATCAATCTATGTTCATATATCTGTCACAAGAACGCAACTTATCCCTTTCTCTCTCTCTTTCACTCTCTCTCTTATTCTCTCTTTCTTAACCCCCCCACTCTCTCTCTATCTCACTCTCTTTTAGACGCGTGTCTTCTCGCCCTGTCAGTATTGTCGAACGAGTTGCAAACCAAAAGTTTGGGGAATATGAGCACATTGATAAATCTGTTCATTTCTTCCCTTGTTTCCCTTGTCTTGCCGGAGATTTAGCACAAAATTCCTGGCAAAGGGAGAAACACTTAAGAGCCATGAAGAACAGGAAGTTGTGGCGACCAGTGAAGCATGATAATGAACGCCATTGATATCACACATGCATGCACACACACACACACACACACATATATATATATTGTCATCCACAGGCAGACTGTTTCCCTGTATCACAGCTCATCAGTGTGGCTAGACGTCCGGTTGCCTCTAGCTAGGATCGAAACCCGACTGATTTGGCGTCAGTCGGGTATTCTACCACTAAGCAGGAATGAAAGTGAATTTAAGCGTATTTATTTTTAGATAGAGAGTGACTGAGAGAACTCGATTCGATTTACTGAAGAGTCTTGCATTATTAGCCGTAATAGTCACTGTTTACAAACCCACACTTCCTCCCCAGAGAGCTCAACCGAAATAAATTTTTCAGGAGTACATATATATATATATATATATATATATATATATATATATATATATATATATATATATATGTATATATATATATGTATATATATATATATATATTAATGTATACTTAATCAGAGTGCGCCCACTGATGCAGTATGTAATTATGTACATAATTCAGCGTTTCTCAACCGGTGCACCCTGAAAGGTACCCGGTGTGCTTCAAGTTAACAGAAGAGCAATTTATTTTTATATTTAAAAAGTCTTTATTTATAAAAAAAGCTAGAGACACCAAACTCATGACTTCCATGTCAAAGTCAAGTCTTTGTCATTTGATATTTTAAACTGGATGTTAAATTCCTTAATCTTTAATAAGGAGAGGATAAACCTTTCATCTTTGCTTTCTTCAAGGCATAACATATAATGCCTATCATTCAAAAAGTTACCAAGACACATCAAGCACAGGTTTCATACTAGCAGACTTAAATATACAATATAATGTCTTAAAAATGAATGCTTATTTCAGGGGACTTTTATTTAATCATTTTTCTATTTTCAAATTTCATGACTAATTTTTCATGATTAGAATTGAAAGTACGTCCCTGAGTTTTAGTTATTTAACAAGTGCGCCCTGAAGTAAAAAAAAAAAAAAAAAAGATTGATAAACAGGGATAAAATAAAATAAATAAAACGTAAGAAATGAATTTGCAATATATGTCACATTTACTAGCATAAGCCGCTAAGTGTTCTGGTACATTTTGGGGGACTACTACTCATTGAGACCACATCTAGTGAACCCCTTTCCGCATCGAAAACACTATCAAAGTAAACGCAGAATTATATCCATCAAAAAACTTGAAGCCACTGAAATGATAAATAAAAGAATACTATAGCCAGAACATGTGAGCAATGAGGAAGTTTTAAGGAAAATCGTAGAACAACAAGAAAACTGATAGAATCAGTAAGAGACAGCGGCAATTTCTGGAAGACATAACGAGAAAAAATGGTCTAGAACAGTGTTTCTCAACCTTTTTTTTAGTAACGGCACACCTAGGAGCAAATGAAAATATCACGGCACCTTTAGCCAAATCTTTAATGCGTATACATTGAAATATTATGAAATAAAACAAAGAATGTTGGATACAATTATATGAAAAAATGGTTAATGTTCATTTATTCAAATAAAGGAAAACTTTAAAAAGTTAAATTAAAAAAAAATACTTTAAAAAAATGAATATTAAAACAAAGTATTTAAAAATAACATCTTCGAAGAATAGTGAAAAGAATTATTTGAAAAAAGTTTAATATTTATTCATTTATTCAAATTCTAACGTTGTACGATTATTACTTACACACACACACACACACACACACACACACACATTATATATATATATATATATATATATATATATATATATACCGTGACAATATTTCGCGGCACACTTGAGAGGATCGCGCAGCCCATCAATATCCTGCGACACACGGTGATCGGGAATCATTGGTCTAGAAAATTTACCATTCACAGAACATCTTAAAGGTACCAGAAACAGGGAGAAATGGCGAGTCACCCACTTAACAAGGATAGCAGAAAAGAAACAAGTAGACAAAATTACTTAGAGAGAGAAAAAGGTTGTTGTGGAGAGCCATGATCGACAATGTTCTGAAAGGATATAGCAGATAAAAGAAGATAATATTCGTTATTGATTAAGCATAACTTGTTTGGCACAAGGTCACTGCAAAAAAGGATCTAGTGATTATCCATCTCATTACAAAGGTTAGCCTGGTAAAAAAAAATGTAAAAGAAACACCCAGTGAGGCTCGAACTCGCTACAATAGCCTGCGAAACTAGCTCGTTAACCAGTCGGGTACTCAGCAGGTATTTACTAAAGTGTGTGGGGCATAGAATTCACTATATTATGAGGCTAGCTCGTTAAGTAATGTTCCACGGTGGAGAATGTAGTAGGTATTATTGAAATGTTTTCATTGTAAAAACAAATAAGAACTCGTGATTAAATTTCTCCTACGTAAAATTATTGCTGATTCACCTTCGGTATTCGTCAATTTATATCGGTGAGTAGGTGTGTGCTTCTCCGAACGTGAATTCTACTTGCTAGGATAGACTCTGTCTTTTCCCTCTCATTTTGAGCGCTTTTTTTTTATCTTTCTCTCATCCGTTTGTCCCACGCGTGCCCGCCCTAAGTATAGCTGGGTTGACGAACTTTTACATGTCGGAGACATAAGATTATTAAACACTTTTGATCCAACAAATGATTTTATTTTAAATATGATATTAGCAAAAAAATAAAATCAAATAAAATCTTGGACAACCCAAGATTTTTGAAGTGCAGACGGTGTGGAATCCAGAAACGCATTGGAACAACGAAAGACGATTTCCAAAAGCTAAGCAAAATATTAAGAAAGATGAAAAATTCCGTTGGAGTCAAAGATAAGAGTGCTCAATTGTTATGTAATATCAATTCTCCGATATGATCTTGAATGCTGGAAAATTTCTTCACATAGATGTGGTTCTACGAAAAATGCTAAGAATACCATCGAGGGAACATGCGAACAACGAAGAAGTTTTAAGGAAAATGTGAACGAAAAGGACATCTTTGCCAAGAAACAGAAAGAGTTAAAATTTCTGGGATATGTAATGAGAAAAGAAGACTTTGAAAATTTGACATTCAATATAATGAAGGCAAGACGGGCAATGCGAAACAGCTTTTATAAACGGATGGCTAAACATGAACTAGGGGGGATTGTAAAGGGAAAAAGATTGCTTTACATAGGAAGTTGTGGTGAGCCATAATCACCTATGCCTTATTATCTATAATAGAGCGCTATTGTTAACAGTTTACAACAAAAGAAGGCTCTGATTGATTTAATATTTGCATTTTTGAGGAGAGTAATTCCCTTTTAGCTATATGTTTTATCGCATATAAATTACGTTAGGGTGAAATGGTTAATAGCTATATATTTCAGATATAAATTATGAACTAAAAGAAATTAATTTATTAGCACACAAGACCCAGTGTTATTATTCCCAGCTATGGATTAAATAGCAGGGTAGACTTGGCTTTCTAACCTTGGTTGGCAATCAGTCAAGGGGAATAACAATTCAATGGATGAATTTAAAACCACTTGGGTGAAGGGCTGGCAACTTCACTCCATAAAAACCAAGCGTTGGAAGCTGTGGTCCTATATGCTACTAAGCAGGAGAAAGAGGAGAAGTAGGAGTAGGGGAAGGAGAAGGGAGTATTATTTGCAATTATTTGTGTAATATTTGTTACTTATGACCTCATGTAGTCCATATATGCACGAATCGCCCTACGTTTTGATAAGTGTCCTGTTAATTTACGTCTGTGTCGTGGTCTTGTGTGTAATATCAGAATTAAATGTTGTTTTCTGACTGTTAATGTTGGAAATTGAAATCTCTCAAAGGGCACGAGAATTCATAAATGATATTTTTGAATAATAATGATTTAGGAGGCCCGGTGTTGCTGGCCATGGTAGGATTCCACGTTTTAAATGTTTCATTAAGAACGATGAATCGTAGGTATTTACGACAGTCATTAAATAATATTTACCGACTAATTCTACTTTTTAGAGGATTTTTCATCTTGTTTATAGTTAAGGTACATCTGGTTATAATAAAATGAATTAATTATGTTTTTATTTTTGTTTATATCTGTTTCATTGTTTGTGTTATTTAGTTTTTCTAAAATTCTTTTTTTAAATGTTGTGGTGTCCTCCCTCTCAGAGTCTATGTTAGACTCTTCCGCCCACTATAAGTTTAGTAGGATAGAAGGTTCGGGAACCGTGAACTGTGAATATTAACAGTCGACCAGATTGTTCAACTGTCGAACTCTCTGCCTTGAGCAGAGAGGAACCCGGACGAAGCTTTGCCGAAGGGCAAAATTTCGTCCGGGGAGGTAGACAGGCCCTGAACCCGTTTATGCGGGTTCTAAGGGAATATTTTTGGCCGAGCCTACGGGCTCGGAAAACCCACGGTAAACTCGGCCTTGTGTCACATACATCCCTCGTGGGGGGTGCTGTTAAATATAACAGTGAACTGTGAATAGATTGAGCGCTAGTTCATACGATACGCTCTCACTAGTCGTGTAATACTCTTCTGTTGTACTTACTGTTTAATATACGATATATCTGCAAACCTGGTTTTTATTATTACTTAACCATTTACTCGGTCACAACATTAAACTAATTTGATTTGTTGATCAACGATATGATTTGCGAAATTGTTTTTAATGAGAATTTGTTTGATGTGAAGTTTTTATCAAATGAATGTGTGGGAAGAAGAAATTGTTTAACTCGGTTGATCATGACTTTTTATAAGAGCGATTTTATATCTGTGACAAGATTCGCTTTGATAATTAAGAAGACGTGACTTTATGCTTATGGGTTTTTTTATAGTTTAATTAGTAGAAATATAACGACTCATAGTGCACGTGAAAATTATACCATTTTACTATTTAAATTTTCTGATGTACCATAATATTTAATAAATAAAGTATGCCCTTGTGAGTTCCAAGACTACAGAATACCCAGGGAAATTCCCTGTTTGCATCATTAAATATTTGAGCTTAACAACCAAATATTGCATTGAATATGAATGCAGGTCATTATTTAAAGAAGTAAGAGGGTACAAATGAAATGATTTAAAGTTGACATGTTTTCCATTTCGCTGAAGCATTTCCCTGAATATGAGAGTGTTATCCCTTTCTCTTTCTTTCTTTCTTTCTTCCTTTTTCTCACTCAAAACCAAACAGTGTCTCTACTATAGACAATTCCATCTCTCATCGTGATCAAAAACGGAATAGTCCATTATTTATGAGGCATTGGCAGGGTGTAACGGTCGTGCTAACTAACTAGGGAACAGGCAGAATTATATTATGATGAGAGCTTGCAAAGACATCAAAGAACATTATATTATTGATTGATTTTTTACGGTTTATCAACCTTTTGCAAGTTATTTAGAGAGAAAATATTAGTGTAAGAATTTTTTGGAGGTAATAATGATTTACTGATACAACACCTACTAAGTAACCTGTAGATGAGGGGGGGAAGGTGGATTCATAACTTTCCCAAGAGTATTTAAGCGTAAGTGAATGTAATGAACCCAACTGGAATTGGAACTTGGCTTTCCGATTTCCAATTCCGAGCTGTAATCCACTACACCAACTACACATCTAAGTTTGCAACACTTGTTCATCTATCTAGATACTGACCAGGCTCGATGTTGCTTAACTTCGGTGATTGTACCAGAACCGGCGTTTCAACGTGATTCGGTTGTAGGCCATTTTATTATTAAGTTCATAAGTCAAGGGTAAAGCGGAATTTTCATCGTATTTTTGTGTAATATTTTTTTTATTTGGTCTTGGTTTTTCACTAATATGAATATAGTGTCTGCAGAACGGACCCATTATGATTAGTCCTCTATGGTTATTTAGTAAGCTTAGTTCCGTCTTGCACAAAAGTAGAGAAGCTACTACTCTTGTTTATCAGACGAGCTTCCTAAATATGGCTTTAGAGCACTGCAAAAATAAATAAATAAACGTTTTTTCCCAAAGAATCACAGTTGAAATTACAAACGGTTGATGAGATTACGGAGACTGCGAACGGGCATCTAAAAGCGGAAGTGTTTCTGCTACGTGTGCACAACCTGAAGGGCAGTACTCTGAAAGGAACTAAAGCGCCATTGCTCTAGGTAGACAATTTTTTGTTGATATTAAGTAGCTGGATGATTTCCAGTCCAACCTCGTTGGTTTTATATAACTTTAACCTCTTACTGCCCACTGTCCCATTTTTGAGAGGCCGGACATTAATTGGTTATTGGTAGAAACCTATAATTAATATAAACCTATAATTAATATAAACCTATAATTAATATAAACCTATAATTAATATAAACCTATAATTAATAAAGGATTTTTATAAACCAGTAATTAATATAATTTTAAAAAAAAATAAATAGAAATCTATAATTATCCTGGGTTTTTATTTTAATATTTATAAGAAATACCGGACTTTTACGGTGGGCATTAATGGGTTAAATTCTCTGGACTGAAAAGTTACTTTTTGTTTAGCAATTTGTTTCAAGTCTGTATTTCTTTTAGATTTTAACTGTTTGACAGTAAATGTATCATTCATTTGGAATACGTTTTAATTTAAAAGAGTATCCAAATAATTAAATTAGCTGAGATTCTCTTGCATTTTGACACGTTCATGAAAGACTATTATCACCATCCCAAGGCTATTAATAAATATTAGTTTCTCGAAGTGTCTAACTCTAAAAAAAATAAAAAGAGAGAAAAAAAGAAACTCCCCTTCTTTACCAAATAAAACGACCATCGAAACTTTTTTCGGTTTCATTTTGTTAATTCATATTTCCAGTACAATAATCACGTCCTTTTCCGTTTCCTAGATCGTCTGCTGGAAAATCTTTTAAAACTTGGCTTGGTCTTTTAATCTCGAAATGGATTCCTGTTTAATTTCCGAGATGAAAGATCACATTTTAATTGGTTTTGCTTTGACAATTATTCCACTTTCAAGTTCATTTTTCTGCTCTTCTATTTGCTTCTTTTGCATTCTTCGAGAAGTTCCGACCAAATATTGTTACCAGTAACGACCACGAGCGCTATTATCATCATTACCACCACCACCACCACCACCATCAGTAGCAGAAAAAAACGGTGGAGGAAGAAAAGCAAGGTACTGGTGACTTGCATATTTCTCCAAGTATTTAGTATGGAAGATTACTTCGAATGTCCAAAACATCTGGCGTGGAATTTGTAAAGAGGAAAAATGTAGAGGAATTGGGTGAAAATGCTGATGAAGAAAGTGAGTGGGGAACGTGGTGGCAACAAATGAAAGATGGGGAATAAAGCATTTTGTATGTATGTGCGTGTCTGTGCGTGAGTGTGAAAGTTAGAAAGAGTAAGAGAGAGAAAGAAAAAGTCTTTAAAAAAAGGAAATGGTCTTAAAAATTATAAACAAAATTAGTTGAATTCTAGTTTACACATGTGTTAAATTTAACCGACTTTAAATTTAGATTATAGAATTATTTATTCCTTGTGCGTTTGGTGCAAATTATAATTTTACTAAATCATAAAACAACGATGCTTTAATGTTGGGAATATACTTTACACATTGTATTTCGTTAGAAACAAAGAAAAAAAGTACTGAACTATTACGTAATAGCAGTCTTGTAAATGGTAGTAAATTCTGAACAATCTCCTCACAGATGAAGAAAAGACTTGAAGCAACAGAAATGTATTTTTTCAGAAGGATGCTAAGAATACCATGGACCAAACATGTGAGCAACGACGTAGTTTTAGAGAAAATGCAAACGAAAAGAACATTTATACTTGACATCAGGAAGACAGGGGAAATATATAGGGCACATAATGAGGAAAGCCGACTTGGAAAATTTGATGCCCACATGATAGATTGAAAGCAAAAGGGACAAAGAAAACGATAAGGAAAGACCAAAAACTACCAGGACTTCGTTCGTTACCTGAAAAAGCTGTGGGTTTTTAAGTTTGACACTGATACAGTGAAGGAAATAACAGAAATATTTATAGCTACAATACTTGAGAGATTTCTATATTTGATGTAAACTATAATTTAAAGCAAAGACGACTTTGAAAATTTGATACTCACAAGAACAGGACAGATTGAAATCAGAAGAAAACAATGCATAACCTACATAGCAAGCTTAAGCAAATGGATGGCGGAACACTGTTTAAGAAAAATAACAAAAAGATAAAATTTATTAAGCGCTACAAAGGACAAGAAATTATGGAGGACCATGATCGCCAACGTCCTGAAGTGATATGGCACTTAGAAGAAGAAAAAGAAGAAGAAGGTAATAATAGGTTTTGTAATTTTTCGTCATCGATACTTCAGCTGTTCTGTGAGACATTTTCGCAATTAAGATGTCTTTACTTACATATGGATAAAGATAAAAACGCAGCATATTATATGGTATGGCATGGTATATTTTGTTCGTTTACTAAGCAACAGACACTGACTTTTATAAATATAGACTTTAAACATTTAATAATGAAAAACGACGAATTATCTTCATATTGCATTAAAAATTATTAAGGTAAAATCTTATTTTAATCACGCGGCAAAGCTAACCAAATTGCAATTAAAATTATTGAATTATTTTTTTTAATGATTTCACCTAAGCAGGACGGGAATGCTACTAGTACGCAGGTGGTTACAGGGAGTGAAAGTGGGAGAAAAAACTGAGTATAGGGAGGATTGAAGAAAGGACAAAAGATGAACGGGATTAAAGAGGATAGAAGATGACGATTGACGTTGCATTTAATTTTTTTTAAGATTGTAGTTATCAGGAAAGCAAGTAAGTTCCACTGTTGGGAAGTGCGAGAAAAGAAACTGTTGGAGTAGAAGTGGCGGTTGCATTTAGCTATTTCAACAGTAGAAGGGTGGGACCTAGATGCCAATCTAGTAGCACGCTTAAATTCATGCAGTCGGGGCACCAGGGAAAAACCTCGTTTGAACAGTTGTCATGAAAATATTTGTAGAAAAGACAAAGGGAAGCCACGTCACATTAATGAGAAAGTGACTGAAATCGAGATGCCAAATCAGGATCAGTTATATTACGGATCCTTTTTTGGATTTTGTCGAGCAACTCAAGATCAAGAGCAAGAACACCAGATCAGATATGTCAGCAATAATAAATGCCCGGGTGACTGGAAAATATAACAAAGAAAATAATGTTTCTTTTCAGAGTCCAAGATCAACTCTGACGAGAAATTTTTCATGGTATTCTCAGCATCCTTCTGTAGAACCATATTTTTGTTGCTTCAAGTCTTATAAGAGTTGTTCTCTTACACAAAAGAAGAGTTGAACGAAAAATCTACATTTATAACATTTCATGGAAAATAAATTAAAGGAAAAACTGACCGTTGCTATTAAAGTCAAACTCGAAAAAGATATCCCCAAAGGAAAAGGGGAGGAAAATCTGATATGGTGAGGTGAAGTGTGTTTCTTACCCAAATTGGAACGCAGTCCGAAGTATAGACGGAGAACGCCGATGGAGAGCGATGGTGAGCGGCAAACATCAACTTTTGGGGCTCGAATGGATTTCAACGTGGTATGAAAAAGAAAACATTGCTGTAAACACTGAAAATTTATGCTGTTTGCTATATTTTATTTTATTTTATATTATTTCTACTTTGCCCTACCGAAATGGATAGTAAGCCTGAAGAAAGACGGAGAATATATTGTTTGTTTGTTTTGTTTGTTTAACGGCATATCAACGTCCTTATGGGTCATTTAATGCCGAAATTTAATTTTCTTAGGAGCATTTGTAATTTCTTTGACAAAAATGCATTGCCGGAAATTCTTCTTTTACAAAAACTGTATTGCTGGTAATTTTTTTCCTAACAAATATATATTGCTGATAATATTTTTTTACCAAAAGGTATTGCTGATAATTTTTTTTTTTTACTATGAAAATGTACTGATGGCACCTTCACTATAAAAATGTATTTCTACACTTTCATAGTGCTTTGACCCCAGTTTGGGGATTTACTATTTTTCCATACCTGGGACCCTAACAGGTGCTACCACCCCAAGTCAGGATGGACATGGGAACAACAGCAATTAAGAGGTGGTTCCACACTCCTGAAAACCTCCCGATCAGAGGCGTTGTTGCCGGATGTAACTTATCGTCACACCCAGAATGGATCAATCAAAACGTTGTGAAAACAACTAAAATAACAAAATGGATGAATTATCCGAAAAATTATTTGACTTTTTGTCTTCTAGGTTTATATGATGTTCTAGTGTTTTACATAGAGTTCTGGTGTTTTATATAATGTTCTGGTATTTTATATAAATAATGTTCTCGTGTTCTATTGTTTTATAGTATTCTGTAGTTTTATATATAGTTTTAGAGTATTCTATTGTTTTATTCAGTGTCCTAGTGTTGATAACTTTTAGACTTTTGGTGTAGGATTTAATTTATTTTTACCAATTTAAAAACATAAAATAAGAACTAAGAAAACCGAAAGAAAACAATAAAGAAAAACCAAAAACTTTCAGGACTTCGTTCGTTACCTGAAGAAGCTATGTGTATTTAAGTTTGATTATTTCTTTCTTTTGTTTTACGGTTTATCAACCCCTCATGATAGATATATACCGAATGAAATAACAGAAATATTTATAGCTACAGTACTTGAGAGCTTTCTATATTTGGTGTAAACTATAAATTATCTTTAAACATTTATTTAGCAATTAAAAAATATAAAAACAGTACGAAACTACGGTGAATGTTCTGAAAAAGTCTTTCATAATAAGAGCCATAGCTGATATACGGAAGAATCGCGGTTCTTAAAGATCACGAAGAAAATAGATTTACTGTTTCTTTACACAAGCTAATATATTAGGTTTTAATAAATTGTGCCTTGCGCCAGAAATATAAAGGTAATGAAACACTTGGTACTCCAAACTGATGGCCTTGTGCCAGACTAAACTGAATAAATATCAATATAATCTGCAATGTATAATTATATTTCAAAGTAGATTATATAAGTTTGTGTATAAATGCGAACATTTGCTTGACATATAATGACATTTGTTAGTTATACATGTGAGGTTTACTAATCAGTCAGTAAGTTATGTGCCATGTGTGATACGTGCTTAGGCGATCATGTATCTTTCGATACATGACTGACGAGGCAGATTTTTTCCCGCAGTAGGCTGCCATTTCTTTCTGCGGTAGACCAGTTGCCATCCAAGGCTATACAACGCGGTCTGTCCTGCTATTTACTCATAGCTGTAGGAGAATAAGAGGATTCATACCTTTCCCAAGGGTATTAGCACGTAAGTGAATGTAATGGATTTGACTGGAATTCGAACTCGGCTCTTCGTTTCCCTAATCAGAGCTGCTATCCATTATTCCCCCGTGTCTATTTATAACGAAATAACTGTAGAAATACATGGAACAACACAAATAAAGGGATTGTCGGTGGTCAGGAATTAATGTAACCATTATTGAAAAAGTAATAACTTTTATATGTATATGAAGATTTTTTTTTTACTATAGGACATTGCAAATAACTTTAGTAGAGAAATGCATTGGGAATTATTTTGAGTAAGCATTCGTATAAATTTGATTGAGAAATATATAAAGTGTCAGAAAGAAAGGAATAGTCAATGGTCAGGAATAAGCTTAATACTGATAGAATTAACTTATTGTATTTATAATTAAATCTGACATTTTCAACCTTTTTACATAGAACCCATGCCAACAGACGCGATCGCAAAGATAGTTATATTCTTTTGGATAAGTTATTGCCTTGAGACAACTAGCAATTCAATAAATTGTGATCGTAATTATTTACAGAAATTTTCACTGCATGACATTTTCACCATTCATGCCATTAATAGACAAGTTTAATTGAAGAAAGAACATTTCTATATTACGTTTATTCTTTTATCTGATATTTTATTTCGCTCTTTGCGACATATTCAGGTGACTTGAAGAACTGGCCAATGGCTAAAGCAGATAAGTTTTTTTTTCCGGTTGACGGTTCGAGCCCAATTAAAAACAATTTAGAATACTGATTTTCATGGTATTTTACTCCCCACTTCACTTAGAAGAGGAATGTTTCTTCCGTCAGTGTGGTCAGTGTTTGAGGCCATGAAAGTCTAGCACAAAACAGTCTTGCCTGTTTTCATATAGTCATGTGGCAGACCAATCTATGTTTATTTACACTATTTACATTGGTCGGACTGTTGTCTTAATCTTTATTTTCATTTTCACGACGTTTCGGCCGTTGTATGCTTCGGCCTTCTTCAGGATCTGTCTATATTTCTGAGATGAGGTATTGTAAGTATTTATACTATTTACATTGTTCGCACTGTTGTCCTAATCTTTATTGTCATATTCATGACGTTTCGGTCGTTGTTTTCTCCGGACTTCTTCGGGATCTGTCTATATTTCTGAGATGAGGTATTGTAAGTATTTACACTATTTACATTGTTCGGAATGTTGTCCTCATCTTTATTGTCAAATTCAAGACGTTTTAGCTGTTGTACACTCCGGCCTTCTTCAGGATCTGTCTATATTTCTGAGATGAGGTATTGTATCTATTTACATTACTTACATTATTTACATTGATCGGACTGTTGTCCTCATTTTTATTGTCATATTCACGACGTTTGGGCCGTTGTACGCTCCGGCCTTCATCAGGTGATATACGTCGGAATTTCGAACCAAAGCCTTTATTTAGTCCACGAGGGTAGATTGTTCATGTTCCACATGCCATGCCTTTGCTGGATATCTCACTTTCAGTTATTTCCCTTTAGTAAGTTAAGTTTTCAAGGTTTTGTCCACCCCAGGGCACGTTATTTAAAGCCAGAAAATATTTTTGGAGTGTAAGAATTTTTTTTGAGATAATAATGGTTCAGTGATACAAGTGTTACTAATTAACCCATAGCTGGGGTATCTATCTATCTATCTATCTATCTATCTATCTATCTATCTATATATCTATCTATCTCTCTCTCTATGTATATATATATATATATATATATATATATATATATATATATATATATATATATATATATATATATTCAGTCTTTTCGTATCTATCTGTTTCAGTCTTTTCACTATCTATCTATCTATCTATTTCATTTCAGATCTATTTCAGTCTTTTCAGATCTATCTACCTATATATATATATATATACACATACATATATACATACATACATATCTCTCTCTCTCTCTCTCTCTATATATATATATATATATACATATATATATATATATGTATATATATATATTTAAGTCTTTTCGTATCTATCTGTTTCAGTCTTTTCATATCTATCTATCTATCTATCTATCTATCTATCTATCTATCTATCTATCTATCTATCTATCTATCTGCCGGTCTGTCAGCCTGTCCGTCTCACGGTATTTCCTTTTCGATGACAATTACACTAATTCCATTTTTCTGATACAATCATTTTCTTATTTATTGCTTTTGTCTTCTGTCCATTTCCACTGCGGTCTTTGTTTATCGCAATTTGAGCTGCTTTCATTTTTTTGATTCTCTTTTGTCTTTACCATTTTGTATAATGTGCTGACTGCCATTCACTCTCCATCCATGACAGAAAATCTATGCAATAAACATCAGGTTTTCTTGTGACAGATGAATACTTCTTGTCTGGAGGAAAGAACTACAATTACGTCAGCCATCAGTATAGATATTTATTGAGCTTCGGCTGGCACAAGGGCAAGTAAAAAAGAATAACAGTAAAAAACCGTGCTAGCTGCTTTTTAGAGATCTTTAATGGTAAATTAATAATGGTCGACAATGCTTCATCTAAAATATCCTTCTATACAAATAAATGCAAATGTCAGTGTGTCACACTTTTTTTCAACTTTACTCCTAGAGACCGTAGCCCAACATATCATACCATTTTGGAATCAGGCCGACTCCGTTGAGAAAATTAAAAACATTCCGGGTTGGATCCGGACGCACAATCCTGAAATTTTGGATTCCCAAGTTTTCATTACTGCCACTGTTTTCGGCGATTTTATGCGTGATTTTTTGCGATGAATTTTTTTTTGTACGATAACAATTTTTATAACTTGTGCTGTAGTGTCTCCCTTTTAAAGAGTCTATGCTGGACTCTTCCGCCTACTATAAGACTGGTAGGAGAGAAGGCCTTGGGGGAACAGTCGAATAGATTGTTCAAATGTCAAACTCTCTGCCTTGAGCAGAGAGGAACACGGACAAGGCTTTGCCGAAGGGCAAAGTTTCTTATCAAGTGATGGTGTTGGACACCATCACTTGATAAAGCACCAGAAGTGTTGAAACAAAATGGCTATTTTTTAGTGATTTTATAACATATTTATGTTATAATTTTCGAGTAAATTATATATATATATATATATATATTATACAAATCCTGTTTATTTCAAATGCCAGATATATTTTTTTAAATATAATCCTCGTATAATATATAACTGCGGAAATATTATATATATATATATATATATATATATATATATATATATATATATATATATGATGGACTCTCCCATCGAGTTCGACGTACGAGGTTATATATATATTATATATATATGAACACATCTCTCTTAACGAACTGTGTTCTTGATCAATCTAAATTTATAAATAATTATATTGGATATACCCCAACATGCCTAGCATGAATACTCACCTTACATCTATCTGACCATTGCTCGATTAGGTCTCATTTAAAGACACATGGAAACCTACCAAACTCTATTCGCAACATACTCGTTCATAATACAAATATAATAGCCTCGTCCACATGTAAAAATGACTAAAACTAAAGAAAGCATTATTAATGAAAAAGAAAAAGCCAACATTCAATAATATCAACTATGAACACGGCCACAATCTGTTGACCGTGTTTGGAAAATAATACGTTCCTAAAACTCTAGATACATACATAAAACAATCCATACATTCAATTCAAAGTAATACTTAAAAAGAAAGCAAAGACAACAGACCAGTTACAGAAACGATAGCAAGATAGACCACTTCACAATCAATACTCTGCCCGTTACAAACAAGCCGGTGTAGACAAACCCTGTACTGATCAGTGGCTACGTAGTGCAAGGTTAAAAGCTGAAACCGATGGTTTTATTCTTGCTGCATAAGATCAATGCTTGCTAACTAGAACTTATCAAGCACACATACTGAAAAATTGTGTTAGTCCAAAATGCAGATTCTATGATAAATATCCAGAAATAGCTGACCCTCTTATATCACGTTGCACGGTATTGGCACCCACTGAATGATAATGTGGGCCAATATCTGCACTGGAAAATCTGCAACTTTTACGGAAAGGAAACTGCAAGAAATTGGTATGAACACCACCCAGGCCCGGTTTTATGGGACTTTACAATACAGACAGGCAGAACAATCAAAGCTAATCGCCTAGACATCGTGATTAGAGACCGCAAAGACAAAAAGTGCCTCCTTATTGATATTGCAGTCCCTGCAGACTGCAATATATCTTTGAAAATCTTGAAAAAGAACCACCAAAATAAAAGGACCTTAAAATCGAAATCTCAAAAATGTGGCACATGAGAACATCAACAATTCTTGTTGTAGTTAGAGCCCTCGGACTGATTGGAAAAGATTCAAATAGACTCATTGAAGAGATTCATGGTAGCCCTTGCCTTAAAGAAATACAGAAAATTGTTCTCGCGAGTACAGCCCACACCTTACGAAAGGCTTTATCTGTGTAAAATAGGTGTGATTTGTTTTTCAAAATTGCTCAGTGGAACATATCATGATGCCATTTCTGACCTTAGATTTCTGGTCGGGACCCGGAAAGAAATGAATACGCACCAGAAACCAAAGGAAATAATAATAATAATAATAATAATAATAATAATAATAATAATAATAATAATGTTCACAGATTTTCTCCTCGACCATTACATTTTTGGTAGTAAAAATAGCTAAACGAACATCTTAAAATATCCGCTAAAGAAACTAGACACTCACTCACTCACTCACTCACTCACTCACTCACTAATTCACACACACACACACACACACACACACACACACACACACACACACACACACACACGCACACACACATATATCTATCTATCTATCTATCGATTTGATTTATATATATAAAGAATTAATGGATTTTATTTTTAATCCGACATTTTTATTATTTCAAACGTTACTGTAATGTATAGATGTATTTGAAATAGACGCGTCCCATTTTATATTCAAACACGAATTGCGTCGATCTATACATACGTTCCGACAGTGATTGAACATGTGTGCCTCTTTCTATGAGAAAACACCATTCGATGTGATGTACTTTATCACTCAGCGACGAAGAGCGTTACAAAGAAAACAGAGCCTTACCAAATTGAGACGCTCTTCGAAGACGGGGGGCAAAGTACACCGAACCAAATGGGGGTTTCTCCTAGAAAAGGGAAACACATGTATGTATATGTAGTAAGAATCATTAGTTGATTATTTAAAAGTTAAATTACACTCCTTGACTGTCATTTTCTGTATCAACTCTGCTACACAAAATCTGGATGACCTAATGGCACAAAATGGCGGCTTCTTAAAAGAAAAACGTTCTGGACAAATATTTACATTGTTCGGAATTTTGTCCTCATCCTTGTTCCATATTGACGGCGTTTCGGCTATTTTCACGCTCCGGTCTTCGTCAGTTAATTGGAATTTTGAACTGAACCGTTTATTTCGTCTACCGAGGTAGACTGTCCTAGTTCCACGAGTCATGCTTCTTCCAGGTTGACTCAGTTATCTCCCTTTAATTCAACTCTCCTAGCAGTACCCTTCTGGCCAAGTCACTGGATCCAACCAACGCTTTTATCCCCTGAGCTACGTCTCAGAAATATAGCCAGGCATTTTCGAAAAAAGTTTTATTACTTCTTGGCAGATTGATTTCAAGAGCTCTGAGAATGTTTGTGAAGACACTGGAAACACTGCGCAAATTTACAGATGAATAGATTGACCAATCTTTTCGAATCCACTAATATATAGGCACCTTCTTAAGATCGCTAAAAAAGAGCATAGCATGATGAAAAAGACGCCAAACTTGACGAAAACAAAATTTTATCGTCTAAATGTTCATGTTATTATTGAAAGATCAAAGTATTTTGGGGGTATTTTTTTACATTTTTTAATCGTTCCTAGCACATCCGAAATTTTCGTTAAAAATCTTGTTTTTTTTTTGTCATCAAAACTGACAGATAATCAATCATTTTCGATCATTTTTTCCATTTTATAAAAATGATGAAAATCTCACTTTGAAATTCTTTTAGAAATCAATTATCATTTTTTCAAAACTTATTTTAATAAAATCAGAAATTATAATGTTTATTTAAAATATTTTGAACCAAGCTTAACTTAGCTTCTGCGCCGAAAAGATGTAATTTGAAAATAAAACAAAACAGGTGACCTTTCGCGTCACTTGACAGGTGACGAAAGACATTTTCATGACGTTTAGATAGCTTACGTGAGGATTATTCTTTCTACGGATGGAAGGAAGTGAAATTATCTAGATTTAAGTGAACAAATTATTTACCTCGTTATTTTTAAGGAAAACTTTCAGCGCTCTAATTTTTTTTGTACTTAGCTTTCACCTTTACGTTTACGATGCTTTATGGAAAATATATTATAAAGAAATGAAAAAAAATAAGACTATTAAGAGTGAGATTAAATTTCATAAGAAAGGTATCTAATTAATTTATAGCTACTTTTCTTATGAAATTTTATCAAAAGTGTACATAAAATACTCTAATTTTATGTACATTTATTATATTTTACTGTGTTATTTGTATTTCCATTCATTTTATTATTAATTTTGATATTTCATTTATGGAAAAATGTCATAACTGAGATTAATATAAAAATAAGATCATATAAATTTCATAAGATGATACTGATACTTGTAGGTACTCTTCTCAGTTGAAATTGAAAAATCAAATTAACTTCTCCACACGTGTTTCGCAAAAGTAAAGGCCTTAACAGCGGAGAACAATGCTTAACTCAAATAACGCAACTTAATTGTATTCTGGTTGGTCTTCCGTACTTTATAATTACAGCCCGATTATAAACACAAAATTACATTTCTTAATTACTGCGGATCTTCTGATTAGTCAAAACGACACGGTTTACAACGCGCTAAAAAAGATCTATCTCATAAGGACACTTACGAAACCTGATGCGGCTTTTAACTAATGTTATAATATTTTAACAACTTAAATGTAAAAATCTATTATAATTAAAGAAATAACAAATAATTGTATTAAAAATTCATTTTTCATCGAAAAAAATTTTTGCTTTCAGAAAATATTGTTCATATTCATAAAAACAACTAAAAGCAAATAAAAGCATTTGAAATTAAATAATATCTTTGTTTTATTGAGTTTTGTATGTTACAATTCAGAGCTGATTTTCGGATAGTGCTGGTCCAATTAAAAAAAAATGATTTGCATTCCTCAAAGCCTTGTGCTTTTAACTATTGTAATCGCTAAACCCGATGCGATCGAATTTCTAGTTTTCATAAAATTAATTGGGTGGGGCGCGGTTGTAATAAATATAAAAAAAATATTTCTGCTATGACTTTAATAAAAAAAACATATTTATAATAATTTCCACCATCTATGAATAGTTTCTGAAAGTTTCATTAACTTCCGGCAATTATTTTTATTTTTGCAAGGTTTTCCAAATTAATGTGTGTCATACAAAAAAAAAGGTGCTAAAAATTGTATATGTTATTTTAGTAGTTCCGGTGATACAAAGAGAAACAAGATTTTTTTAATCAAAATTTAGAATGTTCTAAAAAGAAGTAAGATTTTTTAAAAATAATTAAAAAAAGCTTTAGTCTTTCGTCTTCATAATAACATAAACATTTAGACGATAAAATTTTGTTTTCGTAAAGTTTGGCGTCTTTTTTATCATGCTATGCCATTTTTTTTAGCGATTTCGTGGAGTTACCTAACCAATATATATACATATACATATATATATATATATATATATATATATATATATATATATATATATATATATATATATGTGTGTGTGTGTGTGTGTGTGTGTGTGTATGTGTGTGTGAACATTGAAGTGAACACTTAGAGGCGACAGGCTGTTTCATGCTAGACGCAATCGCCACCTAACGATTGCGTCTAGCATGAAACACCCTGTCGCCTCTAAGTGTTGACTTCAATGTTCACTTTTATATTTACACACGCTCTATCTCTGATATTGACCATTTCATCCCATAAATATAGAACACCTTAAGAGTATATTTTTTCATATATATATATATATATATATATATATATATATATATATATATATATATATATATATATATGCACCTAAATTATCTGAGTGGTTAGCAGAGTCTTGGGGTATCGATTATAGCAGAACGATTTAAAATGTGTATATTTTATTAAATGTGCGTCTTCTAGTTTGGCAAATCCAAACTATATTTCCGTCTAATATATATTTATTTAGAAAAATTGTTATCAAGCATTTATTGATATCGTAATTTGTTTTCGTTATACAAAGACCGAAGTGATAGCAAAACATGGGTGAAGTCGTGGGTTGAAAAGATAAAATCAACCAGAATGAAAACTAAAAATGTGGGGAAAAAACTAGTTTCGCTAGCGTCATTCGCCAGAATCTTGCACACTTGGTCAAAATTAGAAGCCATTTATTTTTATTTTGCATCAAGGATTTTGCGAAACCACCTTTCCTCGGTGAAAAGAGTTTTCCTCTTTTGAAAATTAAAATCGTCTTCACAAATTCAATATGTCTGCTCTCCCCTTGGGTGCTTTTCATAAAGCCAGTGAGATTACAATGTATTTAAGTACTGTAAATAAAAAAGCAGAAAAAAATGAATGTAGCAGACGAGAATTAGGCGTGTACGATAAATTACAGAAGGAGCGAAGCGCCTAAAATAGAAAAATAACTGTCGTTCTAATCAGACAAAAGCTGTTCACTGTTGCTTTAAGATGTTTAAAATAGTAACTGCGTGTATTTGAACGTATTGTTATTGGTGGGAGCGTTATTATTGTTATTATCTGGGAAAGATTGGTTCTAAGCATAATTAAAAGGCTTGATCAATACGCGTTTCCATATCGACCGTTCATTGTCGGCCATCACAGCCGGAAGTTGTGGCAAGGCGATGATAGGGATGTATCAGGAAACTACTGCGGTGACCTAGTTTCTGAAAATATCTGGGCAATGGGATGTTGTACCTGCAGGCTATACTTGCTTTCTATTTAGTAAAATCCTTTCTGAAAAAAAATATCAGTAATACTGTAGCAGCAGCTGTCGAATTGATAGCAGCAGCAACATCAGTGACATCAGAATAAATATATCTAAAAAAAAAGAAGAAAATATGCGTCCTCCAACAGGAATCGAACTTGTATCCTATACGCAACCGTCACATAGCCGGACGTGCTTTTACCGATTTTGCCACAGAGGAGCTTTTCTGTTAGCAAGGTCGATTTTACTGTTTTTAAACTACAATTTTCAATGATTTATTCACGTACATTCATATTTGCTCGATGCGTATCCAAATGTAAATAAATGACGTCACAATGGACAAAGTCCGACAATTATTTTAAGACATTTTTTATGTTTATAGGTTCTTTTTATAGATACAAATATTTAAGCAAATGATCTGTTTATAATAGACAGTATTAACGTCATTTACCGGCCTGAATGTCCGAGAAATTGTCATAGAAATCGGTAAAAGCACGTCAGGCTATATGACGGTTCTGTATAAGATACAGGTTCGATTCCTGTCGGAGGACGCATATTTTTATGACAATTTCCCGGACATTCAGGCCGGTAAATGTCGTTAATACTGTTTATTATAAACAAGCATTTACTTAAATATTTGTATCTATAAAAAGCATGTATAAACATAAAAAAATTGTCTTAAATATATGTATGTATGCTTATAAGTGCGTGTGTGTGTGTGAGAGAGAGAGAGAGAGAAAGAGAGAAAGTGTGTCACACTTTTTACAGAGAGAGTAGTTACTACATTCGGATTCTAATATTTATTCAACCCTCGACAAAATCAAATCCGATATATGGTCCGTTTCATAGTAGGAGCGCCGGTATGCTTAGACATATAGACGTTTCCACCCAGTGTCATGAAGATCTTAGAATACTTCCCGATTATTTTCTTAGAGTGCAATTGAGAGGTGTTAGCACCTGGCCATCACCAGGACGAGATTATCTCCGTCTTTTACCGAGTTCTGCCTGTATAAGAGAACGCGACTGAAAAGGAACAGATATTGTACCAGGACCCCAACCCCAAGAGCAAGCAACAAAGACAGGGATCTTAGACTGAAGTGTTGTAATTCGGCACTTTCATCCAGAGTGCGCAGATATTACATTGCATTTATCTGTCACCTTCTGAGAGAAAAAATGTCACAAGGCCATTTTAGTGTGGGGATCCACATGCGCAAATTGTTTATTTTCTTGGCATTGTTTTTTTTATTTACTGATTGTTCACCCAATACAAAGCTCAAGGGCCACTCAAGATAGAGAGTTACTGGGTGAAAATGTAAGGGAGGTAGAAAGGAATGCAAGAGTATTATGAGAGCAAGGAGGTTAGATATCGGTTGACCCTGAACTTAAAGAAACCAAGTCTCACTTAATGGTCGTAGAATGCAAAACGACCCGATCGTTGCGATAAAAAAAATCACTAAAAAAAATTGAAAGAATTAATAATGAAACATTAATAATGTAAAAAATGTAGGTGAGGCAAATAACTAACACAACCATAATTCCAAATATATTTACGTAACACCTATAGACTCTTTTACCAAGAGGGTCATAATTTCGATTCAGCAAATGTATTTCAGCGTATTGCTCGAGGTATGTGTGTTTTAAGAGTAAGCTTCAGTCTGACATACAACACGTACTTTTACCAGGATTTGGTGAAAGATAGTTTGAAGTACGTACCAGAATAAATTTTGTTTTATAAATCTGAATGTCGATTTCTTGTTATTTTTTATTTTAGACCAGTGGTTCCCAAAACATTTTTTCTCTGGATCGCATTTTCGGAATTAAATTTTGCTCGTGCCTCGCCAAATTTTATGTGACAAAAAAATAAGTTTAAAGATAAAAAAAAACAGAGAGAGAGAGAGTTAAAAGGAGATAACCGCGGATTCAAAATTAGAACATTATCATTGATGACTCTCTCCTCGCACTTGTGCACCCTAGTTACTATATTCTTAATACTACATATAATACAAAAATATCGCAGTGATAAAATTGGTCAATAATTATTTATAACTATTTATACTAGGACTCATGCATGCAATTACAAGTAATCCATAATAATATTTTAAATTTTGAAATCATATTTATTTTGGGGCATACGAATGTTTTAAAGCTGTTTCTAAAATCTTTGATTGTCTTTTAATCATTCCGTCTCACTTGTTATCCTCTTCCGCAGCACCATTTGTGAACCACTGCTCTGACCCTTTCGCTCTCGATGTCCTGTGAGTGTCAAATTCTCCAAGCCCTCTTTCCTTATTTTGTGTCCAAGTAATTTCAATTGCCGCTTCTGAAATTCTGAGTATAAGTGCCTTCTTTTTTGTTTCCATTTTTAAAGACTTCTTCGTTGCATATGCACTCCGCCCATGGTATTCCCAGCATCCTTCTTTATATTCGGCCTAATTTGAGATATACAAACTGTCATCAGCAGCCATACGGCAAAGAAGTTCCAGAGAGAATGTTAAATGGAGATAACTGCGGATTCGAAATCAGAACCATTATCATTGATGACTCTCTCCTCCAATTTGATGACCCTAGTTACTATATTCTTAATACTTGATATAATGCAAAAATATCACACTGTTAAAATTGGTCAGTAATTATTTATAAGTATTCATACTGGGATTACAATGCAGTTACATATAATAATATGCGATTACAAGTAATCCATAATAATATTTGAAATTTTGAAATCATATTTATTTTTGGCATATGAATGTTTTAAAGCTGTTTCTAAATCTTTGTTTTTTAATCATTCCATCTAACCTGCTATCCACTTCCGCCGCGCCAGCTATCCTCTTCCGCCTCACCTGCTCTCCTCTTCCGCCCCACCTGCTCTCCTCTTCCGCCCCACCTGCTATCCTCTTCCACCTCCTCTGCTATCCTCTTCCCCCTTCACATATGAGGCGCGCCGCACCGTTTGGGAACCACTGGTTTAGACGATCATAGATTCTTCTGAAATTCAAAATAGTACTTTATCATTTGAGTGATGGACACTATAACGACGATGGTGGTAGTATTGATATTAAGCTATTGTTTTTTTTCTTTCTTCATTTTTACGGTATTTTCACCTACATTCTGTTTTTAATCTCTTCTTGAAATCACAAATTCTATCACCAATCTAGCGTTCAGTAATCCGGCTCAATCACTAAACTGAAACTCATTGCTACGAGACCAATTTAAGATTCCCCGGGTCTCCGCAAGAACATGTCACTGATGTTTGGTAGTGTTAGCTGCTGCATCAGCTATTTTTGAACACATTCAGACACTAGTAAGACACTTCGACCTATCGTTTGTGTAATTTTATTACAAACTGCAGACGTTTAACTTCAGCCATAGGTCCAATGAAGATATGAAGAAATGCTTCTTCTAGTTTGAAGTGCAACTACCATACGAGAAAGTGATGAACTTTATTATATAATACAATAGAATCAATTCCGACCTTTATTTTACATCTGTTATTTGAATTTCACTTGATTTTCATTTGATGAATCATTTTAGAAGTGGCAGTGATGGACTTTCTTATGTAAGTCATCAGCTGTCCTGGGTATGACGATAAACTACATCCGGCAGCAAGGCCTCTGATCAGGAGGCTTTGAGGAGCGTGGAACCAATACTTAATTACTTAATTGCTGTTGTTCACAAATCCACTCTGACCCGGGGTGGTAGAACCTGTTAGGATCTCAACTATAGACAAATAGTTAAACTCCAATCTGGGGTCAAAACACTTTGAAAGTATAAAAACACATTTTTATAGTAAAAATAACCAGTAATAGTTTTTTGTTAAATAAATTACTAATACTCCCAAGAAAATTAAATTTCGGCATTAAATGACCCATAATGTGTTAATATGCCGCTAAACTAACAAACAAATCAACAGATTTATTTATAATCTTGATTTTACCTGTATTTCATTAAAAAAAATTAACATTTTTATTTAATTTAAGTTTACGTTATTCTGGTTAATAGGACATGTTAAAAGGCAGAATGAAGTGGTTAGCTTAAATGGATTAGGTCCTTACACTCACTTTTGAAAAATATCCTTGGGGAAGGCATGAATCCATCTCTTCCCCTTCTAGCAATTGTGTTAAATAACAGGGCAGACTTGGCTCACTAACCGCTGTAATTGGCAACCAATCTAGAAAAAAACAACTCTGAATTCAAAACTGGTGTTTATCCCTAGCGAGCCAAATAATATACAACCATTGAAAATATTATGGAATTCACAATTAACAGTTATGGACTTTATGATCTCGACTGATAACGAGTAAAATAATAGTGTATTCTCACGTAACCATCAGTAATCCGGCAATACTAACTTAAACCCGAATTATACCGAATTATTGATGATCAACCTGTAACTGTTTTTTGTTAATCGTTACTAACAAATGGTTCTACTTTGGAGACAAAAGTCATAAGACATGACTGTTTTCGCTTTATCTTTTTTGCTTTGTTCTAACTCAGTCTGAAACTCATGATAAGGGTGAAGGGTTTAATCTTGCAACCTAAGAATTCTTAGGTTTATAAAACCTCTTTAATTTCCACAATATGAATGCTTTCAGGGAGTGATTTTAATCATGCACCTTTTTCTTCCTTATGTACCGTGTCCCCTACAGGAAGTAGGCAATCATAGCTCTCCACAATTTCCTGTCCTGTGTAGCTCTTAAATTTTGTCTTTTTGTTTTTTTTTCCTCCAACACCTGTTCCGCCATCCATTTAGTCAAGCTCACTAAGTATGCTATGCGTTATTTACCTCTGTCCCTCTTACCTTCAACCTACCTTGTGAATATAATGTCACTAGGACGCATGCGCTTGTTGGGAGTGAATGAAAATGTGAAGACTTTAGTGAGAGGAAGTGAGGAGAAAAAAGAGCAGTATTCAGGAAGACACAACATGACGATTGGCATTGCATTCCACAAGCGAGAAAATAAACTATTAGAATCGAACATACGGTCGCATCTATGTAGTTCAACAGTAAAATGGTGAGACCGAGTTGTCAATTTCGTAACAAGCTTAAATCCATGCGGTTGAGTCACAAAGGAGGAAAGCTCATCAAATTAGTTACCATGAAAATATTTGTAGAAAAGATGGATGGAAACCAAATCATGTCGGCGAGAAGTCGAGATGCCAGGTCAGGATCGATTAGGATCGATTATATTAGAGAGCCTTCTTTGAATTTTATCAAGAATCTTGGGATATATAATAGGAGCACCAGATCAGATAGGGCAGCAATATTCGATGCCTGGACAAATGATAGATTTATAAATGTGCAAGATGGATTCCGAGGAGAAAAAATTGTCTGGCATGACAGAGTGAACCAACTTTCCTAACAGTAGGTCTAGGAATTAATTCAATATAATCACCCCCCCCCCACACACACACACACTTCATGTTATTGGAAAACATATGCCCAAGAAAGAGCAAAGAGTTACTCTCCTGGAGGTTAGCAGGCAGAAAAGATTTCTCCATGGTGATTAAATGAAAACAGTTTATAGAACAAATCTTAACATTCATGCTACAATAAATGAGTGTAATTTAAAAGTTACTACTCTTTTACTTTCAAGTTGCGTCAGAACAATCTTTACAATCAGACGGCGAGAACGTGGCTGAAGTCGAGATGCCAGGTCAGGATCGATTACATTAGAGAGCCTTCTTTGAATTTTGTCAAGAATCCTGGAATATATAGTAGGAGCACCAGACCAAATATGGCAGCAATATTCAATACATGGACGATTGGTACACAGACTGGTACCTATTGATTGCTATAAAGGGCAGCATATTAGATTCGGGCAAACTTTTCAGTGTGACATTCCAGTAAAAGTGTATAGACGTAAATGTGAGAAACAAAAACGTACACGATGTTGAATAGTTAGTTAGAAACAAGAGAGGTGCTATCGGCCTCATTTTGAAAATGAGGCTCACAAAAATCAAATAATAAAAACGAAAAAGGATAAAGAAACTGAAGATGAGTTTAATCTTCTGGCGTTGCAAAAAGGCATAAAACAATTTGGAAATATTTAAATGTATTAATTAGTACTTGGAGGAAAAAAACAAGTACAAAAACAAAAAGACAAAGAATAAGAATAAAGGAGCAAAAACAAAGAAAAGGGAGAAGATAATTAGAAATAAAAAAAACAATAAAGGAAGAAAAAATAGCAAATTAAAAACTCAGGCGAAAGAATTTGTGCTTATGGCGAAGAAACCAGTAAAATGGTACAAATGACACAATAGAGGCTTCATTTACCTCATTTGAAAACGAGGCTATTGCAGAAGAACCATATATATATATATATATATATATATATATATATATATATATATATATATATATATATACGAGTGTAAATAAAAAATTACCGCATTTTGTCATAACGTATCATTAGACAATATATATATATATATATATATATATATATATATATATATATATATATATATATATATATATATATATATATCTTAGGGACCTCCACAAAAACGGGATACCTAAGGTTTAAAATGAATTTAAAGAAATGAAAATTCTTAATTTCAAGCTTATGCATTCCAATAATCAAAATATTTTGGTGTATTTCAAAAACTAGTTTAAATTAACTGGAAGGAAGTTTTTTTATTTTTTATTTTTGTTGTTTTGCTAAAATAGCTGATTAGCCCCCTTTTTTATCCTCTTTCATCGCAATGTAATTCCCTTTATTAAAAAAATTTCAAAAAATAAAATATACTTTTCTGAAATTTTATTTGAGAAATATTCGCTGATTTAAAGTATAATTAATCTGATTTGAAACATTATTTACTTTAAGTTTAAAATATCGCAGAAATGCATTTTTAACCCAACAATAATGATGCTTTTAACCCGACAGTAGCTGTTTTGATCTGTTGACAGCCTGATGACAGCCTTTTATTTGTTCGATGGAGATTTTATCTGTAAAACATTATTTAAGAAAATGATGGGTGCTCTTTTTTATAAAATTTTTCATATAATATTATTGTTAAAAATTTAGGAAAATATTTTCGCTAATCTAATGTTTTATTATTTTTCGAAATTTTGTGTGTAAATTTATTATTTTCTTATTTTCAGATAATGTCGGCAAATACAAAACAATTCAAAATTATTTTTAGAATATTGGTGTTTCATAACTTGTATTAAGTTTTTCCATTGATTATTAATAATTATAGTTTTCATTTAATATAATCTAAAAGGCTGAAATTAATACAGAATTTTAAAAGATTTAAAATTTAATGAATTTTTAAAAATTAAAATGAGAACAATTCTTGTAAAAATTCATTATTCATCGAAAATAGTTTTCTTAAGAAATATATATATATATATTAAAATTAGGGTTTTATATATATATATATATATATATATATATATATATATATATATATATATATATATATATATATATATATATATAGTTTTAAGCTATGCTATATTTATGGGTTAAACTTCTGTATATCAATGCTAGAGCGTATGTATCAAGTCATCCCATAAGTTCTGTCCGAATTTTGAATACAGAAAACAAGTGACCAAATGTTACATTTAATTACAGATTCAATCAACAATGTATTTTCCCTGATTATCTATGACTTCCTTCCATCTATTAACAAGCTTACTAATTCCATTACTGTAAAATTCTTTTCGCTTTGATTCGAAGAACTCACAAATGTCAGTTTTAACATCTTCCTGTGTTACAAAAGCTGTTTCTTCCAAATGATTCTGTAAGCTACGAAACAAATGGTAGTCTGAAGGAGCAAGGTCGGAAGAATAAGGTGGATGAGGAATTTTCTCCCAACCAAGTTCTTCGATCTTTTGTGACGTGATTCTTGCTGTGTGTTGTCGCACATTGTCCTGATGAAACATCACCCGTTTTCGATTCACTAGAGCAGGTCTTTTTTTCCTCAAAGCTTGGTTCAAATGCTCTAATTGCTGACAGTATATTTGAGCATTAATTGTTGCATTAGGTGGTAAGAATTCAAAGTGGATTATTCCTTGGCAATCCCACCAGATTGAAAGAAGAACCTTTTGCCCATGAAGTTCCCTTCTCGGCTGTGGCTCTGGTCCTTCCCCTTTACCAAGCCACTGTCTACGACGCTTAACATTTCGATAAAAGATCCATTTTTCGTCGCCAGTCACAAGTCTATCCAAAAAAGGTGAAACAAGTTGGCGAGAATGGAGAGAAGAGCAGATGTCAACTCGGGATTTGAGGTTGTTTTCTGACAATTCATGAGGCACCCATTTTCCAAGTTTAGGAACTTTTCCAAGTTGTTGAAAATGACGATGAACAGTTGTATGGTTTGAACTGAGAACCACTGCCAATTCCTCAACTGATAAAGCAGGATTTTCTTCAAGGGCTGCTTCAAGAAGCTTTTCATCAAACTCAACTGGACGTTAGGTTCGATCTTCATCTTCAAGGGTGAAATCTCCACCTCTGAATTTTGCAAACCATCTTCTGCAAGTTCTTTCATTCACACATTCCTCTCCATAAACTGAGTGAATGTTTCTAGCCGCTTCGGCTGCTGAGTTTCCTTTCTTGAACTCATAAAGCATTATGTGCCTCAAATGATTCTTGGGTACTTCCATGTTAGCAGGGTTTTAATTAAACAAAATTTAATTTTATTGTTCTCTGAAATAAAATTTGATCATTTTAAATGCATCTAAACATAAAAATAATGTTCAGCTCCATTAGACATTATAAAATACTCTTTAAATTTCGTTCATTTTAACAAAAAGTTAAAATTCGGACAGAACTAATGGGATGACTTAATAAATATAAAAGTGTGAACAGTCTGTTTCATGCTAAACGCAAGAAAAAGTCTGTCACCTCTGGGTGTTGATATTAATATCCACTTTTATATAGACACACACACACACACACACATACATATATATATATATATATATATATATATATATATATATATATATATATATATATATATATATATATATATATATGAAGAGATATAGACTTAAAGTGTGCTATATTTATGGGATAAAGTGCTCAATATCAGAGATAGAGCATGTGTAAATATAAAAGTGAACATAGAAGTCAACACTTAGAGGCGACAGTCTGTTTCATGCTAGATGCAATCGTCAGGTAACCCTATATATATATATATATATATATATATATATATATATACACGCATAAAATAGCCTGATTATATATTATATAATAAGCCACATTTATTCATATGTGTTTGTCTATAATATTTAATTTTTATATTTACATACATAGATAACTAATTTATCTACATTTCAATGTCTATATATAGCATAAACTTGAAATTTACTCAAGTTTTAGGTACGCACACAGACAATATATATATATATATATGTGTGTGTGTGTGTGTGTGTGTGTGTGTGTGTGTGTGTAATGCTAAAGAAAGAAAATAAATAAATAAATAAATGCTATACGTCGACAGTAAGCGGAATGAATTAGTTTTCCTAAAACCCCAGGGAATGTTACAATTTTGAAGAATAAATTAAATTTTAGACACGTCAACGCTCCGGGTATCACTTTTGGCAAAACTATTGCATCTTCCTAATTGCATTTTAGTGCCTTGTACTATTTTCAAATTCAAAAATCGTCCGGTGAAAGTAAAATAAATTCAACAAATGAATAATCTATAACTTTCCGTTTTACATCGTGCATAGTGCCCGTCAAAAATGATGGAATTATTTACCTATGGATCAGATTATATGTGAAATCGACTTCGGATAAAAGAATTGCTCTATGGCAAAATCAGTTAAATGAGCAAAAATAAATAATTTAAAAAAATCACTGGTGAAAGAGTAATAATAAAAAATAAAAATAAAAAAACTGAAAAAATCTCATGGGTGCCTCGTCAATCAGCCAAGACTGACATGGAAGTGAGTCGTTGATTGGCTATCACAGGCCAATCCTTGAACTTCTAGAGTATCACGTGACTGCTCAAATTTCCCTCCAATTTCAAGGGCTTTCTCGTCCTCATTGATTGCCATCCTCCTTTGAGGTGAGACGTGAGCATTTGATCTCTCCAGAAAAGGCGGACAGCGAAACCACAGACTTTTATCACGAAACACTGACAGCAGACGATGAAACAGCAAAGAACAAAACTAGCCATACTAGAATATCTTCCGTCGACATATTGGACGAGAAGGAAAACAGCAAAGGAGTGGTTCGTCTTTCATAAACTGGTGAAACTCTATAAAATAATCCGAATGTATTACAGCTCTCTATCACCTTGCCCAGGATCAGTGGAGTATTTGTGCGCTCTGGTTGATTTACTATCTACAATTTGATTTTATTATCCTTTTCACATAGCAGTGGACATGTCACATACCTTCATGTCGGACGATCGAACAGTGGTAGGACTAATTTGTTTCATTTTATATATCTGTTTGCAAAAAGCTATAGAGAAATAAAATGACCTAACGGAAAGTCAGAATATTCATATGTGCATATGACTTTGGGCACCTCGAGGTGGTGTGTGATGGTTAACAAGCTAGTCTCGCTAGAACAATTATGACTGAGTGGTGAATTTGATCCTCACTGGGTACCCCATACTTTCGGCCTTGTGACACATTTAAGCTACGCTTGGAAAATAAGTATGTGCATATGACTTGAAGAAGTAACTATTCCATGCATCTCTAATGTTCACACACACACACACACACACACATTTTTATTCGACTATTTTTAACCACCACAAGTGGTTATGGGGCGAATCGTGTTATCACGAATAATAGAGAAAAACATATAAAGACGCTATCTCCGCCTGTGGCAGATTATGCAACTAACACAACTTCAGAATTTCAGTCATTGTGCGTTTTTACGGGCCAACGCGTCCATCCTCACGAGTGCCGCATGTTACGGGGTAATTGGTGTCAATTACGGAATACATATATGTAGACTGGTTGCCAACCAAGGCTAGAGAGCCCAGCCCCATTTACTATGTTATTTAACCCATAGATGGGTAAGACGAGATGGATTCATACATTCCCCAAGTGTATTTGGCCAAAGATGAATGCAACGAACTCGGTCGGAATTCAAATTTGGCTCCCCAGTTACTCTTTTTCGCGAGCCGCTAACTACACAATATATATATATATATATATATATATATATATATATATATATATATATATATATATATATATACATATATATATATATATATATATATATATTGAGTGTGTATTAAGGCAGCATTTTTTCATTGATGCATGTTTCATTAAATAATATAGAAAAGTTTTGTCTATTTATTTTATGTAAATTCTTTTCATATCGTCTGATAATCTTAATAAAATTATCATTAAACAAAGAAAGAAAATCACCATATTGATGCCTATTTTTTAATCCTATCTAAGCTTTCGGCTTACATAAGCCATTATCAAAGATGACAATTACATTACAATATATTAAACAATACACGGACAAAACAATAATGATAGTTTGTTTCTAACCTGAACAAAATAACCTATGAAATCTCCACAAATATTCTTAAATGCCTATAATTTACAACAGAAGCCATTGGTTTATACCAACGGCTTGCCATACTTAATACTTCTCATTTTCACTCTCGCGTGGTCATGTGTGACGTCATGAGCTGAGGTGCGATTTTCGCTTCCAGCGTCTCGTATGCACGATTTTGTCGTTGATTGGAAATCTCCCATGTAAACAAAAACAGACTATCGTTTAATGATAATGTTATTAAGCTTACCAGACGATATGAAAAGAATTTACATATAGACAAAACTTGTCTATATTATTTAATGAAACATGCATCAATATATATATATATATATATATATATATATATATATATATATATATATATATATATTTATATATATATATATATATATATATATATATATATATATATATATATATATATATATATATATGCATGTATGTAATGAATGACTAAGGGTGACTTGGTTCCATGGCATGTTATCGGGAATAGTTTGACGTAAACTTTACGACAAAATTTACGAATTTTCACTTTTCCAGTCATCAATCAACGCAATTTTCTGACACCTGTCGTCTAGCGATAAGAATTTTATTTAAACATTTTTAAAAATTAAAATAAAAATATATACGTCTAGTTAAAACAGAAACCATTAATTTGATGAATTGAGGACAAGAGTAACCAAAATTACTTCTTAAAAGACAGTGAAAAACAACTTTTTTGTGTGGCGGGGAGTGGAGGGGTCTATTTTCTTCGCCATATATATATATAAAAAATTGCTTGAAAATGAACCAGTACTAATGATTTTAATTTAATTCTATAATTAAATTTGAAGTTTTTAGTTTCTCTTTTTGAAACATGGTAATTCCTATGTATCGATGGAACCATATTTTTAAATTAGTAAATTTATAATATTTATGCACTGCAGAATTGTACTGAGTTTTTAAGAAATGAAAATAATTAATAAGAACATCGGATTATAAATCTTACTGTTCTTTCATTTTATTTTAACATATATATATATATATATATATATATATATATATATATATATATATATATATATATATAAAAGTGAACATTGAAGTCAACACTTAGAGACGACAGTCTGTTTCAGGCCTGACGATTGCGTCTACCATGAAACAGACTGTCGCCTCTAAGTGTTGACTTCAATGTTCACTTTTATATTTACACACGCTCTATCTCTGATATTGAGCACTTTATCCCATAAATATAGCACACCTTAAGAGTATATTACTTCATATATATATATATATATATATATATATATATATATATAAATATATACAGATGGGTGATTGAATGACAAAATGAAAAAACTAGTGTGACACATTTTATCCTTTAAAATCACTTCTTCAGACTAAATAATGTTTTTACTGATGAAATCATATATATATATGTATATATATATATATATATATAGCGTGGATGAGGAAACGAAATATAACAAATTTCTGACATCGTTATACATCGAGAGAAAGAGATACGCTGAACTTTAAACTTAACTTTCAAATTTCTAAAGCACAACCCAGTTGTAATCATTCTTCTTTTTATATTACTACAACGTGGTTGGTTGTCTGCTTGTATGTGGCTTATCCCTGGCCAAACAGCTAAGCCTTGGGGGTTAGACTTCAGTCTTGTGAAAGAAATGAATAGCAATAAATGATGCAATTGACACTGGAATAAAAGAACTGATTATAAAGATTTCACACAGAGAAATTATGTAAACTAGTGTATTATTTGGAAAAGAATGATTTTTTTCGTAGATAACATTCTAAAATTGTAAATAAAATGTTTCTGTGATTCCAAAATTTGATAAAAGTAAAATAGAGGAATTTTAAATAGTTTGGAAGCAAGATACAATCGATACTTTGGGACCAATTGAAGATTGTCAGATTTATTTTGGAATATTTGAATTGTTTTCATGCGATTGGAGGACTGTGGAGAACTCTTGGTTTGGCCATCATCACAATAGTTACGCAAGAGTAGATGCTATAGGCATCAATAAAGAACAGAAAAACTCAAAATTGGTCACTGCATTTAAGTATTGAATTAATGTTTAAGCTTACCTTTTAAAAGTTCAGCGATAACTCTTCTGCTGCCACTTAATTTAAAGACGATTTGATGTACGTAGATCCTTATTTCTGTACAAATATTTATTTTTATTTCATGGGTGACAGAACAGGAAGATAATTTATAAGATATAAAATTAATATAGTGTAAAGTTGGTAAAATAGAAATTAGAATTAGTTATACATTCAAGATTTGAAGAGTTAGAGAAATATAATAGCTAATTGAGTACAACTTATACTATATGAATAAATGCGAAATTAAAGATCAATTTTCCCACGAATTCTGAGATTAAAATGCCCCAGCGCTACTTTATAGTAATTTGTATTTACTTGTTTCATGCTAGACGCAATCGTCAAGCCTGACGATTGCATCTAGCATGAAGCAGCCTGTCGCCTCTGAGTGTTGACTTCAATGTTCACTTTTATATTTATATTTACATACGCTCTATCACTGATATTGAGCACTTTATCCCCTAAATATAGCACACCTTAAAACTATATTTCTTCATACATATATATATATATATATATATATATATATATATATATATATATATATATATATATATATATATATGTAAGTAAATTTGGAAACGTTTTTACTCTGATATGTTTTACTGATGAATCGATGTCATCGGAAAAATAATTTCATTTCACAATAACAAAAGCTACACTCGCGAGATAAAACGAGATTCACGTTAAGCGACCGAACAATTGATTTTTATTTAACTGTATCCTAAAAGAATTTAGATTCTAACCACTATCAACTCAATTATATTTATTTTATTTAATTTTTTGTTTTTCTTTTTTCTAGAGCCTTATACATCTCACAATTTTTCAGTATTCATTTTGTATGAACAGACGATAAATTGAGAATGCCCGGTCGTATATTAATCATCAGGGCCTCATAGACCATGGTCCTTTCAATGCATCTTTTGAGTAAATTATATTTCTTTTTGGTAAATGTCTTCTTTTTTCTTTTTTTTTTGTAGGTCAAAATTGTGATCACGAAGTTTCCGGTGACGCCCAAGTATGTTGAGCATGTTGTTGTTTAAGTGTTGTTTAATTTAAAGGCCCTGTAATCATTTTATATTCTTTCTTCTGATGAAACCTGTTCATCGCCGAAACATGTCAAAATATAAGTTTTCTAAATTGTCTTATTTATTTAATATTCTGTCGAATTCTCGTCGAACCTTGCTTACATCTAACGCATATATATATATATATATATATATATATATATATATATATATATATATAAATTAACAGTTTTTTCGCTACACAGTAATAACCATGTTTCAAAAATGGAAGCTAGAAGCTTCGAATTTAATTTTGTTATTAAATTAAAGACATTAGTTCCATTTCCTCGTCAAGCGAATTTTAAAATTCGAAGCTTCTAGCTTACATTTTTGAAACATGGTTATTAGTGTGTAGCGAAAAAAACATATATTAAATTTGTTAATTTATAATGCTCTGTAAATTTACATTGAGCACTATTGGATAAAAATAAAAATATCTATAAGAACACCGGATTATATATCTTACTGTTCTTTCATTTTATATATATATATATATATATATATATATATATATATATATATATATATATATATATATATAGTGTAGCCCACTCTTTACCCATCCCTTCTCTTTCACCTCCTCTCCCCACTACCAATCTAATGTGTCAATCCGGGGTGTATTTTCTCCATTTACGGAGATTTCGATCCGAAAAGTTGAACATCTCGCTGTTCACGAAATAAATTTATAATCGAAATGAATAATTAAAGTCTCCGTCTTCTTCTTATCATTATAATGCTCTGTAATCTACATTGTGCTCTTCCTCCTCGGAAGGAATATATATATATCCCTTGGAAGGGATATATATATATATAATAAAAAAGAAAAATATAACGCATAAAAATTCAAGCAACGTGCGAATAAGGCAAATAAAAAGGGCTCACGGTAAGGTTAGGGTAACATTCATGTTTAGAATATCTGGGAATTGCAATATCCTTCGCGATCAGCCAAATCGTAAACGAATCCCGCATCCACTTCCGTCGCCAGCTAAGCCACAACCAACTATCCTCACCAAAGAACTGTCACGTGACTCATGTCAAAAGGTGATTTTTTAAGTTAAACTTTTAAATAAAATTGTTTTATTTCATTTGTGATCTGTATAAATAAATGTTTGTTTTAATGAGGGCTTAAATAATTAAATGTGTGCGTTATTCGAATAAAGATATTGCCTGAAAGTGGTAACTACTTTAACATTTTGATCATAGCTTCAGAGTAAGTTAAAATAAGCAACGTAGAAATGATGTTAAATAAAGATGACATTTTTAATAGCATATTTAAAAATATAACAAGTCTAAATTTTATTTCCTGAAATATTTATTTTTTAAGTTTTGTTCATTAAAATAATTTCGAAACTTTATTTGATTTGTTTTGTTCAGTAAGGAGTTTATTGATTTATCTTTATTAAGCTGGTTCAAAAAGCAAGTTTTTATCGTTCAAAAGGAATGAGACATTTGTTGCGCAGACAAAGACCGTCTCATTGAACGGAAAAAATGAAATTAGTACAAGAAATATATAATCAAAAAGCAACTCTTAAGGCAAAGGAAAAGCATTCGGACACTTTCTTTAGAAGCTTTAACGAGACCACTGTTTTGATAGATTAAAAAAGCGATTGGAAGACAAAAAAGAAAACGAATTCAGACGTCTTTTTCAGGTTTAAGGAAAGCAGTTTCTAACGGATTCCTAAACAGATTTTTAATAAAAACAGATAAATTCAAATAGCGAAGTGGAAGAATCAAAAAATTCAGACATTGTTTTTAAATCTATGTAACCAGCCATTTTTGAATATATATTTTTAAAAAAGCCAATTCAAAAGCTAAGAAATGAAATATTCAATCGTTTCCTGTTTAAGATTTAACGAAGAAATATTTTTTAATTCAAAAAGCAATTTGAAGGTTAACAAAAAGTATTTAGACGTTTCTTTTTAAGCTTTAATTCCTTTAAGTTATTCAGGGATATATTCAAAAAACTATTTGAAGGCTATGAAACAAAGTATTTATAGGTTTTTCCTTTTTAAGGTATAAGAAACCAGCCGTTTAGTAACAGATATATTCAACAACCGATTTCAAGGCCATGAAATAACTTATTTAGACATTTCTATTAACTCTATAAGAAAAAATTTTTTAACGCGTATGTACAATTTGCAATTCGAAGGTTAAAAATCAAAGTATTCAGACGTATTCATTTTATCAATGAAGGAAATATATGTTTTTGATGGTAACATGTTCAACATGTTTGAAACAAAGATGTATTTTTTTTAATGTTTAAGGAAGTAGCGTTTTTTAAAGGATAACATTTAGAAAGCGCGGTCGAAGGCAAAGAAACAAAGCATTCAGATGTTTTCATTATAAACTTTAAGCTTTGGTCTGGTTTGCTTTATTTTGCTTTACGGTATATCAACCTCAATGGGTTATTTAATGTCGACAAATTTTTTAGGATAGATTCGTATGAATAGAATATATATTCTTTGTGAGAAATCATTTTGTAGTTTTTTTTTACGTATTTTTGTAAAGAGGGTTTATGTTGAGAGTCAAATGTATTGCTGGAATACTATTTTTTCAAAAATTTATTGCTGGTATTTTTACTATAAAAATGTATTTTTATACTTTCATAGTGTTTTGACCCCGGTTTGGGGGGTTAACTGTTTGCCCATAGCTGAGACCCCAACCGTTGCTACCACCCCGAATCAAGGTGGATCTGGGAACAACAGCAATTAAAAAGTGGTTTTACGCTCCTCAAAACCTCCCGATCAGAGGCCTTGCTGCTGGATGCAGTTTATCGTCATACCCAGGACGGATACCCTAAACCGAATAGAATAATAAGAAATAAATTTTTCAGAGATTTTCTTTTTATGCTTTAAGGAAATCGAAGATTATATCGAGTACATTCTAAAAGCGAACAAGCAAAGAGTGTATTCTGAAAGAAACAAAGTATTGATGCGTTTTCTTTTTAAGTTTTAATATATATATATATATATATATATATATATATATATATATATATTAAGACATTTTTATGTTTATACATTCTTTTTTATAGATACAAATATTTAAGTAAATGCTCTGTTTATAATAAACAGTATTAACAACATTTACCAGCCTGAATGTCCGAGAAATTGTTATAGAAAATATGCGTCCTCCAACAAGAATCGAACCTGTATCCTATACGGAAACGTCATATAGCCTGACGTGCTTTTACCGATTTCGCCACAGATGAGCGTTCGGTTAACAAGGTCAATTTTACTGTTTTTAAACTACAATTTTCCATGATTTTCTCACGTACGTTCATATCTGCTCGATGCGTATCCAAATCTAAACAAATGACATCACACATTATGAAATGGAAAAAGTCCGACAATTATTTTAAGACATTTTTATGTTTATACATTCTATTTTTATCTATATATTTGTATCTATAAAAAAGAATGTATAAACATAAAAATGTCTTAAAATAATTGTCGGACTTAGTCCATTTCATAATATATATATATATATATATATATATATATATATATATATATATATATATATATATATATATGAATTAAAGATCAAATGAAGGTCAAATATGGATTGGAATCATACCGGATGATAAAATAAAGAACAAATAGGAAATGTATATCAATCTAACATGTTTCATTTTTACTTTAAAAACTTAATAATAACATTATTTCCAATTATAATCACACGCCTAAAACATCACATTACCCACGATCTTTCTTTGAATCCATTCTTAAAGAATTTAACATATGTCTATCTAATACAAAGAATACTTGCTTAAAGAGGTCAGTTACAAGTTAGAATGAAGTGCCACCCCGCTGTGCCGGCTGACCACACAAAGGTGAAGACATTAGAACTCTTCCTACTAGACAGACACACATACACAATTACGAATATACATTACCATCCGATGCTCGCTTAGACATACAATAAACTTGCGTCCATATAGAATTATCTATGGTTTTAATGCACGTGATACGTAACTGAGAAATTGACCCAAACAAAATTGAAATACTGTCTTTTTCTCTGTTTTCTCCCAATCTCTGTTGAAGTTTTAATAAAAGCGAAACATGTTAGATTGATATACGTTTCCTGTTTGTTCTTTATTTTATCACCCACACATGCACACGCACATACACACATATGTAATAGTTACCTACTGGCTTCACAAGGATGGCTACAAAACTGGTAGCGGCTGATGAAGTGGTACCTGACTTCGGAACCCAATTCTATCCGCATGATCGTTTATAGTCATTCATAGCTTGTGCAGCACTGTGTGGCCTCTTAGCATCGGACAGACATAATTCAATGCCCAGAACCAGTCAAGATAATTAGATACTGCTTGTGCCGCGTAAGATTCAAGCAGTCTGATCGTAATACACTGTCTGGGATCATTAATGCCCGAATTATATAATAATGACATAACCTCTGCTATTGTTACAGTACAGGATTGTTTTCAAGTCTTGAACCATCTAATTTCTGACTAGTTCTTGGCGCTGCGTAACTTTGTTGATCGAACGGAAACCAATACTATTACCGTGATTTGAGCGTATATATATATATATATATATATATATATATATATATATATATATATATATATATATATAATACGTTGGTATATAATCCTGGTGAATCCTAATAATATAAAATATTAAAAATAATCATAATTAAGTAATTCATCGAGTCTAGAAAAAGCAGGATGCAGAAAGCACTGAACGGCTGTTTCGTCCTATATTTGGGCTGTGCCCCCACGAGACACGACTACTATCCCCAAGCCGCTCCATCCAGAGCATTACAAGCCGATTCAAGCAACGATATACAAGTGATAGAAATTATTAGGAGGATTTGAGATCATTCATAATTACGTAATTCCTCGAGTTTAGAAGAATATGTGTAATTACCTATGGGTAAGGGAAACTCGGATGAGTTCCACCACGGAATATATGATCGAGCGGCGCTATATTGAGTCTAATTCGCTACCTCTTCGTCACCGAGGCCCGTTGGTACAGTTGGCATGACGCTTGCCTCATATCGTAACTGTCTGGGTTTCAACTCTCGGTAGTGGATGCGTCCAATTTTGGCGTCCAGTGCTTTGTGCATCCTGTTGAGGTTTCTTCTAGACTCGATTAATTACTAAGCCTATCGAACTGCTTTAATTATGACGGTATCATATATATAATTATGAAGTTGCACGGTGGGGTACAAGAAAGGAAGATGATTTGCACAATATATATATATATATATATATATATATATATATATATATATATATCAGCAGTGATACTTGTATTGTGCAAATCATGTTCCTCCATAATTATATATATATATATATATATATATTTATATAGGATTATAGAATATATATATATATATATATATATATATATATATATATATATATATATATATAATAATAATAATAATATAATAAAGATATAGAATATATATCCCATATATATAATCCTATAAATTAATAATTAAAGCAGTTCGATAGGCTTAAAACTGTTTGGTTCATATATATATATATATATATATATATATATATATATATATATATATAAAAGTGAACATTGAAGTCAACACTTAGAGGCCTGATGATTACGTCTAGCATGAAACAGACTGTCGCCTCTAAGTGTTGACTTCCATGTTCACTTTTATATTTACACACGCTCTTCTCTGATATTGAGCACTTTATCCCATAAAGATAGCACACCTTAAGAGTGTATTTATTCATATATATATATATATATTAATTCATGGAGTCTAGAAGAATCTTCAACAGCGATATTTCGCTAAAAAGAGAGCAGGTTAAATTTGTTTCGTGTAACTGAGCAATGGTGAGAGGAAAAATATCATTCTGGCCTTCAATAATGGTACCACCATTTATACTCTGGCTTCCATCTTCAAAATCCGTTCACGAACTATCAAGCAAACGGTGAATAAATTTAAAAAAGGGGGAACAGTAGAGACGAAAATTGAATCAGAATGTCACAACAGGAAGAGGAATCAACATTTCAAGTTAGAGCTAAAGAGATCATTTAATAAAGATCCAAAACAATTCATAAAACGTTTGGCACGTGAGAGAGGAGTTTCAGCTATGACAGTCCAAAGAGCAAAAAGACTTGAAAAGGAAATCATATGTGAAACCTGTAAGACACCTTGCTACTCTGGGAGAGAAAGTTAGAGGGTTAGAGAGGGCGAAGATCATCTGGAATAAGTTGGAAATTATATATATATATATATATATATATATATATATATATATATATATTGAACTTTATTTCAATCCATGAGCTACCGGTCCTTAGCTATGATTAATTAATGATGAATATGTCATTTTTGTTTATGATCGATTTCATCACCATTCTTCTGTTAAGCTTGGAGAGTAATTATATATTCTTATTTCTCAAAGTAGAGTCCATTAGTATTATAAAATCTCTGAGAATTACAGTAAAATATCTTTAATCATTTCTAAGATACAACGGCTCAAGTTTTAATCTGACAAAAGGACAATTTTGCTTTTACACGATTTGGACAATTGTGGTGTTACGCCCCGAACATATATATATATATATATATATATATATATATATATATATATATATATTATTTTCACATAGCGTGTAGAGATAAAGGAACAAAATGAATAAAAAGACAAGAGAAAAAACATCAAGGCAAATGCTGTAAAGATAACGTCCTCCAGAAGACGAAACTCGTCGGATAAGCATAGTGTTTCCTCTTGTCTTCATATATATATATATATATATATATATATTTGTAGGTCTGATGAATTGGATCGTAATTACGATTCCAATGTAATAAATTATAACTATGGAATATTAGTGTTTGAGCCTTTTATATTATATATATATTATGAAATGGACAAAAAATAAAAAATATATAAAAAGAATGTATAAACATAAAAATGTCTTCAAACTACACACACACACACACACACACACATATATATATATATATATATATATATATATATATTATCATTATTTACAGTTTTATAGGAAAGGCGTTTCAAAAGCATGGCCGGCCTCTCTTCAGGGTTTTATGTCCACATTTTATACATAATCTTCAATTAACTGACGCTATATGCTGTAATGCGTGCTTAAAATACCAATTATGGCAAACCTCAGCCTCAGAATCTGAGTAGCTAACACTTGACTGGACTCACCCTGGTATTTAGCTAATGCCTGCTAGATAACAATCACAGGTCTAAGACCTGGAAAAATAACTTCCGAAACACCCCAAAAGTAACAACTCTCATCCATGAAAGTTTGAATAAATCCAAGTGCTCAGTGCTCGGGAGCAGAGCAAATATTATTATTTATCCTAAAGATATCTCCAATGGTCTGACTTTCCTTCCTTTTCGCACAAAATCTTCATCTGGTAACACTTTACAAAGAACGCCCAAATTCTGATCTTAGGCAGGGAATACGCGAGCGACATTTTCATCCTTGATAGCGCAGTGTTTTAAGGAAATGTTGATCCAATCGTAAATAATCCGTTTATTTTACGGGTACTATGCAATTTATATAATTATATTATCTAGCAATTAGCCATTTTCCAGATAAAAAATATAATCAATTATTTGTCTCCTAGGAATTGTTTTTATTTAAGTTTTTATAGTTCATCATCTTGCCTGATGAGGTGCAGATGAAAAATTTAAAAAATATATATATTGTAAGTTAAGTATTAACTTAGGTTCTCTGATGATTTCTTGCCATTCATGGCCGAAAAACAATGAGTATAACTTCGTTGCTAAGGACACGTCAGCAAACAGCACTTTCACTTTACACTCAGGAGTAAGTGCCATGAATATCTCCTGATGTTTGCGGAAAAAGAAAGGTAGGATTGGTCAGCTTCTCGACACACTAAGCACATTAACCCCGATTTTTTTTTCAAATTTATTCTCAGGCGAAAACAAATACATTTCAAAGTCAAAATGAATGTTTATAGGCGAAGCATTTGTGTCCTGCAGGCATGTTTTCTCGACGAGTGCATGTTATGTGTGGACAAGTGACCAGTTAGCCTACGAAATAAGTTGGTAAATTTTGTTTAACGGAATATCGACCCTTATGGCTTATTCAAATGCCGAAATCAAAATATTTTGAATACAATTTTATGGCTTCAACGAAAAATATTATGAAAACAATTGTATGCCTTCAACTACAGATAAAATGTATTGTTGGTCATTTTTTCTATAAAATATATTGTTTGTTATTCTATTGGTAATTTTTCTATAAATATATATTGTTGTTAATTTTACTATAAATAAGCATTGTTGCTAATTTTCCGATAAATATGTATTGTTGCTAATTTTACTATGAATAAGCATTGTTGCTAATTTTCCGATAAATATGCATTGTTGCTAATTTTATTATAAATAAGCATTGTTGCTAATTTTCCGATAAATATGTATTGTTGCTAATTTTACAATAAATAAGCATTGTTGCTAATTTTCCAATAAATATGTATTGTTTGCTAATTTTACTATAAATAAGCATTGTTGCTAATTTTCCGATAAATATGTATTGTTGCTAATTTTACTATGGACAAGCATTATTGCGAATTCTCCGATAAATATGTATTGTTGCTAATTCTACTATAAATAAGCATTGTTACTAATTTTCCGATAAATATGTATTGTTGCTAATTTTTATACAAAATATTTTGTGTCTACCTCTATTATAAAAATGTATTTTTGTACTTTCATAGTGTTTTGTTTTGTTTGGGGATTCATTATTTGCCCATAGATGTGACCTTAACAGATTCTACCACCCCGGGTCACAGTGAACCCGGGAACGACAGCAATTAAAAGGTGGTTCCATGCTCCTCAATACATTCCATCTCCCGATCAGAGGTGTTGCTACCGGATGTAGTTTATCGTCATACCCAAGATTACCGTCGAAATAGAATGATAATTATAGAGTCATAACTGGCCAGGCCATAATCACTTAACATAAATTTTATAAACGCTGCCCGTCTCTCCCCTTTAATTAAACGTGTATTAATGAAATATTTAGCACGCTCAGTCCAGTTTCCACGCCAATAACCGTTCCGAGGCATGCACTCAAATTCTGGCCGAGTTCATCGCGTTCACTTTCACAAAAATACTTTTGGGAACGGTATGAATCCATGTCTTATCCCCAACACCAAGCTATGGGTTAAATAACAAAGAAGAGAGAGCCCCCGAGCCTTTATTGGAATCCACTCTAGGAGAAGAACAATATATTGGTGTGTCTGTTTAAACAGTTATCATTTTTATATACGTTTGATGACAATCTAGAAATTTTTAGAGTTTTTTTTTCCTTCAGTTAAGCATTCTTGTTTTAAATACAAGATGACACATGTTCTGAATGTATCTGCCAGTTGCTAAATTCATTTAAAATTCCAGTACCCAAAGGGATGATATATTTCCTTGGGGGAGGGTTCTTGATTCTATTATCAACGTTGATTCTACTATCAGCCGTTGACTTTGAAAAAATATTTTAAAAAGACTGTTCAAAAAGACTGGGTTTGGCGTGAACTGGACGTTAGGCAAACCTATCTCCTATTATTTATCTGTGGATTGATCTTACTACTCATCAGATTAGGAATCATTATCCCATGACGAAAAACATAAAATAATGATATTTACCAATGAGAAAAGAGGGCTTGGAAAATTTTATACTCACAGGACAGATTGAAGGCTTGAAAACAGAGGAAAACAACGCATAATCTGCCTAGCAAGCTTGGATAAACGAATGACGGAACAAGATTTGCGAGAGATAACAAAAAGACAAAATTTATTAAGAACTGTAAAAGATAGGAAATTGTGGAGAGCCATGATCGCCAACGTCCTAAAGAGACATGACACATAGAAGAAGTCAAAGCAAACAGACAGGGTATACCACGGTCAAAGATAACAGATCTGATAAATTTGCGCCTCAAGTATTGGACATTCACTAAGGCCCGAACTCACATCAGTCGTAAAACAAATGTCTGAGAGATAACCTCAGTATATAGCAGCAGTATAAGCACATTAAATAGCTTCTGTGCAGATGCTTGTCACTCGATTTCACACGAATAATGACATTTGTAATTATCAGCTTGAATAGAATCGATACAAAATACACCAGAGTTCAGCTAAATGTCTATTGCTGTATAAGAGGATGTTGAAAAGTTATGGAACCGAACAAAAAGAGATTTAAAAAAAAACCTGACTTTTGGTTAAATTTGGGAAGGTGAGTCGAACCGAGAAATTTTCAGAACGTCATAATCGATATTTATGTTTACATAAACATGGGGTTGGTGGTGATGGTTAACGATCTAATCAATACAATTTCACATTTTTAAAACGATAATACCTGCTTCAATGGTGTTTACTAATGTTACTTTCACCATTAAACATATTCTTGAGATAATAACCACATTCTCTTGCCAATAACACTTGCAGCATACAATCGTTTTCTTCATGCTTTTTTAATAATTTTTTTTTATATTGAAAGCACTTACGGTTCATTTATATAATAAAATAGCTTATATGGCATTCTCACAGTAAAATCGATTAGCAATGCATTTATATTATTCTTATAACAGCCACATGCTATCTGTAACACTGGTCTTAATTCCTGATCACTGACAATCCCTATCTTTATGGTTTGCAACTCATTTATATAGTAAGCTAATTTACAATATATTTCTATAATAAAGTAATTTCCTTTGAGGAAATATTTTATTTAAAATGCTGCCCAATAGATTTGTGCACAGACATATAGATTTTATTATTTAACACATAGACACATATATCTATATATGTTATATATATATATATATATATATATATATATATATATATATATATATATATATATATATATGTTCGCGTGTATGTGTGTGCATGCATATAATAATAATAATAATATTTATTGTATATTGTTAAGCCATTAGACAAAATGGAAGCATGATAATAAAAATGTTAAAAATAGGAATTATCGGACACGCCTGTGTCCTTTCTCTATTATATATATATATATATGTGTGTGTGTGTGTGTGTGTGTGTGTGTGTGTGCGTGTGTGTGTGTGTGTGTGTGTGTGTGGAGTATAATTCCATGGTACGTAACATTTAATTTAATATATGTATATATATATATATATATATTTAGTTGGACTGATGTGAGTTTGTGACCCTGGGTTTCACGCTATTTGCGATCATCAGAAAAACTAATCGTTTGTCTGACGATCGCAAATAGTGTGAAACGCAGGGTCACAAACTCGCATCAATCCAACTAAATATGTTAGCTCTATCTCTGATATTGATTGCTTTCCAATAAGTACCGCGCATGTAATATAGAAATAATATGTATAATATATTGCACACATATATATACATATTTATATTTATATACATACACCTTTTCATATATATATATATATATATATATATATATATATATATATATATATATGTTATTTGATATAAAGAGAAAATATTTGACTGAATAGGCACATAAACAATTACTACCAACGCGTCAATATCTTCTACGATCTGATCGTTTTTCCCTTTTTGTCGAAAAGAAGTGAATAGTTCAAAAATGTTTGCTTTAGAATACCATTTCATATCAAGCAATATCTCTTTGCCTTAAATTGGACTTTGTATAAAAATGCCGGCCCAAAATATCAAAAGTATCTTGTTGATTTCTGAAGAAGAGCGGTCATCAATAAAAGTGTGTAAAGGATAAAAACTCATGACCAGAAAGAAGTTTTTCCCAGAAAAGTTGTGAAGACTGATAGGATAGCCTCTAAAAGTATAACATATGGTTTTAGATATAGAGAATTTTCTAGTGTATAAAACGCAATTTAAAAGTTTCATAATTTTTTCAGTATTGGAAATACTGAAAAATCATAATGGTAGACATTTCGTGTTATGTATAGCAAGTATTATAAAAGTGCCGAATGTTACTTTTGTTTTATCATGAATAAAGAAAATTCGTCGTTACGAAATCGATGCTGTTGAATGGTATTTTCTTTTTACCTTCACTCAAATCTACCAATCTAATTGTAAAACAGAACAAAAGATAGACAAGAAAATGCAGTAAATTCTAACTTGAAATTTAAAAGCAATTCGGTGTTAATTCCATATAGATAGCTTGGAAAAAAAAATTAGAGACGAATAAATTCAATCACACAAATTGCAAACAGCGGACACAAATTAAAATTGATATTGGTTTGGCAAACTTTTTCTTTTTTCTTTTGTTTTTGCAAAAACAGATTTCATAATTCGTCTGCGTCTAATATATTGAATGTAATACATGCTAATGTAAAAGAAAAATCTTAGCGCTGGCACTACTTTATAATACAACTTTGTTTTCTTTCTCTTTAAAGAAAATCAATTATCTTAGAAAACCATGTAAAAAATACTCTTAGTACTTAGGTATCAGATGTAACTCGCTCCTAGCGGTTATAATATTATGTCTCGCTTTGGCTATTCGCCGTGACGTCACTAGAAATTTTCGTCGACTGACTCCAACGGACTGGTATTTATCCAGTCTCCACATTGAGTTTAGTGTTGGGAAGCCGAGCGCGTATACTCAAGCCAAGGGTCAAAATTTTATCCAAACCCCGTGACCGCAGTATCAGGCACTTTGGTTTATCTGCCCGAAAGCAGAGAACTTAACAATAGCTAGCCAGAGCCAGATAGCGGAATGCCTTTCTCCGACGGACTGGTATTTTCCAGTCGCCCCATTGCGGACTAGATGCGACACAAGATCAAGTTTACCGTGAGGAACCCGAGCTTTTCCACCCGGTCCAGTGGTCAAAGCGGTCTCGGGTATAGAACTGATCTCAGTCGTCTTTCTATCCGAAGACAGAGTGCTACTGAGTCATCCTCCGCCCGATGACGGATGTCTTGTGTACTCGCGAGCCTGAGACAGACTTCGACTGACTTTTCTGAGTTCTTTATTTAAAGCGTCTTGCTTAGTTCATTTGAATTACTAGGTCGGTTTTATTTACTCCACAACAGTGCCACAACCGATTCCTTTTATATATATATATATATATATATATATAAATTTGTAACAAAATAAAATATATGTATATATATGCCCATGTATGGGAATGTTGGACGGCCGTGGCTCAGGTATAAAGAAAAGCTAGAGTAACGTCTCGGCTGTCAATGTGCCTTGTCGGATGTTCGTACGTCAAAATCGTCGGGAGAGTCCATTATATATATATATTTATTTTCCCCAAGTACTTTCAATCTCATCCAAGTTTATCTTCAGGGGTGAATTGATAAGACAAAAATTAATGTAATAGATAGTTGCGAATTTTTTTGTAAATGCGCATGAAACGCGCTCTGTTGATTCAAAATTAACGTCATCAAGGGAGGTAATTTAATTTATATTTGTAAATATTTTTAAATTACAATTTAAAATTTTAAAACATTGCTGTTATAATTGTCATCTTTTATATATACACACATATATATATATATATATATGTTTATTTAAAGGGTTAGTAATGTTATTTACAACGTATGATAATATATATTTATATATATATATATACATATAAATTTGTAACAAAATAAAATATATGTATATATATATATATATATATATATGTGTGTGTGTGTGTGTGTGTGTGTGTGTGTGTGTGTGTGTGTGTGTGTGTGTGTTGAAAGAGAGTGAAGGAGAAATAAAGGAAAGTTCAAAAACTTACCTGTCGACTTCAAGTTCCACAGTTACACTGCTCGTCACGATTATAAACTATAGCCTCATGTATATCTACCTGTTTGTAAGGACATCAACAAATCTGCAGCTTAATGTGGAAAACAAATGTATTTATTTTACATAACAAATATTTATTCAACATAACCTCCTTTCTTGTCAATGCACCTAATTCATTGGTAAATATGAATTGCATGCATGGAACGGTGAAATTTTCACACACAACTCATAATCACGTATCAGGATATGGTCTTATTGGTTCACACTTGTATAATATAGACATCATAGATTTTAACTAATCTAAGTTGGTACAAGGCCACAAAAACAGAGCATCCAAATAAAATCTAAATCGACTAGCATATGATTTCCAAGACTCGTTTCTTAGCCATCTTATCCTACTTTCGTAAATTATCCAGCCATTTTTTAAAATCCCGAAAATCAGTTGTGCGGCCTTGATATCATTTGACAATCAAGGCTCTTTACTGCGCACGGATGAGCAGACACATTTCTCTAGCGATACTTATTTGAGAGTGAGGCGCCATTGAATGAGATGGGTGACCATTGTGACTGTGTGACACCGAGAGGGTAGTTTCTCCACGTCTTGTGCGTGGTATTTGACAAAACACCGCCACACCCATGTATATACTCTCCCTAGAGTCTAGATCCCCTGCCCCCCACGCCCTTAAATCGCTGTTGAAAAAGATTATATTTTAGACTGTGGATGAAATCAAGGAGAACGTGATAAGGCAGTTGATGATGATTTCCCAAAGAAGACTCTTGAAAAATGAAAGAGATGTCGTGATACATGCGTGAAGTTCCAAGAGGAGTACTTTGAAGCAGAATAGGACGCCCAATCCCCCAGGCCTTGTGCCACAATTCTGTAAGTGACAGAATAAATTGTCAGAATAAGGCGCTCTTACCCGGTGTAGTCTTTTTTTTTTCATTTATATTAATTAAATGGCTAGATCATTTAAACATTACATTTTCTCTGTTTTTGTTTTTTTAAGGCAGCGTTGAAAATGGAAATTGCGTCTTATAGGATGAGAAATAGGGAATATGCGAGGAGAAAAAAAAGCAAGCAGTATTGGCCTTTAAAAAATACGAACACAAATTTTACAATTTCCTATTTCTGTGATTTTTTTTCCTTCTCTTTCCTGGGCTACGAGGTGAAGATTAAGCAGGCGGCCGTAAATCGACGACTCTTCTCTTTGTCGGTTCTCGTTTTTTGCTGTTACTTTTTTTTTCTTTTTTCGTCATTAGATCGGACTTCCTTTTCAGGTGATGTATTCTCAACCATCCTCTTCGCGTTCATAGATTCTCAAGTATCTCCCTTGCGCTTTTGGAGTGGACGATTCGATTGCATGATCAAACAACGATGCTGCGGCAGTAAATCTGGTGTTGCTTGTCACAATTGCTCTGAAAATCCCTCGTTAGCGCCCGGAGTCCGTGCCTCACTTAAAACCCACCCTTATTACCTGTTCTAACCGTCCCACTCTAGACAGTTGTACTATTTTGATATGATCAAAGCTCACCTTTGTTCGTCCCTCACCCCCTCTTTCTTTCTTTCTTTCTTTCTTTCTTTCTTTCTTTCTTTCTTTCTTTCTTTCTTTCCACGTCTGTTTCTTTTTCTATCTCATTTTCCTTTTCTCTCTTTCCCTCTTCTTCTTCTCTCTCCCGTTCCTTTCCTTATCTTTATTTTCTATCTTTCTTTCTCCGTCTGTTTCTTTTTCTCTCTCCCTATCTTTTTCTCCCTCTTTTCCTTTCTCTCTCTCTTTTCCTTTCTCTCTCTCTCTCTCTCCTCTTTTTTCTTTTACTGTGATTGCCCAATCAAATTCTGGCGTTTCATTCAGTCATCTTTTTCATTCTTACTTTCATACTATTTGTATCCCTCCCTAACTTTTTATCTGTCACCCTTTTTCTCTCACCCCCACCTTTCTTGCTTTCTTTCTTTTACTGTAATCGCCCAATCAAATTCTGGCGTTTCACTCAATCTCATCTTCAAACACACTTAACAACATCAGAGCATGCGTCTCTAATGGCAACGTCATTATTTATTCCATGTTTTTCATCTTTGCCGTGGCCTGTTTTACGTTCATTTTTAATAAAAACCAAACTTGATAGACGGATAAAAAACCTAAAACTGAAAATACTTGCAGCGATATTGTTTATATAGTTTTAAACATTATATTTCAAATTCAGTAGATTGTTAGTAAGTACGCAAAGGCATGACTATATCTGATAGATATAACTTTGTCTTACATAAGGCCATGAAAGAGGATCAAACATTGCAATGACCTTGCCTGGCTCGTGGTGCCTTTAGATTT